>OZ007576.1:50000695-50600695 GCA_963931925.1 Onchidella celtica
AGATACCCTGATTTTTTTTTCCCAGTTTGATCAACATCGACACGGATACTGAATGGAAATATAGGAACAAATAGCAACATTCCAGATTGAAAATTTCCTTCACAACTGGATCAATCGCAAAGGTTCAATAGTTCAGATGGACTTGCATAAAGAATTCAGTATTTTGCGACCTTGTTTGTTCCGTCTCTCCATTTTCTGAAAAACTGGAGATATTTTAGTATGTAGAAGAAGTATAACAAATGCACACTTTGACACTTGTTTCAAATGTGTTGTGGTACTAATCAAGCAGTTTTACAGTTCCGATTTATTTTAACTCTTTACCATACTATTAAACCCGCAAACGTTTAATGTCGAATTTCTCAGTTGTGCAAAAAGTGGAGTTGAAACAAACAAGAACTAATCGCCATTTCTTAAATAATGAATTCGCTAGATCTGAAATGCAAATGACCAATAAAGTGGACATCTCCCGCCAATAGACCATCAGACCACATACCGACCATACCATTCACGCTCATGGTTGTTTATCACTAGCCATAGATCGCACAGGTTATGAAATTATGAATAATTGCACTGTCTCAACCATTTCGAGTTCATGTCTCACAGGAAGGGTTGTGTCCCTTTGACAGGATCATGTCCCTTTGTGCTCTTGGACAGCCATGAAGAGAAGCCATTAGTTATGGACTATAAATCCGTTTGACACATCGTAATGCCGTCACAACACAGGACTGTACTGGTCACAATTATGATGGGGGGGGGGGGGGAGAATCATATTAGGTTTGGACAGAAACACAGAATGTATGTTTTATTTATCCTGAACCTCCTCTCATAATTCAGGCCCAGGATCAACAAAACAAGCATCCTGTGTTCGGTCCAAAAACAATGTGAGCATTCTGTTGTCCAAAACATGGAATTTGTTGGTATTTCCGCGCAGGGGGCCACCCATAAAGGTCGTAAGCTCGACTTTGAAAATTTTGGACCCGCACCCCCTCCAGATGTAACGCTTTTCATAATTATGCTGGAAACAATCCCCCCCCCCCCCCCCACCGGTGAAAGCGTGATTATAGCCTTTTAGGATGTCGCTTCCCTATAATAGGGCAGTGATATAACAATATAACAAAACATAGTAACAACCATACTGTGTACTCGCTTGGTCACAATAACAACCATACTGTGTACTCACTTGGTCAAAAGTACAATCACACTGTGTACTCACTCTGTCATAAAAATAACCATACTGTGTACCCACTCTGCCGTAAAAACAACCATACTGTGTACCCACTCTGTCATAAAAACAACCATACTGTGTACCCACTCTGTCATAAAAACAACCATACTGTGTACCCACTCTGTCGTAAAAACAACCATACTGTGTACCCACTCTGTCATAAAAACAACCATACTGTGTACTGGCTCAGTCATAATAACAACCATACTGTGTACTCATTTGATCATAAAAGCAGCCATGTTGTGTACTCACATGGTCATAAGAACAACCACATTGTGTTTTCACTTGATCATAATAACAACCATATTGTATATTCACATGATCATAATAAGAACCATTTTCTGTTCTCACTTGGTCATTAGTACAACCATACTGTGTACTCGCTTGGTCAAATGTGCAACCATTCTGTATACTCGCCCGGTTATAATAACAATCATACTATGTAATGTACTCACTTGGTCATAATAACAGTCATACGGTGTATTCACTAGATCATAATAACAACCATAGTATTTGTGTACTCACCTGAGAGGGCGGGAAATGCTTGGCATGTATAAAGTGTGTGTAGAACAATGCACAAAACTGTGTAGAGGAGATTTCTAATGCTGGTCATTTTGTAGGGGTACAGTAGTGATGATGATGATGTTGGCGCTGATAATATTGTTGATGACAAAAGTACAACTCAAACTGACGTCTTGAAGTTTGCTTGACAGAGTCCTTGAACAATGTTCCTCTGTTGTTGAGAGTTAAACTGTTCTTCAGTCCTTCTTTATATCTTCGTTTGTCTGTTGAAAAAAGTGAACACAACATTATAGAGATGTATGTAAAACTAACCGGACTGGCAGTGTTTTTAATGTACTCTCTTCGCTGTGACACAGGAAAATGACAGCGTACGCCAATGGAGGTCAAATCCCATTTTGAACTTCATTTCGTTACCTTAGTTCATGTTTGTTCTATTTCCACATTCTGATTAAACTGTAGATCTTTTAGTATGTAAAAGAGTTATAACAAATACACACTTTGACACCTGTTTAAAATGCGTTGTAGGGGGTACTTACCAAGCTGTTTCACAGTTTCGATTTATTCAAACTCCTTATTATAATACTAAAGCTGCAAACGATTAAGTGGAATTTCTCAGTTGTGCAAAAAGAATAGTTGGAAGAAACAAACCTCAGATCGCGATTTACAGTAATATACTCTATGTTTCTGTGTGGGTTATAATTTTGTACAATTTATTCATTTATTTATTCATGTATTTATTTATTTATTTATTTAGGTCATCAGGTAATGGGAATTGAACAAAGAATGAAATAGAACACGGTGTGATTTTTTTTTTTTTTCGGCTCCTGTAAAATTTTAATCTTGGCAAATACATGCATTTTCCTTAACACGGTAACTCTCGTCGCCGGTTTGATGGGACCCCAAGCCACGTCTCTGATACACTGATACATATCTAGACTCACTGCGGTGAAAGCGGACGTGAAACTCCAATAAAACAACAAACCGCAACCTTAGTTCTCGTTAGTTCCAACTCCACTTGTTGCATAACTGAGAAATCCGACATTAAACCTTTGCGGCTCGAGTATTATGATAAGGAGTTAGAATAAATCGGAACTGTGAAACAGCTTGATAAGTGCCACAGTGCATTTAAAAGAAGTGTCAAAGTGTGCGTTTGTTATACCTCTTCTACGTACTAAAAGATCTCCAGTTTTTCAGAATCTGGAGATAAAACAAACAAGGAACTCAAATCGAGAAACAATAAAGTTTTGACTTTGTTACAGGAAGGAATAAGCTTTTTCGTACCGAGTTAGTTGCTATGGATGGTTAGTATTCTGATTCATGTGTGTCCGATAAACTTGATTGACGAAAATTCTCTTTCTTTGAGGATCTCCTGTAGCCTAGCTCTCCTAAGATTTTCAATTCGGTTTTTAAATAAAAAGAAAAGTATAATTATTATCATAAAGTGGAACGCTTAAGTTGGTGACATACTGATCCATGTCTGTATTCCGTTTGTTGTGACTTAGTGTGCCAGGTCTCTCTTTTCGTAAGCTGTCTCATGTTTTACTACTACTACTATTTCCTGTTGCACCCACTGGTGCTTAGGGCAGCAACAAAGGATCTCCAGCCCTGTCTGTCCTGGGCCATCTTTGCGAGAGTTCCCCATGAGTGATTGAAGGATTTCATCTCTGCCTCGATTGTTCTCCGCCAGGTTGCCTTGGGTCTGCCTCGCTTGCGCCGTCCCTCCGGTGTCCACAGAAGTGCTGTTTTGGTTATAGAATTTGCTTCCTTTCGCAGCACGTGTCCAAGCCATCTCCATCGTCTCTTCGTGATGATGTTGGCTATTTCTTCTTGCTTGCATCGCCTTAGTAGTTCCTGATTAGAAATCTTGTTTGGCCAAAAGATGCGGAGAATCCTACGAAGACATGTGGTGTGGAAGGAAGACAACTTGGCGAGGTCACCTTCTGTCATTCGCCAACACTCTGATCCATACAGGAGTGTGGATAGGACACAGCTTTGGTACAGTCTGATCTTGGTGTTGATGCCGTATTGTGTCGATTTCCAGATGTTGCTCATACTTTGAAAGACAGCCCTTGCATTTCCCAGCCTACTTTGGATGTCCTCCTTTGTGCCACCCTCTGGTCTGATAATGCTACCAAGGTATTTAAATTTGTCCGTCGTGGTGAGGTTCTTGTCATCTACTTGCACTGGTGCTGGAGTGTCTACATTTAGGGTCATAATCTCTGTCTTCTTCTGGCTAATCCGAAGGCCTACTTTGCATCCAAAATTATGTAGTCTCTGCGTCTTATCTTGCATGTGTTGGTGACTATGTGACAATAGCGCAAGGTCATCTGCAAAGTCCAAATCCTCTAGGTTGTCGAAGAGTGTCCATCTGATGCCTCTTGGTGCATCCTCTGTAGTTTTCCGCATAATCCAGTCGATTACGAGGTTAAACAAAATTGTTGACATCACACATCCTTGCCGTACACCAGTTTTCACTTCAAAGGATGCATCACTGTTTCCGACACTGCAACTGAAGTTCTTGTAAAAGCTTTTGATGAGTTCAACAAGCTTGCTGGGAATCCCATAGTGCCGAAGAATGCGCCATATACTCTCTCTGTGGATGCTGTCGAAGGCCTTTTCGAAGTCAACGAAGTTCACATAGAGCTGCCTTTGCCATTCTGAACACTGTTCTATGATGTTTCGGAGTGTGAAGATCTGGTCAATGCATCCTTTCCCCTTTCGGAATCCGGCCTGTTCCTTTCTCAGTGTCTTGTCCACAGCATCTGACATACGTTGCACAATGATCTTGGCAAGGATTTTGCTGGGTATAGAAAGGAGAGTGATACCACGCCAGTTGTTGCAATCGCTGAGTGCTCCTTTCTTGGGTATTTTCACTATTCTGCCTTCATTCCAGCTCTTTGTTACTGCTTCTGCTTCCCAGATAGCTGTGAACAGTGGCTGAAGGATGGTGGCTGACTGATCCGGATCTGCTTTGAACAGTTCTGCAGTCAAGTTGTCTTTTCCTGGGGCTTTGCTGTTTTTTAGGCTCTTTATTGCTGCCACTATCTCTTCTTTCTTTGGTGGATCTATGTTGATGTCAAGGTCTTCAGCAGCATCTTGTATTATTATTCTATCTTCAGGTGGTGGCCGGTTTAGTAATTCCTGAAAGTGCTCTGTCCAGCGTGTATCCTGTTCTCGTTCTGTAGTCAGTAGTTTCCCATTCTTGTCTTTGATTGGAACACTCGGTCTTCCACTGATTGGAACACTTGGTCTTCCACAGTCTCATGTTTTACGGCATAATAATTATAATACATTTTTGTACTCAAATCATCAGAGTTTATTCTAAAATCGCATGTTACCAAGGAGTGCTTGGTGGCAAATGAGTTGACATTGTAGAAACAAACGAGATTTACTAGTAAGTTGATGGTTATTTCTGATTTCATCGATTTTGTCAACAGGAACCGAGTGGTAAGATTCCCTCCCATGAAAACAATAATTCAGGGTTTACATTTTTGAAAGATTAAGAAGAAAACGGTATTTAGTCGTTCACAAAAGTGTTAGTAAACTCTGATTTGAACTCTCTAAAGTGTTACTCCGCCTTGCCCGACGTGAATCTCATCTTATTACTCTTTTCCTGTTTACAAAATCGATGAAATCAGAAACAGCCATCAACTCACTTGTAAGTCTCCTTTGTTTTCGAACTAGAGACTTCATCTTTTGTGATCAAAAATGAACAAACAAAAAAACGCTCGGAATGTCACTTTAATGAAAATCTGGATACCTCAACAAGCCATTTGACGACCTCACCCATTAACATAATCTAGACCCAGAACATCTACATTTATACGCTCGAAACATTTCAAGCTCTCATGACAAAACCTCTTACGATCTTTGCCCAAAACTTGTACACATCTCAGACATAGACAGAAATTCTTTCTCACGAAAAATAGATAAAACATTTAATGCATTAGATAATGCTGTAAATGACAACTTTGGACCATTGATATTTATATGATTCTTGGAATACCATTGACCCCTAATTACTTTTAACAATGACAACCACATTGTTGCAAGCAGGATTTGATAATTATCTATGAAATTGTGCCGATTTTTAGGCCATTATAAGGACATAATAATTATGAAGATTGGACTGGGTTTTTAAATAAACTGTTGGTAAAATAAATATATATTGAAAAGAGCTTACAATTGACCAGTAATACAGGGCGTAATAAAAACCATTCATTTACATCCTTATTTAAAAAAACAAATTGCCCTTCGTAAAAGTTACGCTGAAAATAAAGAGGTTAAACTGAAAGACAGGGGTAGGAAATGCTTCACAATGACCAACAAACAAGCACTGAATGAAGTTCAAATTTGAAAATCCAAAATTTACAAACTTATCAAAATCTTTAAAAATTGCAGTAAATTATTAAATATTAAAGGTTAATTAAATTAATGTAAAGTTAACAAATTATTGCACAAAATCATAAAGTTATGTCCAAACTGCATTTCAATGTACAATTAAAACATGAAAGCATAAATTACACATGACATTAAAAATTAATTGGTATGAAAAAGAAAAGAAGCAATACTAGTAATGTTTGGGATGCGTTAAGCACTCTTACCTTGTTTGACAAAACCTGTGTTTCTGATGTGTGAAAATCTTGTGTTGTCGAGACGAAAATGAAGTTATGTCCAATGTGAAGTAAAAAAAAAAAGCTAACACTTGTTTTCACTTGAATCGATTCAACTTTTCACAATACTTGTTTCGTTAAAAAAAAATATTTGTACCAATTCTTTTTAAACCAGTAAAATTCTGCTTTTTCCTGTATCCTTGAACAAACAAAACGAAATCTTAACTTTTCTGGGCTCTTAACGATGTTTCTAAAGTTTTTCGTAGGTCTTTCGTGTTTTTTCTTTCTTGTTGCGTTCGTTAACTCATGTCATGTCTACTGCGGCACTCCTAGAGTGACAGACCTTTATACCTGCGAGCCAAAATGGCGTTCGATCTCGTGCGCATGGGAGGGCTATGTTTGTGTGATCTCGGTTCGCCTGTTGGGAAGATGATTGATGGCTGGTCAGTACGGTTCGTCCGCAGGTGGGTTGTGGAGGTAGCAAGAGGGAGATCTTGCGACAATTCATCAGATTTGCATTTGCAAATCCGGCTGTTTAACGAAGCAAAAAATCAATGGGCCATTTTGTATTAGTACCATTTGTAGACAGATGTTCCATGCAGAATAAACTACAACTACAACGACAACAAAACACTTCCTGTCTGTCGGGAAACAAGGATTTGGTATTGTCACACATCCCGGACGAGACATGATTTAGGGGACTGTGGTCTTTACGACAATGGGGCTCGTCAGATGAGTTGTTGACGGAACTTCCACGGAATCCCTACATATCTGGCTAAACAGGAATTCCCGGATGTAACCACGCTCACTGCTGAGCGTAAGGTAAAAACCGGATCTTGGTTCTTGTTTGTTCTATCTTGGAATGTGGTGAGAACCAGCTGCTTAAAAAGGTTGAGAACCAGTGGTGCAGTATAAACTGACCAGCCCTACAAAACTGAGAGTTGGTGAACTTGTCCACATCAACCACTCCGCTCTGCTCCGCTATTTTACGGAAAATGGGTTACGAAAAATTAAAACACTCTTTGCCTCGATATATTTATCCACAGCGTCCGCTCCTCACCTCTATAGATGCCAAGTGTATTTTACTTTTTCATACGTCATTTTCCGTAAAAAAAAAAACGGAGCGGAGCGGATGTTGTGGACAGGACCATTAACATAGCAAAGTAATTTACATTGAATCTACCTCAAAACATCTGATCTTGTATCACAAACTGATGTAACAATTCGATGACCTCTCATCTGTAGCCACAATCACATTGTTATGGCTAAATCTGTCTTGACGAAAACAAGGCACAAGGATTAACCGTAGTCAGGTCAAGCCTTCCTGGCATGTAATCGTGATGATCTGACCTCCATTGAAACACAGGACAATCGGAACTGTTTTGTTCTCCACACGAGAGAAGCAGCGGAGACCAAAAGCAAAGGACCAAAAACAGAGTACGACCATTTCAAGGGCCGTGTGGTATACGGTAAAAACTATCGTCACTGGTTTTTTTGTTTTTTTTACAACTTTTTCGGGAGAAGCAAACATCGGAATAACTCTCTTGATCAGACGTAAAAGTTTCGATATTTAAAAAAAGCAACAACATTATCTAACCCTTACTTTACAGCCACCCCCCCCCCCCCAAAATAAATTGCGGGCTACCAAGGGCTACTATAAACATGCCAAATATTATCTCAGTTTTCGAAAGAAGTCGACATACGATAGTTTACCACCCAGCACTCAATTTAGGACCCCAATATAATTTCTTCCTCGCAGGACTTCCCCGTGTGACTCACAGTCCACATTCCAGGCATTGGGCAGTGGACAAAGGAATGACGTCGTATGATTTAATTATGTCAGTTTGATTGACAGCTACACTTCCTGGAACACTCCGCCGTTTGCGTACACCAGACAGGTCAAGTGATCTAGATTGTCTCCCACGTGCCGAAAATACGACATCCACTTTTTGCGACACTACCTCGCTTTTACGGTATATCACGGCATCTCTGTGTTTGGTATTGGCTCAACCATACCTGTTCCGGTTTCTAAGGTGAAAGGTCAAGTCTAGCGTACGTCCATGAGCTAATATACTGTATTATTCCCGAGCAATATGTTCGGTCTTACATGACGTGCCCATTCTTTTTATAGATTGTCCGACGATTGGTCCATGTCAGTCACCAAAAGACAAAGAAATCTCTTTCTGGGAGTCTCTAATGACGCCAGTAAAGTATATGCGTCTTTAGTTTTACCAACAAACTTTTGCTTTCAATCAGAATTTCGACACAGAAAAGACTTGAAATCACTCAAAACCAGACGCCAATCAGAGAGAAAGGGATGGAGACAGCGGATCTGCGTACGATAACGATCTATCAGAACAGAGAATGCTCTCATAAATCTCATACCAAATGCACCAGGATGCCGGCACTTGTAATTATTACGTCTTAAAACGCGATTTAAAAAAAAAAGTGATCACAGTCATTTTCAATATTTTTTACCATCGCCGTCATCGCCATCCTCCTCCTCATCATCATCATCAATATTATCATTTTCATTATGGTATTATTACTTTTATCATTACTATTATGATTGATGTTATGATGATCATTGTTATTATATCATTATTATATCATCATTATTATCATCTTTATTATTGTTATGATTATTATTATTTTGTATTTGTTGAAGAAATGAGATGAGAAGGACAATAATATTTTCTCATGCTGGAAAAGATCATCGTAAACAGACATGGAAAAAACAAAACACAGACCGGGTTTATAATCATTAAACAGTCAAAATTAAAGCAAATTAAGTTAGATTAAATTAAATTGTATTAACTGAAATTAAACGAAGTTTAATTGAATTGACCCCTGAGATTTAAGATTAGAGATTGATAGATACAAGAAGGCAGGTTGGCGAAGTGGGGAAAGCAGACATGCGCAGCTGATTTAATGGCAAGTTGTGATGACGCCCATAAGAGATATTTGCATAATTTCCCCATCAATCCCCGGTCGTATTCATAGTTTTGAATATCTCCCGGATCAAGTAGGTCAGTGTCATTCTGAATTGACAACACGATATTATTTCTATTCAAATTCGGCTCTGTGTTCGCTAAGAAAGGGTTAAATACCCATATTCGAAGTTATTGTTACGTTATTTAAAAACAAAAAAATGTTCACAAATCACGACTTCTGTTCTTGTTTGCACCAACTCCACTTTTTGCACAACAAATAAGAAACTCGAGGTTAAATGTTTGGGGCATTAGTCACTATGATAAGGAGTTATAATATATGGGAAGTATGAAACAGTTTGATAAGTGCCACAACTCATTTTAAAGAAGTGTCAAAGTTTGCATTTGTCCATGTTATCTATCTATCTATCTATCTATCTATCTATCTATCTATCTATCTATCTATCTATCTATCTATCTATCTATCTATCTATCTATCTATCTATCTATCTATCTATCTATCTATCTATCTATCTATCTATCTATCTATCTATCTATCTATCTATCTATCTATCTATCTATCTATCTATCTATCTATCTATCTATCTATCTATCTATCTATCTATCTATCTATCTATCTATCTATCTATCTATCTATCTATCTATCTATCTATCTATCTATCTATCTATCTATCTATCTATCTATCTATCTATCTATCTATCTATAAAATTCAATTACATTCAAAGCCGCATCGAACGCTCTTGGTCATAGAATTCTAAGCCGAAAAGTAATCGAATAGCAAAATTTCAAAAACTTGTCGTAACTAGACCAGTTGTGCGAAAATAAAACAGCTTTTTGCTTCCCTCGAAAAGTAACCCAAAAAAAACGATTCCTACAGTTTCAGTGGGCGGTGACGATATTTGACAGAACAAAACGAACTGTCCTCAAATATCTTTCAGATCAGGTGCAGACGCCAAGGGCAGGGGTCCTCAGAAAAAACAAAAGGCCTCAACACGATTTATTTCAGATATCTTGAACAATAATGATGTCCTCAGAAGCTTTAACAAAATTGCTGTAAGCTACCGACATTCATCTGTAATTTTTTCTGTTTAAATTACCATAATACTATCCCGCCCCCCCCCCTCCCCCCAAACAAATTTCCCATGACAGAACAGATCTATTAAGCTATCCATCTAGATCTACCTATCTAACTGCACATGTCCCCAATAGTTATATTAACATCTGGGTGCATGTACGTAGACACTTACCCCCCCCCCCCCCACCCCCTTTCTCAAACATTCACACACACACACACACACACCTGACATTTCACATATTTTGCAGTGTCTTAAAAAAGGCTAACATCATATTTTGTATCACACCTTATTCTACCCGTGCTTCTGTTTTGAAAAACTTCTACTATTGAATTTGCTATATTTCTTACCCCTAAAATTTTAACCTATCCGTGCATCTGTGTTTCTTCAAACCTTTACTTGCTATTTTTGCCTTCTAACCAACTGACAGCTATTTAAAAAAGACGAACAGGCGTTTTACTTCCCATTTGTGTCTATAGGTCAGGGCTTAGTGCAGTTTTAAGGTCTGTGTCAAGCAGGTCTACATGGTCAACTGTTCTATGATCTCGGCCAGTAAAACTTGTGTCCTGTGGCAAAATTCAAGCTGCATGTAGGAAATGTTTGACATCTAGACAGATTGGAAATGTTAAACATTAATTTCTTATATATTTATGATATCCATCTCATATTGTTTTTGTTTATACTGCTTGATGGTTGTATTTATCAGTCCCTACAGCTTCAAAATTTATGTTTATTCATGTTACAGGTATTTGTATATCTATCTATCTATCTTTTTATCTAACTATCTATCTATCTATCTATCTATCTATCTATCTATCTATCTATCTATCTATCTATCTATCTATCTATCTATCTATCTATCTATCTATCTATCTATCTATCTATCTATCTATCTATCTATCTATCTATCTATCTATCTATCTATCTATCTATCTATATGTCTGTCTGTCTATCTATCTTTATCTCGGTCCGTCTGTCCGTCTATCTGCTGTCTGTTTGTCTGCTTGTCTGTCCATCTATTCCTCTCTCTATCCACCCATCCATCCATCCGTCCATCCATCTCCTCCTCTGTTCTCATAATTACGGTTTTCCTTTCTACACCGCCGGTGCACGGTGGCTATTCATTAAGGGATAAAAGGGATAAAGCAGCTTCCCCTAGATTTAATGACAGGATTCATTTAGCCATTCCTACGTCACCAGTGGTCATAAATACATACACCCATGACAAGGGTCTGTTACAGGCCTGCATTGACATGACATGTGACCTAAGCTGTTGCGTAGAGACATAATACTGTGTCTAGTCATCTCTCGTGGGTGCATTTCATGACGTAATACGACGCAGCTCTGCAACTTGCCGTATTCAGGGGTGAAACAGACAAAAGCTGCTGTAGGCCTCAGACCAATGGCTGGCCGCCCTTAAATTTTGCTTTACACTAGCACAATGGTCACTGCCTGCTGCATCTTTCTGGGTCACTGTGTGGGCAGTGCCTTTATGCTAGCGTCAAGCAAAATCTATTTGCGGCGAGCCATCGGTCTGGCGCTTATACCAACCTTCGTCTGTTTCACTCCTTATCTAGGATCCATGCCCAAATCGCTCGCCTACACACCGAGTTATCTACCGTGGTCCCATGGTCATTTGGAGTTAATCCCCTTGGAATGTGAAATCCAATTACAGCCCGTTGCATTCATTGGTCGCCGCTGTCATCTTCAGGGTTAAAATGAATTATCTACACAATTAGAAATACTCGCTTTAGAAGGTTGCAGTCGTTAGGATGACACACCTAGGTCTCAGATAGCATGAGGTCCTAAATTTAAACTCTGCAGATACGTCAGTTATTTTAGATCGGGGTTTTCCAACTTTTTTTTTTTTTTTGGCCTGGTGAACTCTTTCACAGCTCCTATCGCCATCTCGGAATTCCTTTCGACATAGAAGAAAAAAAAAACCTGCTAAACCCCCTCTCCCCGCTAGGTCTATCTGTCTGTCTGTTTGTCTGTCTATCTGTCCGTCTGTCTACCCGTCTTTGTCTTTCTCTCTTTCACGCTGTCTCTCTTTGTGTTCCTCTGTCTCTCTCTCTCTCTCTTTCCCTCTCGCACACTCTCTTTCACTCTCTCTCTTTTTCTGTCTTTCTCTCTCACTCTCCCACTCTCTGGCTCTGTCTGTCTGTCTGTCTGTCTCTCAATCTCCCTCTCACTCTGAATCTCTCTCTTTCTTGTTCGAACACACACGCACACACACACAAACATACCCACACACTAGATGAGAGATAAACACGTCACACAGTCATAATAACAAGACGACTACCAAATACCAACGGAGAATTGTGCCCGTATGAAAGTGAAACCCACCTCAGTCACAGACTTTCCTTCCTTCTTTTCCTTTGTGACTCCACATTGGCAAGTTGAAAACCCTTGCGTTACATGTATATATTGACAGCCAAAATAGCAACTTGCCATGAGGACAAGCAAGGAAATAAATGTGGTAAAGTGCCCGGAAATGCCACGCCTGAAATTTCCCAGATTTTTTCCATTGAAGACGAGAGTATTATATAGCTGACGTTTAGAGAGGGCTCACTTCCGCCAAATCGCGAAACTAGGTCGCGGCGGTAAACAAGAAATTGAAGAATTGAAAGAGACCTTCTTCACCAAAGATAGTGTGCATATCTGTTTACTGGGGTTTGTTCATGTTTTCGGGCTGATTGAAACTATTTACAGCCTATGTCCCCTGGAAATGCACAAACTGATATTGTTTACCGCAGCGACCTACTTTCCGCTCCATGCTAACAGTGGTTTCGCAGAGCCTCTCGTGTCTCGCACTGCAAATCGACCAATAGTGAACCCTCTCTCTCTGTATATATATACACACTCTGATTGAAGACGAGCGTCTTGGAATGCAGGAGTGTCCAGCACCAGCAAGGCTGAAGGCCTGGTAAGAAATCATTCTAAACGATGGTCTCTGTGTGTAAAAAAAAAAAAAAAAAGCTGGCCTCTCGTTTTTATAAAAATCCAAACTTTTCTGTCAATCTGCTCTGTATCAGCTTCAAAACTTTGCAAAGTAGATTACTGCCTATATCTCCAGGGTCATGCCGACCAGCAAACGTCGAATGAATACCTGGATGAGGCAACCCTCGACCCCCCCCCCTTCCCCTGCTCTCCTTCCCCCCTTTCCTGCCCCTTTCCCTTGTTCCGGATAAATAACAGATCAGCCAGATCCAGTCAGTTAGAAAATCATGGTTGATTAATTTGAAAAAAGTCACTGCCGAATAGCCAATGGTCAAACAAAAAACACTTCAGGCCATAATAAATTATCATCAGTCTGGATCTCACCGTTTTTCCCTCAGCCAGACACTAGAGATGGCGTCTTGGGAAGTATATCAAAGTAATCAGTGAGAGAAAAAAACTGGAGTCATGCAGGGGTAGCCAGTTTTCTCACGCTTGTTTGTCTCCCCTGTTTCACAGCGTTTTTGTGTTACCACAGAGTTTATTTGAGCAGTGTAGCCAAATTGTTTTCTCCAATATTGTTTATGTTCATGGCAAAGAGAATTTCAGTTTGGCTATGCTGCAGAACTGCTTTTGTATCGCCAAATCGGAAGACGAGCTATTGTGTTTTGCTAATAAATCAGAAAGAATTCAAAGCCCTAGCTCTATGTCGGGCTAATTCACAGAAATTCAAAATGTGGTTTAAAAAAAAAAAGATAAGTTGCTGTTTAGGTCTCACAAGCGTTAAGTACCCACATTTGTTAAGCGTTCTACGACGGTTTATTTGTTTAATTTTCCAATCTGTTACATTTATTTTTCCAATATACCGAAAACTTGATGCCCTTTCTTTTCCTTTGCGTTTGGTTGTATCTTTTCTGTATAATTTCTTACGTAAAACTTTGCTACATACGACTTTCTTCCTTTTGCCACATTTTGACTTTGCTTCAAGCCTTACTGGGGCTCCAGAGATTTTCTGTTGTTGTTTTTTTATAATGCGGTACCGGCGCAATTTTTGGCTATAAATTACCTATCTCTTTGCGTGCCATGAATTTTTCCATGTTTGCCGATACAGGAAGAAAACAGTGGTGGAGATGAATGAAGACTAACTACAGCAATATTTATGAATAGAAAGTCGATTCTCTTTCTTCCTGAAACCAAATAGCCTAGCATTCTTGTGCACTGATACATCGGTAATTGGCACAAACGTGACCAGCAGAAGAACTGATATAAATCGGTGACTGTAACACAAAGAGCTAGACACCGTCCATTTTGGATGTTTTTAATATTATTTATTTACATTTTTTTTTTAGGTGCAACAACAACGACACAACAACCACCACCACCACTACCACACACTTAGTGGACAACAACAACAACAACAAACATTTTTATCGAAAATAACCGAAAAGTATAATCAGACATTTCGTTCTTGCAAGATGTTTTTTTCACGACAAAGATCTAGCTAGTAGAACTTCAATTTAGTGAAATGCTTAACTTGTAATAATTATTATGTCTGTTATGTCACAAGGTCGAGGATGGACAGCTAGAAATGTCATGGGATATAGTTTAATTTGATAGTGGACAATCTCATGACAAAACATGTCTGACCTAATAGTTCACGAACTTAGTTCTTGTTTGTTCTTTTTCTATTTTTTGAAAGTTTGAAGATTTTTTAGTAGGTGTAAGAAGTATATAATAATAAACAAATGCACACTTTGATACTTGTTTGAAATGTGTTGTAGCACTTATCAAGCTGTTTCACAGTTCGATTTTGTACTAACTTCTTATCATAATTACTGTAGCCGCAAACGTTTAACGTCCAATTTCTCAGTTGTGCAAAAAGTGGCATTGGAGCAAACAAGAACCAAGGTCGCCAGATGTAAAAATGTGAAGTGGGAAGTTCAGTGAACCACTCATTTAAGAAAAAAAGAAAGAAAGTAAAGGGGTAAAGTGGCCGGAAATGTCACGCCTGAAATTTCCCAGATTTTTTCCATTAAAAACGAGCGCCTTGGACTGCAGGCGTGTCCAGCACCAGCAAGGTTGAAGGGGATCAGAAGATATCTATTATGTCCATCCGTTAGATTGACAAAATATTGTAAAAACCACAGGAAAAATGTTTTGTTTTATTGTTGCTTTTTTTTTTTTTCATTTTTGTATTTATTGACGAAGGTTTTAAACCGGAATATTCATTTGTCTTCCGTTTTTCTACGAGTTTTATTGCCTCGTTTCGGTGTCATTTCTTACACGAGGCTTTGCCACATACAGCTTTTTCATTTTGCCCAATTTTGACCATCCTTTTAATTTATGACAAGCTCAGCGGGCAAGCCCATAGATCGACAAGCTGGACTACGACTATGTGGGCCAATACAGAGACAAGATTGGATAAATTTAAACCAAAACATCGTTGTATTTTGGCAAACCGTGTTAGGTTCAAGAATTTGTCCAAATGTATTTTGGCTTGTTGGTGTATTGGTCATAAGAAAAGTCAGATTATTCGTGGGAAAAAAAATTAATGATGAGAAAATGTTTAGGATTTATTTCCCAGGTTTGGTCCTAAAATGTTGATCTCATCCTGACGTTGCACGGTTTGAACTGCGAGGTCATGATCTCGCCAAGGGCTACAACTCCAACGACTGAATGATTAACGCGATTACCCCACTTTCCCAGGCACGGCCAATGAGTTTTTCAGATAAATATAGATCTAGTAGACGTGGGAAGAGTTGTAGGTTAGCGGTCTCATGAATGAGTGACGTCAGGCGATGACCAGTTTCTGTTAGCCATTTTTACTTGGAAGGAACACGTACAAATGACAGTTTGATTGATTTAGTGAGCGAAATAGCGTGGTGGTAATGACGAATGCGGGAAGGGAGAGAGAGAGAGAGAGAGAGAGAGAGAGAAAGAGAGAGAGGGAGAGAGAGTGGGGGGGGGGGTTGAGTTGGAGTGTTCTTTGGAGAAAGCGTGTGGACACATTAACGTCCACATTGTGCGAGGAAGAAGCAAAAGGATAGATATAATTATATCAGATTGATAAGACAGAAAGAGACCACACCAGAAGGACTCACCAACCACTTGCGAGAGAGGGAGAGAAAGAAAGAGAGAGAGAAAGAAAGAGAGAGAAAGAAAGAAAGAGAGAGAGAGAGAGTAAGAAAGAGAGAGAGAAGGAAGGAGAGAGAGAGAAAGAGAGAGAAAGGAAGAAAGAGAGAGAGAGACAGAGAGAAAGAAGAGAGAGCGAAAGAGAGAGAGAGAGAGACAGAAAGAGAGAGTGACAGATAGAGAGAGAGAGACAGAAAGAGAGAGCTCAGAGAGAGAGAGAGATGAATAACCAAACAAAAGAGACGCTGAATGTCTCCACGGTCTTATAAAAGAAAGTACGTTTATTTCAGATTTCATTGACAGCTGGAAAACTAAAAACCTCTATAAATATCTCTAAATCCTACCAACTCCATCGGAAAAATCCACCTTCCGTCACTTGAAGATGCATCAATATACATGCCAATGAAATCGATATACTTTCTCATTATGAACTGGTCTCAAAACCCATAATATTATGCCTAGAGTACAACAATATTTAAATCAAATGCTAAAGATACGTCCTTTTTTCCTTAGATGGAACCATTATTATCTCAAAAGGAAAGACATTCCATCTCATTCATCAAGACTAGACTTTTCAGATGATGTCAAAATTAATTTCCCATGTAAATTAATGATCCTCATTTCCCACCACTTTCTTTAGAGCGAAACAAGAAAATCTTACTTGGTTGTTTTCCTTCTCTGCATAATTCTACAGCAGCGAATGTTTCAAAATATTTTGTAACCGCTAACGATTGAGAAAAAATAAAAATAAAATAAAAGACAAAGCAAGAAAAAAAAACCCACCAGATGTTTATGATGAATTTGTTTGGCTTTTTTTATGTTTTCATTGTTGTTACTGTGCACGGTGCAAGGATTATTAGTATCAATTATTATTATTATCAATGTTATGATTATCACTTTTATTATCATGATTATTGTTATGATTATAATTATTATTATCACTTCATTATCACCATTAGTCTCTTCATGATTATAAGTTATTATTACTGACTGTGAAATGTTGTCATCGTTGTTACTTATTATTACTATTTTTAGTAATATCATTATTAATATTAATTATTATTTGTAGTTTGGCCAGTGGCACTCTTCATTTTTCATTTCAGTTTCTTGTGATGGCTGACAATGCGACTCCCTGCCAGAAGAAGATCTTTTGTTTTCGGGTTGGGGGAGGGGGAACGGGGGAGGGAAGGAACGGGGGGAGGGGGGAACGGGGGAGGGGGGGGGGATCAGCCAAAGACTGTCATTGACATTTCATTGCACGATGCCAGCCCGCTCTAAAGAGTGGTGGACAACGTATTATCGTTGGTGAAGCTGCTGAGGCTAGCCATGGTGTTGTTGTTGTAGAAGGTGTTGGTGCAGTCGTCCTGCTCTTTGACCGTGGAGTCGGTCAGCAAGGTGTCCGAGATCTCGCTCATGTTCTTGCTCACCTCCGTGCAGGAGTCGCTGGGCCAGTGGGACAGGAGCTGACTCACGGTGGTGCCGGACTCCTGGCTGGTGGCGATCTGGCGCCCTTCCATGGTGGTATTGGCATCTGCCAGGACATAAAGAGGACGCGGTTAGGAGAGCACTTGCGCTACCAACTTTAGGACATAGTGTACATCTACAACGCACAGACACTATCAACTTTAGGACATAGTGTACATCTACAACGCACAGACACTATCAACTTTAGGACATAGTGTACATCTACAACGCACAGACACTATCAACTTTAGGACATAGTGTACATCTACAACGCACAGACACTATCAACTTTAGGACATATGGTGTACATCCACAGTTCACAGCCACTGTATCGACTTTAGGACATATACTGTACATCAACAGCACACGGGCACTATCAACTTTAGGACATAAAGTGTACATCCACAGCGCACATGCACTATCAACTTTAGATCAGATGGTGTACATCCACAGTGCACAGGCACTGTCAGCGTTAGGGCATATAGTGTATCCACAACGCACAGCCACTATCAACTTTAGGACATATAGTGTATGTACATCCACAGCGCAGTGAAGAGGTTATAAAGAAAATCATATTAAGTATTCCCGTTGTGCGCATGTTTTAAAATCTAAACGGTAATGAATAAACAGCTATAACTCGTGGTCATTAGCTTCTACTGAAAACCCATCTGCATACATAAGACTGAACATATACTTGTACTTGAAACCACCTGATATATCATAATTAAATGAACAGGATAGTTTCTACTAAGTATCTAGGGCAGTGGTTCTCAACGTGGGAAATATCTCGGGGGGGGGGGGCAAAAAGAGGAAAATGGCAACGAGGGGGCGAAAACGATGAAACAGGACATTAGTGGGGGGGAGGGGGAGGGGGCGAAGACAGACATGAATGGAGGATGATTTGGGGAGCAAATACAGGGCAGATACTGACTTGTTCAACAGCATGCTTAAATGGGATCTATGGACAGAAAAGGCCTATGTTTGAGCTCATCTAAATGGGATAACGAATGCGTTCTGGTTTATAATGAACTAGCTGAGTTCCCGGCCCTGCCCGGGATAAATCGATTTATTAGTTTCAGTTTTGGGTGATTATTATGGACCTGCTTCATTTTGCCTGTTCCTTTAGCTTTATTTTATTTTTGTTTGTTTGTTTGAGTTTAGATAAGTTTTACTGCTCTCCCTTTGCGCGTTGACGTCCTGCGCGTCCCGCCAGCATCCGTCAAATGGCTATGATTTGCGTACGGGTTAGTTTGTTTGCACATCGCAGGAAGTGATCACGTCATGTGTTAATGGAAAAGAAATATAATATTTTCCTAGGCATATTGAAAACACAAACCTGTACTTTTGGCCCTGCAGCGTCAATCTCCCAATTCCAGACCCATTCTTTTTCCTAGTCGAGGCACATTGAGAACACAGAAAATTGCATACTTGATAGTCTTAGAACTCAATCTCATCATTCAAACCAGTCCTAACCGGAAGTTGTTTTGTGATTGTGATACAGACACCGGAACCAACCTCAATTACGTACATTTGCCGAAAAAATAGACCGAACGCCAATGTGTCGCAACCTAGAAACTAATACAAACGTTCTGCGAGTTGTTAATTTTTTTTTTTTTATTCTGTGCCGGGGACACGACGACAGTCTATACTAAGCGCTGTATAAAATCTGAGGGCCACCAAATCAGCATTAACGGAGGAGTAGCGAAAGGCGCGCTGCAATTGTCGTAATGTTTCACTTTTATTAGTATAGATAATGTGAAAGAAAATGTGGACCCTAAGGTAGCAATTGGCTGAAAAAGTTGAGAACCACTGATTTAGGGTAAAACCGATAACGAGAAAGAGTTGGAAATGTTCTGTTTGGTAATCGCAGTGGTCGCCTCTGGCCTATGGATAGTCATGTTTGTAGAGCTTCGTTCAAATCGCATGCAACCCTCCCCACACCCCCGCCCCCCGAAAAACCGCTAGCCCGTACTTTTCCCGTTGAACATGTTCGGACAGGTGACCGAGCATATCGAAGCGCCCCGCGGAAAGTGGTCAGCGACTTCCGGGTGCGCAGAAAACGTTTTTGATAACCTCCACGATTGTCAGCAGAAGATACTTGTTTCCCACGCCCTTCGCAATTCCCGGGCAGTTGGATAGCTAATTATGAATTATTAATTATCCACACTATCGGGTTCTTCTTTAATCCAAGTGTGAGAGGATGAACGATTTTCTATTTTTAATATGTGCTTTCATGGTAGCTCTAGTGCGTGAGTGAGGGACGGCCACTCATAGTAGTTTATGGACACTTGGCCGAGCACCATTAATTGGATTATTTCCCTTGTAATACTAGCGCGGGACCCGTTATTCACATCACGGTGAAAAGCGCGCATTTTGATTGGTCAATTGGAAATTTTGACCACCGGGCTTCCAACTCTTATATCATGGCTTTAAGTTTCTTACAACTCGCTCCTTCGTTGTTATCCACCGACAGAAAGACGGGAACCCGAATTCATTTTTGAGAGTAGACAATACCCGATCGGTACAAAATAGGTACTCATGATAACGTTTGTTATCAATGGAGATACGTCGTATTAATGGACGAAAGTATCCCGCACAAAATTGTCGAATGTTGTTAGTCCTGACACTTTGAAAATTTATATTAAAACTACTACCGAGTTTCTGGTATAAGTAGTCAGTTAGAATTTTAGCAGCAAGTTTCTACTTTATAATGGTACCAATTTTGTTGTACTTTGATGCACATATCCTATTGAAATAATTAATAAGAGGATCTCGGATTTAAAGTAAACCACGAGTTAGACGCATGTTATCCCCGATAAATCCAACCTGGGTCAAATTTATTCAATTATTGCTGGAGGGGTCGTTAGAGTAATTTCTGCAGTTTACTGGGATACCTAATTGACTTTTGTGTGCACCCTTTTAACCGTACTGTAAATTCGATTGTGTTAGGACCCTAACCGGTTATGTTGTCGGGCTGGACTCCATGTCCGAGCCTTTCACTTGTGCAACACGGGCTACGTAATAGCTCTCTCGGACGTCCGCGCGGGCTCATAAATAAGATGCGGTTCGAGTGGTCAAGACACTCCATCATAGACGCAGAGACAGAGCCGACGCTTGCCATCGCCACCCCGCCCCATAAGGCATGTAGCGGTAGCACAGGACCCGGAGAAACTTTGGGTAAGTTGGAGACTATTATATTAGAAGTGACTTTAATTTGCGCACCCCCCCCCCCTTTTCTTGGATGCCGCGTAGAGAATGCTGATCTACAGAGACCATTATGAGTCCGGCTCAACGGTAATTGCCATTGTCATTATTCGTGTAGGATGCGCTTTGCAGTACAGTGTCTTGATATTGTGACTTTATTGTCAAAGTTAACGTTTGCGGTGCTAGATGATAATGATGGCTCGCTAACCAAGCTATCACGATTTGCTTGTGTGCCTATATATAGTGTATGTGTAGCATTGCCTTGTTGTGGTAGGCAGTGAGGATTTCCTGACATGTTGATGTGGATGACTTATGTTATAGCGAGCGGCACTAAATTTGTGTACCTTGCCAGTACCACTATGCTATAGAGAGCAGTGTGATTGTGTGCTTAATGTTTAAGATGTGTAATTAATTACATGTAGGCCTATTGGAGATGTATAATATTAGTTGGGCCTCACATGGGTGAGCCCCAGGACTGTTCTATGTGCGGCGGTGGATGAACAATGTTCCAGTGAGTCTACACATGTTGCAATGAGTCTCGCCGACATATATATATATATATCATGTGCATGTATTATAGTTATCCAGATGTATTATGCTTCTATGAGTTTCGTAAGTGTGTGAAGGACAGTTTCATTTTAAGGAATGTACACATTACTTTATGTATCTAGTGGTGTGTCATACACATGTTAGCCTGGCGGCATAGCTCCGCGGCTAAGGTCAAAGGGCATGACCCTTGAGTATCGATTGGGAAGGGAAGTAACCAATACAATAGCCCTGGGGCGGGTTAGTACTAATAATGGGAGTGGGCCTATGAGGATGGCCTGCATTGGGATGCAGCGTCTGTGTTATGGACGGTCAGTGGGCCATGTTGGCCACTGCGTTATTAAATGGAATGGCCACTCTGGATGTGTTGTACACCGGCTCAGTGGAGCGAAACTATTGTGTTCTTGCCCCTTCATTTGTTATGTCCTTCATACTTTGATTAGTACATTAATTAGTTTATGTTGCCAGTGTACTAGGAAACTCCTTGTGTATATGATATAGCCACTTGTAGTTGTTATTCATTAACCTTAGCGCTATTTTATTCCATGCATACATATCCAGTTGGTTATTGCTTAAATTCTATATTATGTTGTTGTTGTTTGATTTAATACTTAATACTATTACTATGTATGCCCACCATTGATTGCCTGATTAATGTTGTCATTATATCCTAATCATATTTTCGTCTTTTTCTCTTGTTCCAGCTTATGGCTGGTTGGGCTTCTTTTCTTGGGCTTCTTCTTTTGTTGGGCTTCTTTTTCTTTTTCCTTTTTTTTTTGTTTGGTAGTGATACCGTTGTTAGGCTTATTGAATAAATAAGATCGCCAGCAGAACCCTGTGTTTGTTAATCCTGTGTATCCTTAAGGGAGTTACTATTGAACCCACGCAGTAACCACATTAGCCACTCGTAGTTCATCCAACATTTTCTGGTGTCAAGAAGTGGGATACACAGAAGGGTTAGTTTGTAGTGTAGAAAGCCCGGCCATGGAAATTTTTAGTTTGAAGCCCAGCCAGCCAGCCAACCCCTGCCCCACCCCATAGGAACCAGGGAGCCACGAAGACCAACGCCCTCCAACATCAACTCAAGATCCAGGACCCGTACCCCGGTCCTGTGCACACCGTCCTGTCTGTTCCCCCGCCTCATGGTGGTTACTTTACCATCAGAAACCCAGACGGAGATGCCACTGCGGTCAACGGAGACCTCTTGCGGTTATTTCACCCCCCAGTGGTCAACACACATCCACAGCACCCGCCTCCACTGCCTGCGTCGACCGATGTCTGGTACTTCCCGGCTCACCACCCTTGCCGGCCACCTGCAGCCCGACCGGACCCTCAACCTGGGATGACAACTTCCCAGCGCCTACCTCCTGTGCGACGGTCCAGCCGCCCACACAGACAACCCCAGAGATCGGACCTCTGACTCTTATTAGTGATTAACATTAGACATTGACTGTGAGTGCAGAAAGAGCAGGGGAGCGCACCCATCAAGATCCCCCTAGTTTCCATCAGGCCAGATGATAGACCACCGAATCCAAGGGAGCTCCGCCTCAAGATTTTAAGTTAGAGAGTATGCCCATGTTAGCTTTCTCCACAGCTTAGTTACAATTACTTTTAATGCCTATGTTGACCTTGCCTTTTCATTGCACTAGCGCCCTTATAGCATATTGTCTTTTTTTGTACTGTTCGATCCTACGTTAACCCTGATAGTGGTCTGGGACCACCGTTGCAGGTCTGGGACCTGTTGTTTTGTCCATATGATGTAACTTACTGCAGCCAGAGCTGAGACTGTTGTGCACATCTTCAGGATGCCAGTAGTAACTTAGCCGGTTCACGCCACCTGTTAGTAGTTATAAAGAGGATGGACCATTGTTGTACTTCGGTTCACTGTGTGTATTTTGCAATTGTTCTACCCTAAGTGATGGTATCATAGCCCCTTAGAGTTTGATTATACCTTCAGTGGTCTTTTGTAAACCTTTGAATTGATGTATGTGTCACGTAAGGGACTACGTGACTTAGCAGGGGAGAATGTGAGAGGATGAACGATTTTCTATTTTTAATATGTGCTTTCATGGTAGCTCTAGTGCGTGAGTGAGGGACGGCCACTCATAGTAGTTTATGGACACTTGGCCGAGCACCATTAATTGGATTATTTCCCTTGTAATACTAGCGCGGGACCCGTTATTCACATCACGGTGAAAAGCGCGCATTTTGATTGGTCAATTGGAAATTTTGACCACCGGGCTTCCAACTCTTATATCATGGCTTTAAGTTTCTTACAACTCGCTCCTTCGTTGTTATCCACCGACAGAAAGACGGGAACCCGAATTCATTTTTGAGAGTAGACAATACCCGATCGGTACAAAATAGGTACTCATGATAACGTTTGTTATCAATGGAGATACGTCGTATTAATGGACGAAAGTATCCCGCACAAAATTGTCGAATGTTGTTAGTCCTGACACTTTGAAAATTTATATTAAAACTACTACCGAGTTTCTGGTATAAGTAGTCAGTTAGAATTTTAGCAGCAAGTTTCTACTTTATAATGGTACCAATTTTGTTGTACTTTGATGCACATATCCTATTGAAATAATTAATAAGAGGATCTCGGATTTAAAGTAAACCACGAGTTAGACGCATGTTATCCCCGATAAATCCAACCTGGGTCAAATTTATTCAATTATTGCTGGAGGGGTCGTTAGAGTAATTTCTGCAGTTTACTGGGATACCTAATTGACTTTTGTGTGCACCCTTTTAACCGTACTGTAAATTCGATTGTGTTAGGACCCTAACCGGTTATGTTGTCGGGCTGGACTCCATGTCCGAGCCTTTCACTTGTGCAACACGGGCTACGTAATAGCTCTCTCGGACGTCCGCGCGGGCTCATAAATAAGATGCGGTTCGAGTGGTCAAGACACTCCATCATAGACGCAGAGACAGAGCCGACGCTTGCCATCGCCACCCCGCCCCATAAGGCATGTAGCGGTAGCACAGGACCCGGAGAAACTTTGGGTAAGTTGGAGACTATTATATTAGAAGTGACTTTAATTTGCGCACCCCCCCCCCCCCTTTTCTTGGATGCCGCGTAGAGAATGCTGATCTACAGAGACCATTATGAGTCCGGCTCAACGGTAATTGCCATTGTCATTATTCGTGTAGGATGCGCTTTGCAGTACAGTGTCTTGATATTGTGACTTTATTGTCAAAGTTAACGTTTGCGGTGCTAGATGATAATGATGGCTCGCTAACCAAGCTATCACGATTTGCTTGTGTGCCTATATATAGTGTATGTGTAGCATTGCCTTGTTGTGGTAGGCAGTGAGGATTTCCTGACATGTTGATGTGGATGACTTATGTTATAGCGAGCGGCACTAAATTTGTGTACCTTGCCAGTACCACTATGCTATAGAGAGCAGTGTGATTGTGTGCTTAATGTTTAAGATGTGTAATTAATTACATGTAGGCCTATTGGAGATGTATAATATTAGTTGGGCCTCACATGGGTGAGCCCCAGGACTGTTCTATGTGCGGCGGTGGATGAACAATGTTCCAGTGAGTCTACACATGTTGCAATGAGTCTCGCCGACATATATATATATATATCATGTGCATGTATTATAGTTATCCAGATGTATTATGCTTCTATGAGTTTCGTAAGTGTGTGAAGGACAGTTTCATTTTAAGGAATGTACACATTACTTTATGTATCTAGTGGTGTGTCATACACATGTTAGCCTGGCGGCATAGCTCCGCGGCTAAGGTCAAAGGGCATGACCCTTGAGTATCGATTGGGAAGGGAAGTAACCAATACAATAGCCCTGGGGCGGGTTAGTACTAATAATGGGAGTGGGCCTATGAGGATGGCCTGCATTGGGATGCAGCGTCTGTGTTATGGACGGTCAGTGGGCCATGTTGGCCACTGCGTTATTAAATGGAATGGCCACTCTGGATGTGTTGTACACCGGCTCAGTGGAGCGAAACTATTGTGTTCTTGCCCCTTCATTTGTTATGTCCTTCATACTTTGATTAGTACATTAATTAGTTTATGTTGCCAGTGTACTAGGAAACTCCTTGTGTATATGATATAGCCACTTGTAGTTGTTATTCATTAACCTTAGCGCTATTTTATTCCATGCATACATATCCAGTTGGTTATTGCTTAAATTCTATATTATGTTGTTGTTGTTTGATTTAATACTTAATACTATTACTATGTATGCCCACCATTGATTGCCTGATTAATGTTGTCATTATATCCTAATCATATTTTCGTCTTTTTCTCTTGTTCCAGCTTATGGCTGGTTGGGCTTCTTTTCTTGGGCTTCTTCTTTTGTTGGGCTTCTTTTTCTTTTTCCTTTTTTTTTTGTTTGGTAGTGATACCGTTGTTAGGCTTATTGAATAAATAAGATCGCCAGCAGAACCCTGTGTTTGTTAATCCTGTGTATCCTTAAGGGAGTTACTATTGAACCCACGCAGTAACCACATTAGCCACTCGTAGTTCATCCAACACAAGCTTAAATGAACTTCAGGTACATAATAATTATTACACAGGCGGGTCTTTTGATGAAAACAGACCGTGGGATCAAAGCTGTGCCTTGATGGATGAAATCTGTTAAAATGACTCGTTTGCACAACTGCTTGAATAATTTATTGTTTCGTCAGACACACATAGCCCCACTTTCAATTTTTATATAATCCTACATTTTTAAATTTTTTTTTGTGGTTGAAAAGATTGGTGAGGTGTGTTTTTGCTTCTCTTCCTCTACTCAATCTTTCTTTTCCCCTATTTCTCTGTTTTGTTTTGTTCTATTTCGTATCTTTACTTTTCTTTTCTCTCCATCTTAGTATTCTTACCTTTGTTGTGGGCGGGGGGGGGGGGGGGCGTCCTGATATTTAGATATTTTATCACATATGGAAGAAAAAAAAAAGAACCACCACGACACATACACAGTACTACTATTACATCACTAGTCATTATATAATTTTCTTTTCTTATGTATGTTGTTGTTTTCTCCCACGGTAGTGTTGAATGTACACGTTTTCATTTTCCATTCCGGTACTGTAAGATTGTGTTATTCGCGACACTAAAATAGAGTTTGTATTATATTATAAGCGGGTGTACATCATTGTAATGAGTTGCAACGCTTTGCTTACAGACAGCATGGTCCATGATAGAGGCAGTTTTGTCGCTGCTGCGATCGCTAAACTCTGATTCACCTGAGTGCCACAGAAGACTGCCTATAGATCCCTCGTCTCGGATAGCGCAGTTCTGAGCAAGGTTGCCCTGCAGAGAAGATTATAACACGTGTGTAAAATGGACATAAAAGGAATTAAAATTCTAAATTCGAAAGAAATTAACAACAGAGACAGCAACAACAACAATAACATCTTATATGTTTGGGTTTAGAAGGCATCCAGGTTTGACACTTCGGAACATTAGGTGCACAAACATGAGGATAATCTTAGAGTGAACCAGAAGGTACAAGAAAAGAGGACGCAGAACCGCAGATAAACATTTCAACAACTTAACTCCCGGAGCCCCGGCCCCATTTCTGCTTGTAGGAAAATTCTGATCATGTGAGAATTTGTTTTTTGTGACATAATAAAGTGGTTTTCGTCTGGTTGATTCAGTGCATATTGCAGAAATTACTAAAAGTAACTTTTCTCCCCTTGAGTTTTGTGGGAACCACTGGGATACATGTAAATTGTAATGATAATTACGATAATGATACTAATAGTAAATTAATGATAATTTACGGGCACTGCACATATCTTAGAGACATCATTTCTACATCAATGTTCGTACAAAGACAACACATTTTGGCACCGGTAACTTTTCCTTGGTGTCCTTAGAGAGGTGACAGTAAAGAAGAGCTAAGATTGGACAGTTCAGATGTGTAAAAGATCACCTTCAGCCGGCGCCGGTTTGGAGTGGGCGGAGTGTATAGACCGTCCGAATTGACAATAGAAGTGACGGAGCTTTTGGAGGTCTGCCTGCTGGCCAGCTGCTCACCGCCCACTCCTTTGTTCTGCCGCTGTAGCGCCTGATGCTGCATGGCCAGCTGGTGAGCTTTCTTCTGTTCCTCAATCTGCTGCTGCAAGCGGCGCTGCTGGTCCATCAGCTCTTCCTGCTGCTTCTGCAGCCTCTTGAGCTGCTCCTCGTAATGTCCCATGGCATTATCTGTCTGAGTGACGTCTGGGATGCTGAACTGATCGATGTCACTCAGGGGCGGGCTGGGTTTCGGGGGCAGGGGTTCTCTGGGCACGGCTTTCTTCGTGGGTCTGGGTCTTGGCGGGGTCGGGTTTTCTTCCAGCATGTTCTGGATCCATTGGCAGGTTTGGTTGTGTCTCAAGAACTCTTTCCCCGCGTTCTTGACCCTGCACGCCAGTGCTGCGGGCCGCTCCAGAACCTTCGGCTCGTACAGAGCCTCGGAAATGGCCGTGGACAGCGAGGGATGGTTGGACCTCAAGACCTTCCCCCTGCCTGGTCGACCATCGTTCCGGTAAGCCGTGTTGACGTTAGCGCTGTTAGATATATCCATTGACTAAAAGGCGAGCTCTTCTGGATGGTTCTTGTTTTGATTTTCCTTGCTTGGCCACTGATCTTCTGTAATGATTAAATTATTCTGAAATTTATTCCGAAAGTTCATTCTCAAGAGATTTAAATTATTGTGAAAGTTGGTTCTGAAAATATTTAGATTGTTCTGGAAGTTGATTCTGAAAATATCTAAATTATTCTGAAAGTTGGTTCTGAAAATATGTAGACTATTCTAAAATTTTATTTTCAAAATATCAAATTATTCTGAAATTATAATTTTATGAAAGCTTTTCAAAATTTACTATAATTGCGTTTACTTTCATTGTTGTAGATTTTATTTGTGGCAGGTTTTATTTGTATTTAGTTGTTTCTATTTATTTATTTACATTTATTTTGTTTCTGAAGTGGGAATCTGGGGAAAATAATTCTTTCTTTCTGTTTACCTATATATTTATTTGTTTATTTATTTATTTACTTTTTTGTTGTGCGATCCTTAATAGGATAGCTCTCTCTTACTTTCTCTCTCTTTCTCTTTTTCTCTCTTTCTTTCTTTCGGTCTCTCTTTCTCTCTCTCCCATTCTCTTTCTGTCTCTCTCTTACTCTCTCTCTCTCTCTCTTTCTCTCTCTCTCTCTCTCTCTCTCTTTCTCTCTCTCTTTCTCTCTCTCTCTTTCTCTCTCTCTCTCACTCTCCCTGTGTTTAGTTGTGCATGCAAGTATGCGTGTGTAGCTAGGTTTTACAAATAAAACAATTTTTTCTCAAAAAAAAAATTGCCTTTCACATTATAACACACCCCGTTAAAGTCTGAAATATTGTCCATTTTGGCCGGCACTTAATTCATATGAACCGGTCAATTGCTATTGTGTTCAGTTATGTCCGCCAAACTTGTCACGCAGACAGTGCTATGCTCCCTAATTATCCCGTTTTCTCTTTGAGGCTTTGTGATTCCATTACGGTCCCCTAACTACCAGCCTTTGGTAGTTAAGGGACCGTGGTATTTTAGAATATATGCCATGGGTGAACAGTGGACGCAATTCGATATTATTCTCTAGTCGGCTTTGGAATTAGATATTGGTCCCCGGCGGCGTGATTTTTTTCCGTATGAGCTTTAGCAAATTCAGGAGCGGGACAGCAATACACCTCCAAACACAGGACAACTCCAACACATCCCAGGGATTTTCGGTGACGTTCAGAGTCATATCAGGCGCAGTTCAGAGATCGCAGCACCCATGGCAGTGTTCGAGAGGACGAGAAGTCCTTTAGCCGATGACCTGTGTTTGGGGTTCCTGCCCCGCTCCTGAATTTGCTAAAGCTCGAACGGAAAAAAGTCAGGCGTCCCGGCGAACAGCACTGCCTTATCTGAAATCTCTGTGAAACGCATATTATGGTATGTCAAGTGAAAGAGACTTATGCTACTGTTTTTATCTGTGTAAATTTATTTTGGATACATGACTGAAGTATGGTAAACTCAACTTTTTTTTTTCCAGTTATGAGTTTATATTCGCTCTATATTTGCGAACTTATTTCTGTTTGTTCCAACTCCATGTTTTGTGTAACTGACAAATTCGACGTTAAATGTTTGCGGCTTTAGTAGAAGGAGTTGAATAAATCAGAGCAGTGAAACAACTCAGTAAGTGCCACGGCGCATTTTAAACAACAGTCAAAATGTGTGTGTGATATCTCCTCTATGTATTAAAAGATCTTCAGTTTTTGAGAAAATGGAGATAAAACAATTTAACAAGAACTAAAGTCGCGATATGATGTCTGAGACACTTGGAGCTAAACCTGACACTTGGAGCTAAACCTGCCACTTGGAGCTAAACCTGACACTTGGAGCTAAACCTGACACTTGGAGCTAAACCTGACACTTGGAGCTAAAACTGACACTTGGAGCTAAAACTGACACTTGGAGCTAAAACTGACACTTGGAGCTAAACCTGCACTAGGTAGTAATCAAAAAATGTTCCTTGTGCAGTCACTGACTACGGCAACTCCAGCTCTGAAAAGATGCTTCACGAAAATTTTTTTACAGTGCTGGGTTTCTGTGCTTTTCCTGGCAGACAGACAGTACATTCGCTGATCCTATGCTCACTTAACTGTTTGTTTTGATGTTTGAGTGGACTTGAGCCAAGTACAGGGGCGGACCTACAATAGGGCTTAGTTCAATACCGTGCTGAAGTCCACTCCATTGAAAAATAGAGATACTGGAATTAATTCAATTAAATCTTAGTGTGCCAATCACCGATATATTGGTTCTTCCACTGGTCACGTTTGTGCCAATCACCGATGTATGTTAAGCTATTTTGTTTCGGGAAGAAAGAACGTCGACTTTCTATTCATAAATGTAGCTGTAGTTAGTCTTCGTTCTTCTCTCCCACTATTTTCTTCCTGCATCGGCAAACGTGGAAAAATTCATGGCACACAAAGAGTTAATAAAGGGGTATAAACAACCATGGAAAGTTTGAAAACAATTAAAGAAATATTAATGGGGTTACCGACACCCGTTAGATGCATTGCATCTCGGTGCGCCATAGTGCGTAAGTCCATTTGTTTTTGTCGTTTTCCTCAAAACTACATCATAGTCACTTAGGTATGGTATTGAATTAACCCTGCCAATTTTGGAACTCTGAATTTTCAACTGTTATGGGGTCCCTTCGCAACCAGCAACAATAGGGCAAATCCAAAATTCACTCTTTAAAAAAAAAGGTTCACCAGGGCCCCTCTGGGATTAGGAGCCCTGAAGCTTAAGTTTCATTTAGTTTCATAGTAGATGTGCCACTGGCCAGGTATAGAGCAAACTCCTTCAGTTGTTCAGATCTCCTGTTAAAGTTCTACACTAGATCTCTAGATCTGGAACTAAACGGTACGTCGGTAGACATCTTTTCACCAAATTTTCACAGTTGGGTTATTTACCAAAAGTGTCAAAAAAAGAAAAGGTATAGGTCTAGATCTATGTGTCTTTATATCATTTTAGTGAAATAGAAAGACAAATATTTTCTGTGAATGATACTGACCATTTATAAAAGTACCATAGACTGTGCGTAGATGGAGTTCCTTCGTGCAAGTTTGAAAATTTATGATAATTTACGGGCACTGCACATATTTTGGAGACGTCATTTCTACATCGATGTCCGTACATAGACCGCACACTTTGGCACCGACAGCTTTTCCTTGGTGTGCAAGTCTTTCCACCGAGATTCACTATGCAAATCATAATTTTCTTATCATACTATTGTTGCTATTTAGATCTAGATCTAGAGCTTTGCAAAGATAATAATAATAATAATAATAATAATAATAATAATAATGAAGATCATTTATACAGCTCCCAAGCCAAACAATTTGCTCTAGGCGCTTTACAGAAAGTCTTGTTCTCTCCATCTGCAACTCACACTCTCTGTCTCTCTCTCTGTCTCTGTCTGTCTGTCTGTCTGTCTGTCTCTCTCTCTCTCTCTCTCTCTCTCTCTCTCTCTCTCTCTATCTCAAACACAATCTACTGCATACACTCTTATGCTAGACATACATTGTATACATAGACACACACATATATAACATACTATAAGGCAGAGCTTAAACACTAAAAGGGCAAAACTGAAATGAATTGGGATGCAGTTTGTACTTCGAGCCTCCACACATTGGCAGACGTGCTTATCTGCTGCAATACAAGCAAGAACTGGCAGCTACGTAGACGCATTCATTTAATGTGCTACTTAGATTCTACATAATTTCATATTCTATTTTTTATTGTTAGACTGTTCTATCTGTTCAATTTTCCTTTTTTTTTCTGTTGTTGTTTTTTTTGTCTTTTATTTTTATTTTCCTTGACGAAGGCTGTTGCCGAAATATTGACATTTTCTGTCTTCCCTTTAAGTTTGCCTTTCATTGCCTCGTTTGGGTATTGTTTCTTACGCCATCCTTTTGCTGAACACAACTTTTTCTTTTTGCCAATCTTTGACTTTGCTTTAAGCCTTGCCGCGACCCCACAGCTTTTCTGTGGTTTTTATAATATGTTGTCCTTTTGTTGTTGTTTTTAATAAAAAAAAATTTTTTTTTGGAATAAGAAAACATTGACAATGGCGTCATCATTGTCTGAGCACTAAAAAAGGAATGAAGCTCTCACGAGAGCGAGAATAAAAAAGGACATAGATCAATGTTCAACTTCCTGCTGAGAATTTTCTTCGGGTTCAGTTATTTGTTAAAGGGAAAACAAACTTACACCGTTGGCGTCTCGCTGAGATTAGTGCAGATAAAATGTTGGGAGCTACAATAACCAATACGAAGGACACCCGAACTGCCAAGGTAAACGATGATTGTATGAAAATGAGGTTACCAAGGACGCCTTTAGACCTTCACGGGTTCGGAGTACTTCAGGCAAAAGATGCTAGAAACGATAAGATGTGACACTGTCTTCTACGCACCACTGGAAAAACCATGCACACAATTTGCGCGCTGATCGAGGCGGGGCCCATGGTGACTAGTATGAAACGAATGCTGGATATAATTTAGCTTTTTCGGCGTGCGCACCTAAAATGTGGAATGACTTGACTGATCATGTGAAACATTCAAACAGCTTGATCTAATCCAATTCAAAAGAAAACTTAAAACAGCGTTGTTTACAAAAGCGTATACGCAGGATATGTAACATTCTTGAGACAGTGATTATGTATAGGTTGATGAAAATGTGTGTTGTGTGACTGAGAGAACTGTTAGTGTTAAGTGCTTTAGAGCACTCTTCTGTGGAATCAGGCGCTATAGAAATGACTTATTATTATTATTATTATTATTATTATTATGGTAAATGTATGATGCAAAATTGTGACAGTGCTACTGCGACTAAGAAAAAAAAAAGAAAAAATAGCTAGAATTTTCCCACACGATTGAAGTTATAATTCCACAATAAGAATCAAGGCCTATTCAATATCTTCCCTATTTGGCTTTGTAAAATACGGCACTTTTCATGACTTCCGCGCGTCTGCCGATAGGTGGCGGTGTGAAATCTGTGCACGCCAAAAGCACTAGGTGTCTTATCTTATCAATTCTAATATCTTTGCTTCAGGTTCGGCGAGCCTCTTATGCACAGAAATTAAAATATACGGTAAATCACTAAATTTACGCATCACAGTCCGTTTATTGCAGTAATCAGAAACGATAAATATAGAAAGGTGAACAGAGTCAGAAGTGAGGTATTATATTGAAAGTGACTTGGAGTGAATACCTGAAGCAAGACATGAAGCATGTATAATATGTATTTACATCAGATATTTATGTAACTCACATTTACCCTTTTTATGTGTGCATAACTTGTCAGTTCCTGTGACATGCAATGAGCGGACTTTGATGTGTGAAGTGCAAGGAGTACCATTATGAGTTACACAACTTTAGGTGTTATTTGCCCAGACACGCATTCACTATAAAAACATCCACCTAGAGTAACTCGCCAGGGCCCCTTGTGACCCCTCCACCACCTCCCCCCCCCCCCCCCCCCGCGCTCATAGACGCTCCTAAAATCGCGTCCTTGTAATATCCCTATTGTATGACTCATCAAATGGAACTCCTCCCTGTGTCCCTGCACTGACAGGGGGCACAACCAGAAAAAAAACTTCTCGCCACCAGCACGGGCGACAACAAATAAATAAAGTAAATAACTAACATCATTACCTCCCGTGCCAATTATTGTTCAAACTGTGGCGTTTTGTATTTCTGCAGTTCGATGTTGACGAGAAACCGACAAGTGACATTCAGAATTACGTGGACAACATCATGTCTGGGTGGGAACACTTGAGACATAAGGATAGGAAATTCCCTACTCTGACTGCCTCGCTTTTGGTATCTATCTGTCTATATATCTATCTGTCTATATATCTATCTGTCTATCTATCTATCTGGCTGTCTGTCTGTCTATCTATCTATCTATCTATCTACCTGTCTATCTATCTATCTATCTATCTATCTATCTATCTATCTATCTATCTATCTATCTACCTACCTACCTACCTGTCTGTCTGTCTGTCTGTCCGTCCGTCCGTCCGTCCGTCCATCCATCCATCCATCTAACTATCTAACTATCTATCTATCTATCTATCTATCTATCTATCTATCTATCTGTTTTATTGTATTAGTTTATGATTATGTGAATGCGCGGAGGTTATATGTATGAAGGTATGGCTATGACTGATGGACTGTATGGCTGAATGAGTGTATGAGTGTATAAATGAATATAAGTGTGATCGTGTGGCTGCAGATGATATTATTGTGACTGTGCGGGTGTTGGATTGCATGATTGCAAGATGGTGTGATCGCATGGCGGTGTTATTGTGTGATTGATTGGTGTATATGGCAGTTAGACGGTATGATGACCTCGTGAATATATGATTGTGATGTTCGTCATGATTCTGGAATTCACTGTCCCAAAACTGACAAAAATATACTAAACCCTGAAGTTTTCAAGGAAGCTGGTGTTACTAGTACGTACGCAGTCCAACCGTTTTCGCTAGGGGCGAGTACGTATACATACCTATCCCTAACCCCTCCCTTATCCTCAACTCTAAATCTTATCGAATCCCTAACCCTGTCCTCTTACCCGTTGAACCAAAAAAGCAGGAAGAAAACAAAAAGAAAACCTGAAAGAATAATTAGTCAAGGCTGCTGTCAAGGCTATTTCGGGGGGACCTCTGTAGCTCTGGAGTCACAAATGGCTTTAAAATACGTAGCGCAAAAAAACTTGAGGGGGCGTACGTGCTTGTAACAACAGCCTTTCAAGAAAGGTCCTAAAACACACTTTTTCAATTAGAGGAAAGCCATCACAGCTGTTTCTGTCTGCTGTCACAGTCTTGTAAATACCCACGTTATGTCTTTTCAGTATTCCGACGTGAAGGAAAAAAAGCAATGGAAAACGCCCTTGAGCCCTAACAAATGCTTTGTTTTGCTTAGTACATCAGCTGTGGGAAAATTTGGAGCGGTAAGCAACGGAATAATAATTATAGTAATTTATTTTGACAACTGTTTTGTATGCACGTGTGTATGAGTGTGTCTAAGGGCAATTGATTTGTGTTCAGAGAAATAGATAGATAGATAGATAGATAGATAGAGAGAGAGAGAGAGAGAGAGAGAGAGAGAGAGAGAGAGAGAGAGAGAGAGAGAGAGAGAGAGAGAGAGAGAGAGAGATAGATAGATAGATAGATAGATAGATAGATAGATAGATAGATAGATAGATAGATAGATAGATAGATAGATAGATAGATGGATAGATGGATAGATTGATGGATAGATTGATGGATAGATAGATAGATAGATAGATTGATGGATAGATAGATAGATAGATAGATAGAGAGAGAGAGAGAGAGAGAGACAGATAGATACACAGACAGATAGATAGATAGATAGATAGATAGATGGATAGATGGATGGATGGATGGATGGATGGATGGATGGATGGATGGATGGATAGGTGGGTGGGTGGGTGGGTGGGTAGGTAGGTAGGTAGGTAGGTAGGTAGGTAGGTAGGTAGGTAGGTAGGTAGGTAGGTAGGTAGGTAGAAAGACAGGTAGGTACGTAGTTAGGTAGCTATTTAGGTAGGTAAATAGGTGGGTAGGTAGGCAGACAAATAGACAGATAGTCGAGAGACAGAAATACAGGCAGACAGATAGATGGGTAGGCAGGTGGTGAAAGAGAGAGAGGAATAGATAGATGGATAGATTGAATTGATGGATGGATAGAATGGTTGCATAGACACTTGAATTTCATTTCCAGAATGTGTTACATTGATGCCAATCTTTTTCCACACTGTCCAACCGTTCTTTCCTGACATACAATGACTTCAAGAACATCTCCTACACTCACTCACTCACTCTAAGATACTCATCTTCATCTATTAATTATATTTCTTGGTGCAATACTATTAATTTATCATCACTTCCTTTGGAGATAAAAAACTTAAGGTTTATCTCCCTTTTGATTATATTTTATCAAATCTTCTTCCCCTTTGGGCCGTTTTATAAGAAATTGTCCCTCTTTCACATTATTTTTGGACTGTGTCAGCAAACATTATAAATATCTGCCTTTGGGCCGTATTATATATAATATATTTATATATAAAGAAAAATGTTTCTCTAAGACTGTACTACCACTGATTATCTCCCTTTGGACAGTATTATAAACATTATCTCCCTTTTGACAGTATTGTCATTGATTAACTCCCTTTGGACAGTATTACCTCGGCTACGATACCACAGTGGCAGAACCGGTCAAGAGAACATTCAAAGTGTACCGGCCGCGGCTGATGTCCTGTGGCGACAACGGCTCACACACAGAGAAACAGATTTTAAGCATGAATCACAAGCCGGCAGTAATACCTGCCTGTTACCTGGGATTTTCCTATGAGGTTAGGTGTGTTTGTGTGTGTGTGTGTGATAAAGAGAGAGTGAGAGAGATAGAAAGAAAGCGGAAATATAAGAGAAACAGAGAGACTGAAAACGGGAGAGAGAGGCGACTAAAATAGAGACACAGAGAACGAGTTATGTGAGATGGGAATATAAAACTGAGGATATGATTGAGAGAGAGAGAGAGACAGAGAGAGAGTGTGTGTGTTTAGAGAGAAAGAGTGGAAGAGGAGAGAGAGAAAAAAAAAAGGGGGGAGAGACATAAGGAGACAAAGAGTAAGAGAGAGAGGGATAAAGAGACAGAGAATGGGAGAAGACAGAGAGAAAGAATAGGAGAGAGAAAGTGGGAGAGGGAGAGAGAGGGAAAAGGAAAGATAGAGAGAGAGCGAGAGAAGAGACATAAAGAGACAAAGAGTAAGAGAAAAAGGGGGAGAGAGAGAGAGAAAGAGAAAGAAAAAGAGGATAAATATAAAAGAGAGAGAGACAATAATGATGACGTGGGATATTTTACTCACCAGTGGCAGAACTGTCTTGTGTTAGAACAGTTAACTGCTGTGTCACTCCACGAGAAACTGATGTTTGCCCGTCGTTTTCCTCCCAAAGTCACAAAGTAAGTGTGTCTGAGGATGGTTTTCCTACCAAATTTACAGTGTAACTGTGTTTGCAGGGCGTTTTTTCTCCCAGAGTGAGAAAGTAAGTATGTCTGAGTGTGGATTTCCTACCAAAATTACAGTGTAACTGTTTGCAGGGTGTTTTTCCTCCCAAAGTTACATTGCAATTATGTTGGCAAAGGTGTTTTTCCTACCCAAGTTACACTATAAGTACGTTTGAAGGGTATTTTTCCTACCAAAGTTACATTGTAAGTATGTTTGAAGTGTATCCTTTTTTTACCAAAGTTACACTGTATGTTTGAAGGGTGTTTTTCCTACCAAAGTTACACTGTAAGTATGTTTGGAGAACGTTTTTCTTACCAAAGTTACACTGTAAGTATGTTTGAAGGGTGTTTTTCTGACCAAAGTTACACTGTAAGTATGTTTGAAGGGTGTTTATCCTACCAAAGTTACACTGTAAGTATGTTTGAAGGGTGTTTATCCTACCAAAGTTACACTGTAAGTATATTTGAAGAACGTTTTTCTTACCAAAGTTACACTGTAAATATGTTTACACGTCGTTTTCCTCTCAAGCCATGGATATTCTTTGATTTCTCTGAGAAACAATAAAATATACATACATTCTCAACTATTTAACTCTTTCGGTTTCTTTAGGCACATAGCTTGTATTTGATTATGACGTAATTCTTGAGTTTAAAAAAACGATAAAAAAAAACGTGAATCCAAACTTATTAACCAATGGTTATAATTGAAATGCCTCCCAGGCTCATCAAGAAAGCTCGCGTTCGTTTCATATGCTGCCCAGCTGGCAACTACGTCAACTGACACGTCCGATTAGCTTCTTTTTCTCATAGGAATACCACCGCTCCCTCGTCTATCTGCTGGTTACGACATCGCGCCACGGTCTGTTTGTCGTAGGAAATCTGCCTCTATAAACCTTATAGGAAACCTATGAAAGCAAAGTCGCCGGTAGGGTGGTGGAATCCACCCCCCCCCCTTCCTAGTCTAAATCCTTTGTAAATGCCCCCCCCTCCCCTCCTTTCCCCTATAGTACTTTTTTATTCACTCGTTCCTCTCGTCTGTTTTGCAGATTTTTCATGACAGAAATTACAACTGCCGTGTCGTTTCTGCACAGCAAGGATCTCATGCACAGGTCAAGGACTTTCGATTGTACCGTACTCTGGTGTGGTTATACCATTCTCTGGTTATACTTTCCCGTTTACTTTGCTTGTTTCATTGTCTTTTGAACAAATTAAACACATGCACGTAGATCTATCTATCTATCTGTCTGTCTGTCTGTCTGTCTGTCTGTCTGCCTGCCTGCCTGCCTGCCTGCCTGCCTGTCTGTCTGTCTGTCTGTCTGTCAGCTAACGGGGTTAGTCGCATGTTTATGTGTCTGTGCTTTGTTCGCTGTTTTGGTGGAAGGATCCGTGGTAGCTGCCCTCGATAACGCAGGAATGGCATAGGGAGGTATGGGCCTTGTTACAAGGCTGAAGATGACGGTGAAGGAAGCTATTCGGACTGGTAAAGTAAGAAGGATAACAACAGGCTGTGATGACAACAACACGAAAACGATTCAAAATGGCGGTGTCAACAACAATAACGCGCTTTACGACACGGTGAGTTGGAGAAGATTTGAGGACCCACAGCTGTGGGATGAGTTTATCGTTATGGAGAAGGCATTTCGATCTAGCCCAAGTACCAAGCCGATGGTGATGAAGCCCCGCTAATCTCATCAGAACCCTACTAAGTGGCTGAAGGTAGTGACATTGCTAACAGGGAGAATGTGTACACTGTGATCAGGCCTGATGGCCAACTCTTCAGCATTAAGTTTCTCAAGTATGTGAAGCGAATTGTACTAAAATTCCCTGTAATTATTCCACCTGATATGCTACGGCTGTCAACAATTCAAGCTGACATGAGTGTGGCACTGCATGAAATTATTAAATATGCTATGGATAACATCAGGGCTAATATTGTGCCATCTCTCAGAGGAGGGAATCCCCGACCCACTGACATGGACGAGTCCATTGTCAGCCGGGAGGAACTAACTGTGTTATGGAAGACAAATCAAAGTAAAGCCATCGATATTGTCAAAAATAACGGTCGTCAGGTAATTAGCAGACCATGCACTATCGATCCTGAGCTGGTCGAGAATCACTTCAAGGCCAGATGCACATAACATACAATCCAGCGGCCTATACATTATATCCATGGCCTGAAAATATAACACCCCCACCACAATGGATTCCACCTGTTAACCTAATTACTACCGAAGAGGTTACACATGCTGTCAAACATTTACCAACAAACAGGTCACCAGGTGCAGATGGTGTGACCTACAGCACACTGAAGCAGTCACTGAGGAAACTTGTCCCCGTGCTCACGGCTATATTCAATATATGCCTGACTCATTGTCGCATACCATCAGAGTGGAAACACGGGATTATCACCCTCGTTCAAAAAAAGAACGGTAACCCAAATATAATTGACGACTGGCGGCCCATCTCACTACTACAGTCGTCATACAAGCTGTTTATGGAAGTGATTCAGTCACGAGTTCTTGACTGGATAGTGGAAACTGGCCGATTATCACCCAGCCAGAAAGGATCAATACCAAGAAATGGCCTCCAGGAACATGTTTATTGTCTTAAAGCTACAGTGAGCACTTTCTTACACTCGAGCTCAAAGTTGTTCTTGGGTTTCATTGATATCAAAGATGCATTTGGAAGTATCGAGCACTCATTCATGATTGACCAACTCCGTGAATGTGGATATCCCGATGAGTACATCAAATTAACACAGGACATTTATAATGGGTCCACGTTTCAAGTTAAATCAGCAGGGGGAATAACTAATACAATTCAACGTATGAAAGGAGTTATCCAGGGCTGCCCTTGGTCAGTCATAGTATTCGAACAAGGTATCGACAAATGGTTACGATGGATCGAACACCCTTACATCGCCCAAGACTTGACAAGGAAAAACTTAACCCCTGTCCAGGGATATGTTGATGATGTTACTATCTGTGCTTATGAAGAAACTGAAATTCAGTCGATGGTAAAGAAAACTGAAGCATTCATGAACATTGCTTGTATGCAAGTGAAGCATAGGAAATGTGCCATACTCCATGGCCAACGTACAGGAAACAGCTGGAAAAAGGACTCTAAAATCGGACAAATTTCGCTAAACGTTCAAGGTGCCCCCATACCTATGTACACGAATGAACAGTCGTACACGTACCTTGGTCATGACATTAATATCAGAAACACCAGTAACGAATCACAAATAGCATCCCTCATTGAGGAGTTTGACGACACTATACGAAGTATCGACACATCTTAACTACCATTCTCGGTCAAAATATCTGCCATAAACGTGATGTGCCTTTCCAAACTAAACTTCTACTTTTCGAATCTCATGTTCACTGAGAAAGCTATCGACCACCTAGAGGATACAATCGTGAACCACGTCCGTTCAAGGCTGGGATTGAATACATCCTCAACGCGATCATACTTTTTCAGCCCTAGAGCCAGTGGAGGAGTTGGCATATCAAACCCCAGAATAACATATTACGCAAAATATATGTCATTCTTTCTATCCCTCCTGAATAATGACGATGCCATTGTAAGGGAAGCATCCAGAAAATCATTAAATCTCCACATGAACAAGCGAAAGGCAACACCAACGGAAGAAGACCATCAGTTCGGTGGCTATGAGGTGGATGGGAAAGACCTGGTCATCAAGAATACAAATGTCAAATGGTCAAAATCAGAATGGGTGTTCCTGAATGAATTATGTGCAAGAAATAACATCATTCTTCTCAAGATCGCCAATTATTACGCCTACCAACTCAAGATTGATGAAGATGTCTCAATAACCATCAAGGAACCATTCAAGTTTTGTCAAATCCTCAAAGAACAGAAACTGAAAGAACAAGCAGACATCTTATATTAACATCAAAATCCTCACAAGGCCGAATAATACGTGAGTCGAAGGACATAAATCATATTCTGTCTTCAGAGCATCTTAACAATCACAAGTTAGACGACAAATTACGTTCGTTCGCCACCCGTGGTCGTCTCCAAATCCTCGAAGTTGAAAGTTTGTTACACCTGTATTACCACAACACCTACACCAAGTCGTGCAAACTCTGCATTCATCCAAGCGAGACAGCATCACACGCCCTTAATGGCTGCACAAAATTTCACCTTATGTACCAACAACGACACAACAACATCTTGGACATCTTGGAAAGAAAGATTCGATCATTCAACAGAAACAAGACCATATTGAAAGACACTCCCCTCAAACCATCTATATTTGAAAGTGACTCTATCGGTTTCCATCGTAGAGAAGTGCGGCCAGATATAACAGTGATTGACAGAAAAAGAAAAACAGTCAAACTAGTAGAAATATCGATACCATTTGATGCTTATATTGATAAAGCTTACAAATCAAAGTTTGATAAGTACTACCCATTTTCTTTAGAGATCAACGCCATAGGGTATCAAATTGAAATCATTGTGCTAATTATAGGCAGTCTCGGAAATGTCCATAAGAGGTTTACAACTGGTTTGAAGAAGGTCAATCTTAATAATTCGGAATGTAAATTCCTTGCCAAATTCTGCAGTATTAGTGCCATAATTGGCTCCAACCGCATTTGGCGACAACGATGCAAAGTATACAATCGACAAATGTAACGATGTCCATCATGTTGTTTAACAGCCTGTCGATGCCCATCATGTCATGCAACAGCCTCTCATAAATTGTAAAGCAATAATAAATGCGCCAGTCTTAGTTATTGTCAACTTTTACCATCTATTTATGGATAAAATAAGCCAAGAGCCAGCAGTTATATTCAGTCATGTAACAGATTAATATTTACAATGCCATTCTATTGTTTCCTGTATGGGTATCGTGTGTGAAATACTGTACCGACTAATTGGAAATAAAGAATTATATCTATCTATCTATCTATCTATCTATCTATCTATCTATCTATCTATCTATCTATCTATCTATCTATCTATCTATCTATCTATCTATCTATCTATCTATCTGTCTGTCTGTCTGTCTGTCTGTCTGTCTGTCTGTCTGTCTGTCTATCTATCTATATATCTATTTATCTATTTATTTATCTATCTAACTGTCTATCTATCTATCCATCTATCTATCTATCTATCTATCTATCTATCTATCTATCTATCTATCTATCTATCTATCTATCTATCTATCTATCTATCTGTCTACCTCTCTATCTATCTATCTATCTATCTATCTATCTATCTATCTATCTATCTATCTATCTATCTATCTATCTATCTATCTATCTGTCTATCTATCTATCTATCTATCTGTCTACCTATCTATCTATCTATCTATCTATCTATCTATCTATCTATCTATCTATCTATCTATCTATCTATCTATCTATCTATCAGTAACTTGACGTTGGACGCCTTCTGGATACAAGAGAACGGCCACCTCAAGCTGACTGGCTACAAGGGCTGTAGAAACAGTGATTCCTGGTCCAGAATCTGGCCAATGAACAGGCCAATCAACAACTACAGTGCACCAGAGGTTAGTTCAGCCTGTACTCTACCTCCAGTGTAGTAACTACAGTGTACCGAAGGTTAGTTCAGCTTGTAGTTTGTCTACAGTGGCCAATAGTAGTACTACGCCAGAGGTGAGCTCAACTTGTAGTCTATCTACAGTGTCCAGTAGTAGCGCGTACAGTGCACCAGAGGCTTGTTCGGCCTGTACTCTGCCTTTAGTGTCCTGTAGTAGTAAGTACAGTGTACCGAAGGTTAATTCAGCTTGTAGTTTGCCTACAGTGTCCACTAGTAGTACTAAGTACCCTGCGCCAAAAGTTAGTTCACCTAGTAGTCTATCTAGTGTCCAGTAGTAGCACGCACAGTGCAACCAGAGGTTAGTTTATCTGGTAGTTTTCCTACAGTGTCAAGCAGTAGTAACTACAGTGTCTAGTCCAGCAATAGTACAATCTAGCATCCATCTGGTCCAGAGAATTAAATAATCCAGTCTACACAGTGTCTACTAACTGTTTCACCTCGTTCTCGTGTGATTTAGGACACTAATAGTAAAATCTAACTTTAGTGTCCAATCCAGACAATAGTCCAATCAATTTCATTGCCTAGTCCAGTCATGGTTCTGTCTAAGTGCAGTGCCTAATTCAGCAATCTAACTACAGTAATAGTTCTATTTCAGTACAGTGTCCAATTTAGCAATCTAAGTACAATAATAGTCCTATTCCAATACAGTGTCTAATTAAGCAACCTAACTATGACAATAGTTCTATTTCAGTTCTATTTGTGCAGTGTCTAATTCAGCAATCTAACTACAGTTCTATTTTAGTTCGGTGTCTAGTCCAGTAATATTCCAGATCACATTGTCTGGTCCGGCAATAGTCCAATCTAATTTCTTTGTCTACTCCACACAATTATCCAGCCGGTACTCACTAGTCCAATATTGATCTAATCTGTCCCTTGTGTCTAATCCGGTGACAGTCCAATCAAACTTAAGAATCTAGGTCAGGGACAGTTCAGTTTGGCTCATGTTTTCAGACTATTATTATTTCTGAACATTTTGGCTACGTGGCCCAAATATGACTGAGGGATACGAAATTGCCTCTACCTTAATGATATTACAAGTAATTGTGTTCAGAAGTCAAGGGTCGAATCACTTCGTCCCCTCAGAATGACAAAGTTCTAACTCTCTTTCGACAACTTTTGAGAAATCGAAGATTGAAGTTTCATGTGATCATAGCTTTTAGAGCAAAGAATTTGTTGTTCTTTTTAGTAATAATTACAAATTACACACCCATTCTGCTTGATACTTTGATACAAAAGGGAGAAAGCATGTAAAAGTAGTGTGTAGTGTGTAACTCAGTTCAGCCAAAAAGTGGAGATAGGACTTTGTCATTCTAAGGGGACGATTGTCATGTTCTACGGGGCTCTCTTTCTGTACAGATCTCCTGTAGTCTCAGCCCCTCCCCCCTGTCCCCAAGTGTTTCAATTCTATATGTTGTTTTCTTCTGTTTGTTTCATGCCAACAGTTTGTGGAACGAAAGAAACTGGGTAAGGAGGTGGACATTTGGGCCATGGGAATTATGCTGTTCCGAATGACTAGTGGACGTGTAAGTTCCCACAGACTGTCTCAGTGATTCTCAATCTTTGGGTGGATTGATGGATGGATTGGGGGGGGGGGGGGGAGGGGGGTGACGTAATGGATAGATGGATGGTGGATGGATGGATGGGTGGTTGGATGGATGGGTGGATGGTTGGTTGGATGGGTGGATGGATGGATGGATGGCTGGGTGAGTGAAGGGATGAATGGATGGGTGGATGGATGATGGATGGGTGGGTGGGTGGATGGATGGATGAGTGGGTGGATGGGTGGTTGGTTGGATTGATGGATGGATGGGTGGGTGGGTAGATGGATGGATGGATGGATGGACTCATTAACGAATGAAAACTAAAATAGCATCCAAAATCAATAGTTTTGCACCTCGTCAATTTGAACTCTCGCATTCGCCACTATTGCCACGATGTCGGCTGTGAATATTCGACTCCTCTGAATGCCACTGTCCTCTTTGTTAACTATTGTCCCATTGACATAATTGTAGTGTGTCATTCTCTATTTCTGATACATTACAGCAGCAGTTACCAAAGTGTTCCAGGAGCATTATTCCAAGGTTCTGCAAGACTTGTTCAAGGGCTTGGCGAAAACTCCATTAATTGCCACACGAGACATTTCAGAGGCGACGATGCATCGGGAATTACCGACAATGCTTCAGGACACTCTTGGATGAGCGCTGTTACCTGGTTCTGAGAAAGTGCAACCTTGTTTTTAAAAAAAGGTTCGGTTTCTCGAAAGGTTTGGGAACCGCTGCTCGAGAGGACTTAACCTTCGTTCTGAATGTTTGCTTTCAGATGCCTTTTTATAGTGACAGTTTGTCCGCTCTGAAACATGACATTTGCAAGGTCCAGGAGTTCTACGGGGATTACTTTGACATCGACACCATTCAGTTGTGTTCTAGGGTAAGCAGAGGCACAAGATACCGACACAATCCATTCCTTTTCTGAGTATCTTACTATAATGGAGCCAGAGGATTAACATAATAAGCACCTTAAGACTTCCTGACGACGCCATCAAACATTATGAAACTTTGATTACTTGCTTTATTTTTTTATGATAAGTTGCGTGGCTACCCCCGTTTTTGGGACAAAATTCAGTCTTTGATATTATTTATTCAACATGTTTTGAACCGTAAAAATAACAGACGTATAAAAATGTGACCGGAAATCGCATACTTAACCTCTCTTTACACAGTGCCGGCCGAAAGTCAAATGTATCAGATCTGTGTATTCTGCAAAGGTCTGTGTATTCTGCAAAGGAATTGCAGTATAACAAAACCATCCACTAGTCGTTGCATCGGATCCAAATGCCGTTATTAATGCGACCTAGATCTACCTATGTGATGCAGCTGGCCTTGGTACAAGGAAAATTTGTCTTGCCCTGGTCGGCTAGTATGTCCTCAAAAGGCGCTCGTATAAGTTGCTCAGACATAGTGAGCATCATTTATTTTTCGCTGTGTTATGAAGGCATGGGGTGGGCATTTGTTGCATTGTTGACATCGTCGATACGCGCTCAGCGCGTTGGATGGACTTTGACGAGTTGAATCGTCTCGATATCCTGTGTCTCGGGGGTAAATGGCTCTGAACATAAACAATGGGAGGCGGGTTTGGGGGGGGGGGGGGTGCAAAGATCTTTGTGTATAAAAGATCACTGCTCTGTAAAAGTTGCACTCCCTCGATTCTCGTTTATATTCATTTAGCTACGTTTCTGTCCTTATGTGCTGTGTGTTATGTGGACCTCAGTAGGGCTTAATTTGGGCTGAAGGGCATCGAATGGTGTGCACTGGTGTATGTGCACACGTGTGTTCGTGTATGTATTTGTTTGTGTGTGTGTGTTGGATGTGGGGGGTGGAGGGGGAGGTCCTTTGTTGTTTTATTTTGGGGTTTTATTTTATTATTTAAAAAAAGAGAATAAGACAACAAATTTAAAGAAGGACGATAGACATTTTCACTCACACCCCCGGGCCCCAAATGATTGTGACGCCACGCAAGGCTTCGGTCCGGAAGGTACAGGTCTAGTTATTGAGTAATTGCCCAAACGAACTTTTCTCAAAACTTTAAGTCTTTAAAAAAAGTGATAGTCATCAACTTCAATTGCTTAAATAACACAGTCTAAAAATGTTCAGAATTTAATGAATCTCTTTTACTTTATATCAATAACTCAGTTTACTTAAAATGTACCTTGTGGACCGAACCGTCATGGTGCATCACAAATAAAAGTAACACAAAACACGCCCCCCACCCCCAATTATTTTAGTGACATAACCCAAATCGAGGTCCGGGTAGTAAACTATCGTAACTCTGTTTCTACAAATTATTCAGGAGCAAAAAAAAAAATGGAATAACCTTCATTATCGGACTTAATATTTACAATATTTTTTTTTTTTAAGTTAGTAATCTTTAAGCTTATAGTACAACTTGTAGACTGACAAGCTCTGTGAACAAACCAAGTATCTCAAGTTTTGAAAAAAAGAATAATAAAATCGAGTTACGACAGTTCGCCATGCTGCCTTCGAAATGATCCATGCCTGAAAAAAAAAACAATGGAGCGTATGTCTGTGAGAAGTTTTATCCTACCCAGTTACTTCAGAAACATCCCCAACATCGCCTGGGTTACAAGGAGCCTACATTTGAAGCACTGAGCTCACAGCCCTATTTCGACAATGTTGACTGGTGCCAGGTTCTGTGTGGCGCCACCATGGCCCCTCGTATCCCTGTGCTCTGTAAGTCAAATTTCTGAGTGATATACAACACAGCCCTGGCATCGAAAGATAAGCCTTAGCATGCTCAAGTCAGTTGCCTAACGTGACTTTTGTCACGGGGGCGGGGGGGGGGGGGGAGGGAGAGCTCCAGGTTGGGCATTTAGTAATAGGCCTATGCATTACGTCCACCCATGCGTCCATCCATCCACCCACCCACCCACCCATTAACTGGCCCATTTACCCATATGATTCACCCGTCCATCAGCTCGTCCATAAATGCGTCCATATATCCACTTATTTATCCATTATTCATCATTCACACACCCATGTACTCGCCTATCCATCCATCCATCCATTCATCAGTCTATACAGCCACTCATGTATCCGCCCATCTATTCATTAATCCATCCATCCGTACATGGACTCACACATGCGTCCATCCATGCACCCATCCACATCCATCCATCCATCCATCCAGATCTACCCATTCGTCCCACATACATCCACCCGATTCTACCCTTTCATCCCACATCCATCCATCCATCCTTCCGGCCATCCACTCATCCACACATCCATCCACCCTTCCACCCACCCACCCATCCATCCATCCATCCATTCACCCACCCCATATATCCATTCATCCACCCACCCACCCATCCACCCACCCATTCATCTATTCTTTCACCCATCCATCCATCCATCCATCCATCCATCCATCCATCCATCCACCCACCATCCATCCATCCATTCATCCACCCACCCATCCATCCACACAACCATCCATCCATCCGTCCACCCATCCATCCATCCATACACCAATCCATCCATTAATCCATCCATCCACTTCGCCAGTCTCCACAGTACGCAGACCATCCACAGTTCTGCCACCACCACGCTATCGGCTGAAACTCAACTCCCAGGACGGCGACAGTAAGATTAAACTGAAGAAAAAACCACTGAGGTACAATGAGATTTCTACCAAGTAAGTCCGGGTTAAGATACTAGTCGGAGACTGGGTTTGTAGTGGCACTGTCAGAGGGTCCATCTCCGCCGAGGGTGGATGAATAGAGGAATAGATGGATGGATAGATGGATGGATGGATGGATGGATGGATAGGTAGATGGATGGATGGATGGAAGATTGGATGGGATGAATGGATGGATGGACGGATGAATGGTTGGACGGATGGATGGATGGATGGATTAACTGATGTTTTCATGGATGGATGAATAAATGGATGGGTAGATGGATCGATGCGATGGATAGACGGGTGGATAGAAAGGGGGATAGAGAGATGGATGAACGGATGGGTGGGTAGATGGGTGGAACACTAAACTCCCAAGCCCATTTGGGCAACGTTGATTGGTCAAAGGCCATACATGTGTACAGCATAGCTCCTTCGAAAAAGATTGGGTGGATAGATGAATGGATGGATAGATGCTTAAAAAAGAAATAGATAATTATGCTATTTCTGACACATTTATAACGAACTTTATGGCATTGCGAGAGATGTAAAGGCTGACAATGCAATAAACCCCAAATTTGCTGTTTTATTCCTGGGCAGGAAGGGTGCAGAACTTTTCAATGATGAGGTATTACGGAAAAACCACACAGAAAATCTGCACAAAGAGTTGAGGAAAAGATCAAAAATCACGAACCCTCCATACAACTTTCAGTCTCTGCACTTTGATCCAACAGGGTACTAACTCCGACCAAAGATACTAGACGCAATAAAATGACACAGCTGGCGCGTTTAGCGTGCACAGATTTGGCACCGCCACCTAGCGACGAATGCGCGGAAAGTCGTGAACAATGCTGTATTTTACAAAGCCCATATGGGGAAAATATTGGAATTTGTTCATTGTTATAATATATTATTATAGCCTCAGGCTCTGATGTAGGTCACTCATTTTGCAATCATAACTTCACTGGCTGTGAGACAGCACTGATTTTTTTTTTCAATCGCAGTAGCGCATAATAAATCCGCATCATTAATTCATCATTACGACCCCTTTGAAAGATAAGGTTGTAACTTCCTTCCGCCAACTCTTGAGATATCGAGGATTGAAATTTCATAACTTTCAGAGCAAATCTGCTTGAAACTTTGACACACAATAGAGAAGGCCTGTAGATGTGTGTAGTGTGTAACTCAGTTCAGCCAAAGAAGTGGAGAGAGAACCTTGTCATATCTAAGGAGACGATTTTGTCAATTATTTTTTTCCTGCAACGCCCTACAGCGCCCCCCCCCCCCACACACACACACCACCCCCACCACCCAATCGGCGCGCAAACTGCGTGGACGATATCTTTTAGTGGCACAAAGAAGAGGGTGTCTCATTTTATTGTATCTAGTATTTTTGCTCAAAGTCTGCCGTTTTCTGTAGGATAGCAGTATACGTTGAAAATAAAAGTTTACAGGTGTCGCGAAAACATTTGGACACTGCACTCCGTTTTATTCCTTGTTTAATTTCCATTTCGTGTGGTAAACTATCACTCCACTTCACTTCACTTCACTTCACTTCCGCCTGTGAGTGTGATACCTCCGTCAAGAGCTCTCCAGGCATCCCGGTCCTGAGCCAGTCGCTCCAGCTGTCCCCAGGTGTGACCCATCTTCTTGATGTCTGCCTCCAGGTCCCGGCGCCAGGCGTTTTTCGGCCGGCCTCTTTTCCTTTTCCCTTGAGGGTTCCATGTGAGGGCTTGTCTCGTGGTGCTGGATGCAGGTTTTCGAAGCGTGTGACCTATCCATCTCCAGTGTCTCTGTAGAATTTCTTTATGTATAGGCTGCTGTTTCATTCGCTGCCACAGGTCCTGGTAAACTATCGCAACTTGATTTTTACACTTAATTTTTGTATTTGTATTTTGTTGTGTACTTCTTTAATCCCATTTGGGAAATTTGCCTTAGTGTCATTGCAGCCTAGTTACAACTTGGGCAGACGCGTCGTCGCTGCAGTGCAGCCCCTGTCGGTTTCTTTGGGGGGGGGGGGGGGGGGGCGCATGGTAGGGATAAATTTTATTTAATTTTGCACCGGCAGCTGCAGCCTGTTCGGCCTGGTCTTCTCGATTTCCAACTGCCAGGGTATCTTTAAGGTATCTCACAATGAATAAATATTAGAACCTCAGAAGATAAAACAGCTAAATTTCGCTTCCAGTTACTGCTGGTCTTTCATCCTTCAGAAATCTTCAAATTATTTGAACTCTATGTTTTATTGTTTGTTTTTTTCTATAGGAGAATCAAGGAATGAAAAAATTAATGAAATGACAGAAAGTTACTGTTATTCATTCTCACCCTTCCTTCCTTCCCTCACTCCAGGGCTTCCCCAGGGAGTTCTCGGGACCGAACTCAACCTCCTTCAGTGCAATCGTCTTTTTCACATTACAGAGCAGACTTAAGGCAGAGCGTAACTAGCGCTTTGATGAGCCTGGAGGTAAGACAGATGTAGGTACAATAGCAGAGGGCAGCTAGTGCTCTGATGAGCTTGGAGGTTAGTAAGAGCCAAAGTTCGACGGCAAAACATAGCTTGTGTTCCGATGAGCTTGGGGGTTAGTGAGAGCCAATGTCCAACGGCGAAACATAGCTAGTGCTCCGATGAGCTTGGAGGTAAGGCAGAGACAGTGTCCAACGGCAAAACATAACTTGGGAGATTGGATTTAAGGCAGATGCATGTTCCATGGCTGGGATAGCTAGTGCTCCGGTGAGCCTGGAGGTAATGCAGAGACAATGTCCTTCGGTAAAACAAAGCTAGTGCTCTGTTGAAACAAAAATCTATTGAGCCACTTGTCGCTAATAGTCACCTCGAGATGATCTGTCGTTCCTTGTTAAAAAAAAAAAAAATCACTTCACAGGCTGGTTTACTTTATTGTGACCGGTCTATCACGAGAGTAGAATCTATTTTGTATTAAATCAAAGATGGTTGTACAGGATTGCTGGGTACAGGATTGCTGCCATTGTATTATGGTTCTCGACCAAAGATCACTTAATTAATGTTAGTAACAGTTTGCGTTCACCACTGATCTTAACGTTGCTCATCGCCGCCGAATTTGACTAATTGAACTTAAGGTAAGGTAAGAATCAGTTTCCCATGGGGGAAATTCTCTTTCACAGAAAATTTAGGAGCATATTAGTCGTACACATACCTTAGGTATCATTACATAAATATATATTACAATATGGCATACATCTAGCTATGGTGTCTTGTTGAGTCGAATTTGGAGGGCAAAAGCGATCTTTATATTATCTTCTTTCTCTGTTTGCCTGACAAAATACTTTGGAGGTTTACTGCCCTTATCATTTACATCTCGCATTTCTTGTTGGTATTAATTTTTTCTTCTTTTTCTCCTTGTTTCTTTGCTTGAGAAATATTCTTATGTAGGTCGTAAATCACAAAAAGCTGAGATTGATAATATATCGAGCAAAAAGTCCTTTTTTGTTTGTTTTTCTGTTATACATGTTGTGACTCAGGAAAGGTCAGGTCTTTCAAGGCGCCTCACCCTAATCACTTTCATAATGAGCCAGGGCGCACAGATGCGACTTTGCTGCGCTGCTGTCGCGTCGCAGTAGCGTCGCAGTAATGTCGCAGTAGCGTCACATCCCAAAGGAAAATAAAATTGCGAATGAACAGAGATGAAAACAAGGCACGGCTGCAACACGATAGCCGCAAGTGTGCGCATGGCCTAATGGACCTTGGTCTAGTGTTTGCCCAGAAAACAGTAATTATATCCCCTGATCTTTATGCACAACTGTTTAATATTGTTTGTTTTTTGGTCAAGTGGACTTGAGCATTGCATAGAACTAACACTCTCAGTTGGAGATAAGTGCATACAGTTTGAAAGTTATAACGTGAACGAAACAATCCCTCTACCATTTGTATACTATCATTATGATGATTAGAGCCACATTTGGTTCAAATATTGCAGGAAAACATTCTGACTTATGGGACCACGGATGCTCTTGCCCGTTTCCGGCGCCGTATTGTAAGTCTGTTTATTCATTCATTCATTCATTCTTTCACCCGTCTATTCATTCATTCATTCATTCATTCATTCATTCATTCATTCATTTATCCATTCATTCATTTATCCATTCATTCATTCATTCATTCATTTATCCATTTATTCATTCACTCACTCAGTCATCCGTTCATTCATTTCATTCATTTCCTTCCTCCATTCATTCACTCATCAATTCATCCATTTATTCAATGACACAGGAAGGCTGACATTCTTTTGCCAAACTCTGCTAAGTGCGGTGGAATCAGTATGACTACAAATTAATGCATTGTCAATGTATTGGAATGATTAGCAATAAAATACATACAAATAATCACCTACCGACCCACCAACCAACACAACACTTACCTAACCCAACGAACCAACCAACTAACCAAGCAAGCAAGCAACCAATCAACCAATCAACCAGTCAACTAAGCAAGCAAGCAAGCATGCAACCAACCAATCAACCAACCAACCAACCAACCAACCAACCAACCAGTCAACTAAGCAAGCAAGCAAGCAAGCATGCAACCAACCAATCAAACAACCAACACGGCAACATTTACCCAGCCATCCATCTACCCACCCAACCACCCACCCATCCATCCATCCATCCAATCAACCATCCAACTATCTAATTATCCACCCATTCACCCATCCAACCAGCTAGTCCACTCACTCACACATCCACCCACTAGTCATTTACCCACCCACCCACTTCCTAGTCATCCACCTATCCACCCACCCAACCAAGTAATCATCTACCCACCCACTAATCATCTACCTACCCTCCCAGTAATTATGTACCCACCCACCCACTAATCATCTACCTGCCCTCCCAGTAATTATGTACCCACCCGCCCACTAATCATCTACCTACCCTCCCAGTAATTATGTACCCACCCACCCACTAATCATCTACTTGCCCTCCCAGTAATTATGTACCCACCCACCCACTAATCATCTACCTGCCCTCCCAGTAATTATGTACCCACCCACCCACTAATCATCTACTTGCCCTCCCAGTAATTATGTACCCACCCACCCACTAATCATCTACCTGCCCTCCCAGTAATTATGTACCCACCCACCCACTAATCATCTACTTGCCCTCCCAGTAATTATGTACCCACCCACCCACTAATCATCTACCTGCCCTCCCAGTAATTATGTACCCACCCACCCACTAATCATCTACTTGCCCTCCCAGTAATTATGTACCCACCCACCCACTAATCATCTACCTGCCCTCCCAGTAATTATGTACCCACCCACCCACTAATCATCTACTTGCCCTCCCAGTAATTATGTACCCACCCACCCACTAATCATCTACCTGCCCTCCCAGTAATTATGTACCCACCCGCCCACTAATCATCTACCCACTCACCCAATAACCATGCAGCTACCCACCCATCCACTAATCACGTACCCACCTACCCACTAATCATCTGCCCACCCACCCACTAATCATCTACCCAACCGCCCACTAATCATCTGCCCACCCACCCACCGACTAATCACCCACCTACCCACCAACCAACCAACTAATCACCCACACACTCACTCAACCAACTAATCACCCACCAACCCACCCACCCAACCAACTAGCCACTAAAATCCCTGCTCTACAGAACAGAAAAGTATTTACTGTACAGAAAGAGTTCCGTACCCCTAAGACAACCGCTATGACCATGTCACCAAGTGCGGGCAGCTCGGTCGGCGACTACGACTATGAGGTCTCTAGTTATGATGAAGAAGACGAGGAAGAGCAGATAAGAAAGTATGGATCTCAGGTCGATGGGGATGACTGACGTCCATGTGGGCTTCACTTTGTTGCGTTGTGTTTTTTTTATTCTTTTTTGTTTTGTTTATTGCGGACAAAGAGGAAGAAGGGGGGGGGGGGGGGGAGTGGGGTGGAGAGATGCAGAGATAGAAAGAGAGAGCAGAGAGAGGTGCAGAGAAAGAGAAAGAGATGCAGAGAGAGATACAGGGAGAGAGAGAGAGAGAGAGAGAAGCAGAGAGAGGGATATAGATAGAGAGAAAGATGCAGACAGAGAGAGGCAAAGAGAGAGAGAGAGAGGAAGAGAGAGATGGAGCGGGGGAGCCCTGAAAGAAAAAAAAAGAATCTAATATTTTGTACAATAAACAGAGTAGCAAGGCTAGGCCAACTGAAAGGAAGAGAGAATCATAACTGATAAATTAAAAGAACATTGGAAAGGTTCAGAACGTGGAGGAGGAGGTGAAAGAGAAGGGAAAAAATATGAGGAAAAAATACAAAATAAAAAGAAGTGTAAGAAACAGGAAAAGGAAAAAGAAAAGAAGGGAAGAAAGGAAAAGCCAGAAAAAATAACATTCAGAAAATTAAATACATACAGACATACAGACTGATAGACAGACAGAAAGAAAACCCCACAAATTCATCCGCTTCCCCAGTTCAGTTAGTCAAAAATGGTCAGTCTGTGAGAAGGGAAGCAACCATTAAAATTATTGTTTTACTAGATGACCTACCGGGCATTGCCCGGAATAAACAATCATGTGCCCCCCCCCCCTCTCTCTCTCTCTCTCGCTCTCTCTCTCTCTCTCTCTCTCTCTCTCTCTCTCTCTCTCATATAATAAAAGTAATAAACTTCAGTCTTGCTTCAGAACTCATGCGCACCAGAACACTACACACCAAACTGAACGCTTGATACGGTTACTTTTTATGACGGAACTATATATTACGAAACAAACATGCAAATATACAGATGTTACATAGCAATAAACATTGTTATTTTTTTTTAATACATGCTTGAAGTAAACAACTTTTAATTATAGCCATCATCTTCCTTATCTCAATTGCCACCTTCCTGCTGAATTTAAGGCCTGAAGAGTGTATAGTTTGGTCAGTTAGTCATGCCAAAGGTTGCAAGTTACTGAAATATATAATAGATGAAGTGGACTGACGAAGTTATTTCCCATGGCATTTTATGACAAAAAAATTTCCCGCGCTGCAACTTCTTTACAAAGCCAGTGAATCCCAGGCTTGTGGTACAATTAATGTGTGATTCAAAGCTGTTATAAGATTTGATACTCACGCTGTATTAGAAGTGATTTACATGACCTGAGGCAGGATGGATCGATATGTGCATTAAAAAAAAAAAATGTTTTGACTCATTATTGAAATGCGGCTTGGAATGTATTCATTCTATGCATAACTCATTGATTATTTATACAATCATAGTTAAAGAAATAAATGAATAAGTAAATAAATTAAAGAAGTCAAAAAAAATTAATTAAATACATTGGTACCGATATATGATAAACAGAAATAGATAGACAATTAAGTGAGTGAGTCGACTAATAGGTAAATAAATACATTACACTGTGAGGCTTTACCCTGGTGGTGCTCTCGTATTGATGTGTGCATTAATCCTTTTGCTGCCACAGGGCCTAGTAATATATCAGCCCATCATATTTTGCAGAAGACTGCCGCACGTCCCATATAATATCGGCCCTACCATTTCATGCTAAAACAGCCGCGAGGCCGATGTATTGGCCGACATTGTTCTGGCATGTTTCGTATTTCTTATATATACATAGTATTTCCTATTGTCTTTATACCCTATAATCCATTCTGGTCGTCTAAAGGAGGGGCATTTTGGGCTTAGCAGCAAAAGGTTAATTTTGCTATTGATCTGTTGAATAATTTAAATAGCACAAAAATGTCCTGTCTCTGTTCTTGACCTGAGATACGCTGAAAATAATTTTAAAAAACAACAATTGCTATTTCATAAAGGTTGTTTTGCTTGGTGTTTTTTTTTCTTGTTGGGGAGGGGGGGGGGGGGGGGGGGAGGTGAAGTCAGTTGTTAAAAATTAAAATCGCTGCATTTTTGCGGCCAAGGCCTGATGTGTCTGATCTATTTTGTTTGTTTTTTTGTTTGTTGGGTTTGACCTCAAGCAGAACAGAAAAGGTCTATGTAATTTTTTGGTGGCTAAAGTGTGACTTAGGCCATTGTGTTCACACAGTGAGGTTTATTCATTTGATTTCTTGGCTTATTAATTTGATTGGTTTGACTGGTAAGTTCATTAAATGACATGGTATTTCAAATTTGATCATCAATTTGTCTCCTGTTTTTTTTTCTGTGTGTGTGTCTCTTTAATTTTAACCAATACTATACCAGAAGTTGTTTTTTTTTAAATTTTTTCAGATTTTTATATCTTTTCTGTCTTTTCAGATAACATTTTATCACGTTTGTATGATACTTTGGTGAAAACAACAACAACAACATGTATATATATTTATGAAAAAAAGAAACAAAAAACTGATTGTGTCATATTTGGTAACACTTACAGCACTCTATAAATTCAATTGCACCAAAGTAGGGGGCGCAACCCGAAAATGGATTAATAACAATAATAAATAATTTAAATGGCACTCCGTCCCATAATAATACACGTACAAGCTCTAAGCAGTTTCCAGCCATTCTACCACTCACATTCAATTCACCAATAGGTAGAATGCGCATATATATCCGCCATCTTTAGTGTCCAGAACCACGCCTCACCAAGGCAATTGTGGAACTGATTTTGATTTGTTGGCTAATTTGCATTGCGACCCACGAAGCAACCGGCGGCGAGCTAAAAGTAGGTCGCTACAGTAAACAATGGCACATGTGTACATGTTCAATGGGAGACGTTCGGTCACTTCTTTTCCCTTGTTTACACGGATGGTAGGGAATCTGACCAGCTTGGATTCATCCTTTCCACCCCTGTCATAACAATCAACTACAATGCAACTAGCAGGCATTTCAACCAACATATCCCGAAGTTGCACTTATCAGAGGATTCACCAACCATCTTTAGTGTCGGATGAACGAAAGAAAAACACTGTGACGTTCTGCACATTCTAGCTATACAGGCGCAAAGTACCCGTTATCGTGCCGACGCCTTGTAAGACCGAAGCTCAAGGCTGTTGTTACTTGTACACACATACCCCAACCGTTTTGCACTAGAGATGTGTACGTATACGAACCTATCCCTAGCCCCGTCCTTATCCTCAACCCTAAATCTTATCGAATCCCTAACCGTGCCCCCTACCCTTTCAAGCAAAAACAGGAGGAAAACAAAATATTTAGGATTATTTCAGGGGGGGGGGGGGGGCTGTGATTCTAGCTCTGGAGTAACAGAAGGCTTTAAAATACGTACCTTTAGCGCAAACTATTTTGGGGACGTATGTATAGGTAACAACAATCGAAGCTCAAACTCAGACTCAGTTCACCAATACAAGGAACACACTAAAATCTCTGTCAACAGTCAGAAATAGCTGTGGGTGTAAAGGTGTTGAACTTTACAATGTATTTTTAAAATTTCAGTGTTTTGTCGAGAAAATGACTTGCAGATGTTTCTTCTTTTTTTTTTTAGTCAAATAGTACATGTAATTAGAAATTGAGTCATCAGTGTACTCTGAAGTCGAGAGTTTGACTTCACAATTTTGACGAACGATGCACTGACTGAAAAAATTCACAATAAACAATCCCTCGTACATAACGTTTGAAGTTTAAAAAAGTTTTTAAAAGACACGGGCAACAATAACCACACAGCATTCGTTCTACATGATGATGCTCTCAGACATTCAGTCTGTGTCAAGATGATGTTAATGTCTCTAAATGCGTTCCACGGACTTGTAGCTGCAAGAGTATAATGTTTAAATCTATTAGTTTGGTTTTATTTTTCATCATAAGTGATTGGTAGCTGATCTTCTGATTGGTAGAATATCTTCTGTTCTAGATTAATTTGAGCATGTTTATTGACTTGTGCCATCTCCTGAAGTGAATGTAGGTGTTATCATTTGTAAGGAATCTTGTCACAGATGTTTTTGTTTTACCCCTCCTTCTTCTCCGGAAAGTTTCCTTACTATGAAGGCCGACTTCAGTAAGTGGCAGTAGCAGGCAATTCCACATTTAACCATATGATATTTGCCACAAAGACAAGCCACACATTTGATTTCCGCTCCCTATAATTATTTCTAAGCCTAACGCTGTACTAAAATTTATGCCCTACTAATCAGAAAATTGTTAGTCTTTTTTTTTTATCTCAATTGCAGCATGTGGCGGCTGCTGTTGTTTCTATTGACAGTTTTATTTCTGGCTCTTTCCCTTTGAAATCAAATGTAGAAATAGGACCAGACTGCACCCCCCCCCCCCCCCCCGCCCACCTCAATCTTTTAAAAGTATTGCTAAGTTGTCTTTCATTGAAAAAGAGCCCAAACATGAACAAGATTGTCCCAACTTGTTAGCCTTCTTAGCAAGAACCATTTGATCACCCTTGTCCAGTATTTAATGCCCAAGTTTTGAAAACCTGCCAAATTCAGAAGAAAAAAAACAGATTATTACAACATAACAAGACATCAGCCAACACAATAATATGGTGAGTTTAATGAATTCCTCTGACATGAACATGAGAGTATAAAACATAAATCTGGAAATAAAACAAAGCTGTACAGTGGGCACACATTGTCAGGTGCCTGAAAACTGTCTGCAAGTGCAATAATATTGCCCTTAGAAATTAGAGGATCTGCTTACTATATTAAAGGAGATAACCCAGTAATGAGTTTTGAGTGTCTATTTTCCATTGCAACATTTTGTTGCATCTCTTTGACGACACTTGGTAATAGAACTGGAAGTCACAAAATCTTTGTTTTCAATGCAGTAGACTTACAAATGTGAAGTAGGTTATAAAACAAACAAGCAAGCAGACAAAAAAATAAAAAAAACAACATTAATGAAAACATTGAAAAGGTGATATTTTTTATCCCTCTTGCTTCTACAATGTAACATTCAATAATAATAACAATGCCTGAATTCAGGCTGTAAAATATTGATACAGCAGGTAATTTACAGTAATTTTTTTCGTTTTCAAATGATTTACAGAAATTCGTTTCACAAAGTAATAAGTAATTTAATTTGATTGCTATTAATGTATTCATAAATGTAAAGAAAACAAGAAAAAAAACTGTAACAATGGATCATACTATAATTTTATCGATAACCATTTGTGCTGATTTTCATAATGCGATTGTCCATTCCAAAAACCAAGGCACGCGACGTATTTTGACTATACTATACTGAGTTCTGTATATGGCAGGAAAAAGCTTTATTTGATGTTTAGATCTGAGTGGTATCAAAGATATCAGTCCTCAGTAATCATTTACATGGATCAGTGATGTGAAATTAGACATAATGCCATATACGGAAAGCTTTGTTTCTGAAAGGCTCTGGGTTGCCTGGATCACTAAAGTAAAACACATTACAACTTTTCCAGCCAGCAACCTTGAGCCAAACCAACTACATAAGCCTGAAGACAGGTTTACTTAAAGGTGTGACATTGTTCCTACGTACATCCACCAGTTATGAAATCACACCACAGTTGGTTTGATTTAAATAACACGCCCCTGCGCAATCTTACCACCTTCAGGAAATTCTATTTAAAAATCTAAGTCGGATTGGAAAAGGAATGCTGGCTGGGATTATTTTTTTTGACATGAAAGTCAGAAATTTATCCGTTTCTGTTCAGGCTATCCAGCTTTATTTGTTTACTGCTTAAAATATCAAAGATGGCTTGCATTGTCATCGACAGTGTCATATATGTGAGCGCCAGCACCTTTTGAACAGGCGTAGTCAGAGTAGGTTGGGTCTGGCACAGAATGTGATGTGGTTTCTGGCAAGATATCTCCAAAGTTTAAGTAATGGAAGTCTCTGGGTTTCTTCCTTTCGAGCACCTCATACAACAGTTTGTACTGCTCCTGTTAGAGGAGATATAGTTAATATCTGGTTAAATTAATTACGAATGTTTTCGCAACTGTATAAAAGACTCAGCTATTTCATGAATTGTCAATAATCTCTCTTGTGGTTAATGAACTCACTGCCATGTTTTTTGTTGTCTTTTTTTTTTATGCTGTTGTAGAGGTTGTATATTACAAAAGCCACACACTGGACAAAAGAAAAAAAAACAACAGGAAACGTCACAATGAATTAGAAATCAAAAGGAAAAATTAGTTAGAAGAAAATTACTAACTACATTGCATGGTATTCTTAACAAAAAGACACCTAATGTGTAATGCTGAATGTAACAAAATTTGGCTTGTCTGACTTAAGATGTGAAATACAAGTATTCTTTTCCCTCTTTAATTGTATCGAAGTTCACAATTCCTAAATATGGTCTCGTTCAATATTTAATGCTTAAGTTTTTCCCAATAACTTCTGCATTTATCTGTGTTGCCTTAATGCCAAGTGGTATTTTGTGAGGAGACCTTGGATTCAGTACATGACATTTCTTGATATTTTGTTGCCGTAAACTTTTGGATTTAAAAAAAATGCCCAAAATAACATAGCAGAACAAGTTCTTAGTTTAAAAGTCCTTCTCACTTTCGATGAACTCAAGATGGTATAATTTACAAAATAATTATGACAAGTTGCCCATTAGGCCTTGCATTAATTCATTGGTGTTCAGGCTGAATCTGAAGGACTTTATAGTATTATCCAGTTCTGAATTGGCAGCTGGTGAAAATTTAAAACGCAAAAAAAAAAAAAAAAAATTGTGACCGTGTCCTTTACCAATGTGGGTATGACTTGTGGGCGAATGGATTTGACAGCGCCAACAACCAAAGGAACAGACTTACAGTGATCATTGTCAATTCTATCCAGGAGGAGAACCAAAACACAAACCAGACCACTGTAGAAGGCACCATCCCTGAAACAACAGACAGAAATACTTTGTAATTAAAATACTTGATAAAATAATGTGTGGATGGTAAACTGATGTTGTGTAAAGGAAATAATGGTTTCAGAAATAGCAGGGTCAATGTTCTCACATCCTCTGTAATTTACTTGCATTTGCTATTATTTTCATTGTTTTGAAAGTCTATTTTGTGATGGTAACTATGAACCTGTCACAATGTCATTAAATGAATTCAGATGTTACTCAAGAATCACAATTCAAGGGAAATAATCTCCTTTCAGCAAAATTTCATGAAGTTCATTACTTTAAAATCATGCATAGGCTTGTATTCGAACAGTGGCAATAACCAAAGAATGAGACATGTATACACGTAAGGTAGCAGTATGGTGTCATGCAGAATACATTTTCTATCAAACCTACCTGCACATATACAGTATCTTTTCATCTTTAGATCTTTGGGCTCTAATTTGTTCCACTATTCCAAGTAATGTGTCAACATCGATGTCAGTATTCTTGCATTTCAAGTGAGTTACAGCGAGGTCTGGTGAATCCTGTAAAAAATTGTATGGCTTGTGTGAATGCAGTCTGTCTTTTGTGTAACCAAATGTAACAAAGCTCTTGACCTTGTTAAACATGTTGAACTAAAAACATTTAGTCTTCTGACTGAAATAAACAAACTTGTCACATAAACAGTTTCTACCTTGTTGTGGTTTCATTTTTGAATCATGAATGTTTCCTTTTTTTTTTCCTTTTTTTTTTAAATTTGAAACTGTCAGTCACCATCTTACTGCAGCTTCCATTCCTTCTCTCCATAAAATGTCCATGCTTCATATGTTTTTGCCCAGCTGCCATAGATTTATATGTTTCGACCCTTAAAGGCTGTTAGGTTATGCATTTATCAGCTTCATCAATTTCTCACACAGGTACTTATCTTGTCATCATTGTCAATAAAACAAACTGACATCCACGAAACACTACTTAATTTTCTTTTTCACTATATTCTTCCCTATCATCACTCGAGTAACAATTTTAACGATGCTTCAAACGATTTACAGGACTTACTAAAATATGCATAACTTACAACGAAGCTGACTGATAATACCTTGTGTTCGCTGTTGGTACAGATGTCTAACTGTTGCTCTTCCCACAAGTTGGTAGCAGTTATCGTTCCAGTCTCGATGTCAAATGGGCCAAGAGAAAGTGGCGTCATTTCATTTGCTGGTAAATAATCTCCAATGGCCTAAAGATTAATTAATGAATGAAATTAAACTGAGTTTGGTGTTGAAATAGAACAACATACATAAACTGCAAAAATTCCTTCCCATTAACATCATTTAGAAAATGTTTAAAAAATGTGACTATATTTATGTGGCACTAAATGTATTTCTTTTAATAATCATCACATCATGAATGTTGTCTCCCCTCCCCCCCCCCCTCCCCCACCCACCCATTTGGAAGATTTTGTATCGGCATTAAAGTCAATAAAATTAGGTTCAATAACAATAACAGTCGCATTATGTTTATTGATGTTTATATGGGTTTAAATCTTTTTGCCGCATGGCTTGGCGTCTCCTTTACAAGTTTTCCTAATTGCATTCTAAGCAGTAAGTATTGTATTAGTCCTTTTTATTCACCTCATCATTATTCTTTGTGGGAACTTCAAATGCCACAATCAGTGAGACCTGATACTGTGTGACCAGATACCAGAAGTCTAAGATAGTTCCTGGCATTGGCAGCTGTGTCAGAATTTGGTTGTTTCTCTTTGTGAAACTCTGTTGACATTGATGAAAGGGAAGTTGTGTTGTAACAAAGATTCCATCGCTACAAATGATGAATGTAAAGCACAGTCATGGACTAACCTCTAATACAACAAAACAAACAGATCCACATTTTTTCTGGAAAATTCATTCATAGACTTGCAATACATTCAGCTCTACACTAATTCAGAACAGAATTCTATTCAGAATGTTATAAGTAGTCCAACATTACCGGCAATAAAACAGCATTAACATAGTCCTGCGACTCATTTGCTGTCCTGGCCAGACGTGGCCTGTAGATGTCGTCTGAAAAAGTTTGAGCATAATTATTGTTTATATATGTCACAAAGTTTAATTTTGTTCAAATATTCCATAGTCTACAATTAATCTACAAAAAAATCTAAAACCTATTTTTTTTTTGCCACCACAAGCATCTTTGTATCATCCAATCGTTTTTTGGTTGCTTTTTAAAAAAAAAAAAAACTGGTGCTATGTAGCAGTAATGATTTCAGTTGCTGCCTATTGGTACCATTTTCAGAGCTCTTTATGAATATTGCATAATTTTGATATATCTGATAGCTTTGAACCTTTTTTTTTTTCATATTTCTACAAATATTTTGTTAGTTTGGTTGACTAATTCTAAGTTATTTGTATGTAATGTTATATCTCGAGTGTTGTGCCTTTTAACTGGGAATCTGTGAACAGGTTACTGACTGTCTTTGAAATGGAAGAGTAAGTATATTTGCGTCTAGATGAAACAAAGACGATCATGTTATCCATTTCTGGAGGGGCCAAGAGAATTGGAAGATCAAAGGGAAATTAATAGAACCCCATGACAGGTCAAGATGGCACACATTCCAGTCAGAAATAATGACACATTTCTTCATCAGTTTTAATATCTTTCTTTTTAACTTCCTTTGTATTCTTAATCTTACTTGGCAAAATGTTCTCCACTCTGTTTTTGAGCTGGTATCCGGCAGTCCCGGCATTCACAAGTGTAGTTTCAGAGCCGCCTGTTATGTTTTGGTCTACAGCAGCGTTATAGCTATCAGCACTTGCCTTGCATAAAGCCTGGTGGAGAAAGGGTTCAAGTTGGACAATGAATACAATCTTTACATTTTTCGTTATCTTTTTTTTGATTTAAAACTTTTTTTGTTTTAAACTTTTAACTCATCTCACATGTCCTAGTTACATATATAAAAAAAAAAACAACTATGGTATAAATGGAAACTACTTATATTAGTATTTTTCTACAGATGTAGCCATTTCTAAATACATAGAGACTCCTTTTAAAACAGAATGGTACCTGACTCAGATTGATCAAGAACCAACACTGTCCATTATATTCATTCTTGAACTTTTTCCTTCACTTTATTCAAAGCAGCAGTACTAAATCCTCACTGTGAATCTTTTCTTGTGATTGTTCCTGTTATCACCCCACCCCCATCCCACCCCACCCCACCCCTGCTGAACAAAAAACAAAACAAATCTCGAAATGTCAGATTTTTTATATTTATTGCTTGCTTTACTGAATTTTAATATAAAAAGTGTGACCACCTGGAGCTAAAAATCAGATGAAGCAACAATATTTAGCAGAGTCAATAACTATTCTAGATGCTTGCGGCCGCACAAATGCTTTGCAAACAAAGTTGTGTAATGTCTTGTGTTTCTGGCTATTTCAATTTTATTGCTAAATTATAACATCCTGACAAAATGGTGGTCCAAATCCTACAGATTTCTCCACCAAAAAAGTATGTTTAAAATAGATAAAGAAAAAGAATGAGGGATTTACTACCCATCTTACTCACTTTAAATTCACTTTCCAATTGAATCAGCCCAGAAACTGACATTATTGGCAGTTTTCCAGAACTGTCAGTGTTGCTTGTTGCCAGAGCGTTGCAGATTGTCGCCACATTAGCAGCTTTGTGGAGGAATATGTATTGTTCCTGGATAATAAGTATATTACTAAAATATGAAAACAGAGAATTACGGTAATTGTTTCACTTCGTGTCTACTTTACAAGTGATCTGAAGTTAGTTAATGGATAAAAAATACAGTGGAACCTGCTTACACCAAAAGTGGATCATAAGAAGTCCCTTTTTATCGGAAAGAGCTCCTTAGTCCCAGCATGTTTTTTCTTTATTTCTTGTACGTTTACAGTGGTTCTCAACCTTTGTCAGGCAATTGCTCCCCTTGGGTCCCAAATTTTCTTTCACCCCCCCCCCTCCCCCCTTTTCAATCTTACCCCACCCTATAACATGCAACCAAAGGTGCACAGACTAGACAAATTATGTTACAGTTTTCAAAGGTTTTTTTAATGACACTTGACTTGCTGATAATTCATCTAACAAAATTAGAAGATAATCTTTCATCAATCCTTGAAAAATTTGCCATTGCTCTCCATAAAGCTCATGTCATGTACTGTTAACAAGTCGGTAGTTGGTGTGCTGAGGTCAACTAGGTAACGTCGGTGTTTGTGAGAAGCAAATGCAGATCGTCCCTCTCAAACATCTGAAGCCCGTTTCTTTGTAATTGAGATGTCTCTACGCTGCACTCGATCCTTCTCCTACAAAATAGAAGAACATGGAGGAAAAGGCCTTTCGAGGGAGAAGGAACGTCTTTCCAGGGGAGAATAGATGTCCTGTTTCATCCAGAAAAATATGTAGCCGTCTAGTTTGAAAATGACTTGACCCTCCCTGCAGTCATCTAGCAATTATTGTTTCAAATGCCTGTGCTTCTTGGCTACATCGTAACCTTTAAAGTTCATAACCCACTCAGGGACACACTCGCAGGTCTTCAAATCACCTGTGCATGACTTTGCCAAGTTGAGTGAAGCGGACGATTCAGCCCTGCTTTCCAGAACTCCAGTTGACATAGAAAGACGATAAGATATCATCGTCATCATCATTTGCATTGTCTGGAACTGACATTGGCGACCATAGCTCTCAACTCAGATCATCAGCCAACCTCAAGAAGGAGTTGTTGTTGTGACGTTTGTTAAGTCTTAATTCATGGACAACTAACAAACAAACAAACAAACGAAAAGATATAGTCTGCTTTAACTAGATTGGTTTGCTGCCGTTAAGGTTCACTTCATTAAATTTGGCAAAAATGTTCCACAACCTAGGCTGGCATTCCGAGTTCTGTTGTTAAAAATAAACAAACAAACTTCAGCACTGATTCCAAAGCTCCAAAATGCATGGAAGGCAGTTACTCATTGACAAGCAGCACACATCTGAATGGACCTACAGGAGAAGTCACTCGAAGTTTTTGTCTTTCTCAATATGGGCGGTTAGAAGGCCTGGCATCTGTACTTTTGTGAGGTCTATACAGCTTTGGTGCCATCCCATCATTGATGGGTGCCCCATCTGTTGCAACTGAAACTGCTGGCCATCGGTATGGCCTTCTCTCTAAAGTAATTCTTCACCTGCTGTCATTTAGATGTACCAGTAATTTACCAAGGAACTCAAACAGCAATGTATTTGACCGGATTTTGTTTCTAACAATAAACATAACATAAATAATACGGTTTTGTACTAAAAGGAACCGAAATTGTGGTCAAGATACTGTTCAAAACTGCAATTCCTAGATAGGAAATAACATGAATTCGCCCTCTCACGTTTTCATCCCCCCATTCGCTCCCTTTCTTCCTCCCCCCACCCCTTTTATCATGTTCATCACCCGGGTGGGGGTCAACATCACCCCCGTTGAGAACCACTGCTTTATACACAAAAGAAAACCATATGAATATGTTTTAACCTAAAGAGTCTGTCTCATTTACTCGGTTGAGAGAGGGTGCAAAATTAAAAAAATTGTGTTGTCTTTGACATTCTTAACTCAATGGTGAGCAGCATAATAGCCACTAGCGCGAAGTATGAAGTGGCTATAGGGACACGGAGTGCGCATTTTGGCCTAATCATCAACCAAAAAGCTGCAGTGATCAACTTTATAAGGCCTTACTAGATTTAATCAAGTACGATTGACTGGTACCCCAATCCTGAGTCCAACACTTCTTGAAAATGCACAGGACTTTCTATCCAAACTGAAATCAGCTGACTGTCAACTTAAGAGCTCGAGGACTGGGCAATTTCAGAGGAAAGGGGGTTGTTTTAAACAAGAAATGCTTTAACAAAAACACACCATTACCAACTATAAAACCACTCAAACAACAAACACACACACACACACACACACAAACAGTAAAAGGTGGCCTTCCATTGTTGGATACACAATATCAAGGGAGGTAAAACAGTAAAACTACCAAGGTGCCCGGTTTTGACTGCCTTTACGGGATTAAAAATTGTGACTTTAAACCAGAATACTTTTAATACGAAAAACAATATTACTGATCACCTGAATTTCGGCTTAAGTAGTTTCAACTGTCACTCTGTCTCTGTCTCTCTCTCTACGTTCCTCTTTGGTACCAGGTGGTTGGCAGATGCTACTGATAAAACCTCCGACTGTCCTATCATTTTGTTATATTCTGACTGTCGTGTCAGTTTTCCGAAACACAATGTGACCGTGGTGGTGTCGACCTGCTTTCCCCAAACACAAACTCAAACTCTCTTTGATAATCATAAACAACAGCAGCAATTTTGTCAAATAGGGCAATTATGACATGTATCAACACTACCCACCACAGTCTCTATCATACAGGGCCGATCATTTCTCAGCTTCACCAGGGTAGAATAGAAATCCATTGTGCCTTTATCCCCTGCCTCTCTCAGCACATGACACAAGGCAATGAAAGTCCCAGTGCGTCCTGAGCCAGCTCTGAAGAAAGAAAAGTGCCACAATATATTGACTCAGAACACATCAGATAATGATCATAACATTGCTTCACAGGTCAACTGAAATATATAACTAGGATTGTGAAAACTATTGATCATTGGCCTAAACATTCAGATTCCATCAGTATCGAATTCATTGTTCTTGTCCAATGGATAATGTAATTAATCAAAAGCTATGTTGTTTGCCAAGAAATATAGATTTCATTACAGTAGTAAATAATCAATGCAAAAACAAGAGACAAAAGATAGAGAGAGAAAGAGAGAGAGACAGACAGAAAGAGAGAGAGACAGACAGACAGACAGAGAAATAAAATTACATTACATGTTGACTTAGAACGCACGCAACGGATTTTTCCCCTTTAAATAATTATGAATTATATTGTTACATCACAAGGTTTGGATGAAGATACTGGCTGAAGTCTTGTTGAAATGATTATAATTTGCATAATCATTTAATTTTACTTAAAGTCACCATAAAGTGGTATTGATTCAAGTAATATCTGAAAGTGATAGATAATGATGGCATGCACGCGATCAGTGTTAAAACAACATAAGTCCATGAAATTTTAAAACCTTAATCATTATTATATTGCCTCACTAAATCGATTGATATATTTCTCATTGTCTGGGTGACATCAAAAGGGCGTTAGCAAAAACATGAACTTTATGTCAAGACATGTTATACTCCCCCCCCCCTCCCCCCCCCCCCCAAAAAAAAAACCGCCAACCAGGGCTGCATTGTGGCGACGACGTGCCTGCTCCAGTTGTAACTGGGTGCAATGACACAAAGGCAAATTTCCCAAAAGGGATTAAAGTAGTATACAAATACAAATACAAATATTGATTGATCATCAACATTATTTGTCTCTGAAAAAGACTCATCACCTGCCGTGGACAACAATAGGTTTGGAGGTTGAATGGTGAGATACCCTTTGCTGAAAATCTACCAGTGACCATGGATTTGAAGGGACACTGCCATCTGGCCAGGAAGTGTAATGGAACTGGGTCAGGTGGTGAGCTGGCTTGTTTTCCTGGATTGAAAAACAATAGATTATGAGTATCATTGCTTTATAATTGTATATGTTGAAATACAAATAGTAACTTTATTGGTTTATTTAAATTACTTTCAATGAATATTTAAACACTTGGTATTTATGGTGAGTTTATGTATAATCAAGTATTTTATCTCAGTAGCAGTCTTCCAAACCATGTCAATCTGTCTTATTAACTAAATGTTTTTTCTTTACCTTTGGTCGTGTAGCAACTTCAATGTGTCTCTCTTTTTGGCCATTTGCCAACACTGTTACTGAATTAAGGATGGACTGAGACTTAAAATGTAGCCTTTAATAAAGTTTGTCTCAAAAGTTAGATGAGGAAGACATTTGAACACTCGTATATTTTGTGTCTTTTTCCTAACCTTTTTCAAGACTAGTTTTCTGATGACGAAGTCAGGGAAAAGATGAGTTGTCTTCGATTCTACTGTAATTCCATCAAATGTTACCGCGTCATCTTCTGGCCAGTATATTTCGCAGTTGGGCTGTGGGAGTTTAGAGGAGAATTTGGACATTCTGTTTGTTCAGTGTCAGTCGGGTGTGTGTCAAGGACAAGACAAATGCATTATTGGGAGAAATGATGAAAGAACAACTAATTACTAGGTTTCAACAGAGTGTATCTTGTCATTGCAATCATTAATTTATATCTTATTTAAAGAGGGTTACTGGAAGTGTTATTATTGGGATCATGCGTGCATAAGTACCCTGAAAGGTATCTCTGTCTCTGTCAAAATGTAATTTCTCTTGTGAAGCATAACGCAGTTTCCAGAGTCTTTCCAATATATTCAAGCGAGCAGAATGAATTGAGAGCACTGTTTTAAGTAACAAAAATAAGCATGTAATATTTGCCATCCTTCAACTGAGGTCAGGATGAGATTTGGTCATTTAGATATTGAAGGATCCAAAATTACAAACAAACCACAACAAAACATGAGAACTTTATTTTAAAAAATCGTATTTCCAATGTATTTATACAGCATGGTCTCCAACAAATCCTTCGAATATCTATTACATATTATATTCATTCTTGAAACCAGAAGATCTCGGGAAATTAAAGGCCGAAACGTCCAATGAAAGGATCCAATCTTCCTCTGGAGATCGTCATCTGTCTCGCTCCACCTGAGGAGTTTCTTACCACTGACACAGAGATTTTCTCTCACCTTTCCACCTTCGGTCTGATTCGTTAGCATTACCACGTTATCAGGTCTTTGTTGCCACAGCATCCGGACAAAATCATATTTGTTGGTCTGATGTGGTCCTGGCAAAAAGACAAATTAAAAATTAATGATTTGCAAAGACATGGCTACTATACTAGAACAAATAATCAGCTGAGTGCTGACATTCTAGACTTAATCTTTCACTTTTTTCTTGCTTTCTCCCACACTTTCATCAGCAATTAACAAGCATAAAAGTTAATAAAAGTAAACACATATCTTGGCAGTTGGAATTTAGTCTGTTGTTCCAACAGAAATTAGACAGCCAGTTTCTATTTACATTGATAACTTACCTTTTTTTCAAAAAAGTAGTTAGTGTTTCCATCAAACGATCTGTTACTAGACATAATAACAGGGTTCCTTAAGAAACAATGTTCATAATATATAAAATCCAGTATTTTTGCATGTAAACTGCATTGTATTGTTAAACACGTTTAAGAGGCTGCCTCCTAAAATGCACAGCCTGAAAAGCTGTGAATTAAGATGCTGCAATGATTACAGCCTCATACGAGTCACTATGACGAGGGAAAGTTTCTGACCTTCAGATGCGATGAATTTCTTTTTCTTGTCGTAGCCCTGTGAAAACAAACACTGCTATCAGCAAGTAAGATGGCATCGTAAGAATAGCATGTAGGGTCACACATTGTCTGATTTTCTCGATTTTCAGAAATTCGAATGGATTAAAAAACTGAAACATTGTGGTCCATTCAATATCCATAGACACAGTTTTATCCTAAAGCGCGTAGTGGCTTCAATATTAATACTCCTTTTACAGTATGTGATAATAGTTTCGTTTTTGTGAGAATACTGGAATATTTTTCTTAATCTTGCTTCTCTTCCCTTTCGATATGTATCCTTGTTGCCATGACGCCCGATACTAAACAAGACATGGGTCATTGCTTCGTGAGTGAGAGGATCTTCAATTCATGCAGCAAGTGGTATTTTGCACCTTTTTTTTTTTTTTGGCCAGCCATGAGAATATTCTCCCATTTAGCTGATTTCTCACTGAAAGTGTCTCTAGACTCCAGAAAAAAAAAGTGTACACTTGCTTGAATATGTATCATGATTTTCAGTGTATTGGTCAGTTTTGTTTACACACGTTAAAGTTTTAAACAGATTAAATATCACGATAATATGACGTATGTTCTATATATGGCCTTTAGCGTCTTTACAGACGGTCTTAGCAGCTAGAATATTCACTTTCACTTTGACTGACAGCTTCTCTCGTGGCTTATTCTACCAATGTTTGACCCGAGAGTGCGATGGCAGTGATTGCAGGTCAGTCTTTTGGGTTCACTTTGGCGAGTGTTTTCATTCCGCCTCTGTCGTTTTGTCAGGTATGTTTCTTTTGCCTTGAAGTCTATTGCGAGCGTGCCACTGCGCAATTTTTGTCTCCATCTGCTTCGATCATTTGCAAGGTTCTCCCATTCATTGGGGTCGATGTTGAATGCTTTCATCGTGACCTTGCAAGTGTCTTTGAATCGCAGATGTGGCCTACCTCTGGGTCGGTTGCCAGTAGCAAGTTCCCCGTAGAGAATTTGTCTGGGGATGCGATCATTTTCCATACGGTGGAGATATCCAAGCCACCGCAGTCTTTTTTTTGCCTAGGAGAGCCTGAGTTGATGGAATGTTGGCTCGGCTCAGAACTTCGATATTTGAGATCCTGTCTTGCCACTTGATCTTGAGAATTTTGCGTAGGCAGCGCAGGTGGAAGGAGTTGAGGGATCTTTCATGTTTGGAGTAGGTGGTCCATGTCTCTGAGCCATACAGCAGGGTGCTTAGGACGCAAGTTTGGTACACGAGTACCTTTGTTTTGATGGTCAGCTTGCTATTGTTCCACACCCTTTTTGAGAGTTTGCCAAAAGCTGTGGCCGCCTTTCCTATTCTGGCATTTATTTCAGTTGTTATGTCTGTGCTACCACTGATGGTTGAGCCTAGGTAGCAGAATTTTCCCACTTGCTCCAGAGGAGAGCCATTCAGCATGATTGGGTTGGGGTTTCTCAAGCCTTGTGTCAAAACTACAGTTTTTGAGACACTGATCCTTAGCATGAATTTGTCACAGGCTTTGGCAAGGCTATTGATGAGAGCCTGGAGCGTGGTTTCATCGTGGGCCACGATTGCAGCATCATCTGCGAAGAGGAGCTCTTGTAACATAATATGCTCTGTACGAGATTTTGCTTTTAGTCTGGCAACATTAAAAATGGAGCCGTCCACTCTGGTGTTAATAAGTACTCCACCTGAACATTGACCAAAGGCATTCTTGAGTAGGGCTGCAAAATATATACCAAATAAGGTAGGAGCAAGAACACATCCCTGCTTCACACCGCTGTTTACAGCAAATGAATTGGATGTGCAGCCCTCAAAGTTGACACATGCCCTCATGTCAGTGTGGAAGGATGCAATAAGTTTTAGCAATGTTGGTGGACAGCCTATGGATTTAAGGACTGCATACAGGCCAGATCGGCTTACGGTGTCGAAAGCCTTTGTTAGGTCCACAAAGCATGTTATAAGCGGCCTGTTTTGTTCTTTACATTTTTCTTGGATTTGCCGAAGTGCAAATATCATGTCAATAGTTGATCGTTTGCTTCGAAAGCCACATTGTGTTTCTGGTAAGACTTTTTCCGCCAGTTGTTGAAGGCGGCAGAGGATGACGCGAGCAAAAGCCTTTCCAGTAATGCTGAGGAGGGATATGCCTCGATAGTTGTTGCAGTCGCCTTTGTCTCCTTTGTTCTTGTAAAGTGTGACAATTTTGGCGTCTCTCATATCATGTGGTATCACGCCTTCTTTCCAACACTGCAGTAACAGATTATACAGGTGTGGTAATAGTGGGCCTTTTAGGTCTTTTAATACCTCTGCAGGAATGTTGTCACTTCCTGTGGCTTTTCCAGCAGACAGGTGGTCGATTGCATTGGAAAGCTCGACTAAGGAAGGTTCAGCGTCAAGTTCGGCCATTTTTGGCAGTTTTTGGAGGTGTTCCTCAAAATCTGGTGGAATATTTTTCTCAGTTGAATACAACAGAGAGTAATGCTCTACCCACCTATTCAGTTGTTCATTTTTATCTGTGATGGGTTCACCATTTACAGACTTAAGTGGGGCGCTTTTGGTGATGATTGGCCCAAGAGCTACTGTCATCTGACTATAGGCGGTTTTCATATCTCCCTTTTCATTTGCCTCTTGTATGCTGTTACACAAGTCTGTCCAGTATTTGTTGGCGCAACGTCTTACCTCCAGCTGAAGTTTAGCTTTTGCATTTTTCAAACAAGTTTTTGTACTCTGATTGCAATTTTTGTTATACTCATTGAAAGCAGATTTCTTTTGCTCAATGAGAGGTAGGAGAATTTCGCTGTTCTGGGCTACCCAGTCGTTGTTTGAAACTTTATGCCGTCCAAAAGACTTGATGGCACAGTCATGGATTTTTGAACTGAGAGTGTTCCATGTTTCATCTACCGAGTCACATTGGGTGACATTATCCATGCTTTCAGCAAATAACTTTTCAAATGACTTTCTATTTGATTCATCTCTGATTGCTGTTACATTGATCTTAGGGATTGAAGGGGCTTTTGATCTGTATATTTTCTTGGCCGAAATTTTGATTTTGCTGACTACCAGTGCATGGTCGGTGTCACAGTCAGCACTGTGGAGGGAACGAGTTATTTTTATACAGCCCAAACTCTTCCTCCTTGAGAGAATAAGATCTAATTGATGCCAATGGCCAGACCTGGGATGGCGCCATGATGTTCTTTGGCATCTCTTAAGGTCAAAGTACGTGTTTGTAACACATAATGAGTTTACGGAGCATAGCTCCAGAAGGCGCTGCCCGTTTTCGTTGATGTTGCCAATGCCGAAGTGCCCAATGCACTTTGGCCATGCGGAGTGATCTGCTCCCACTCGAGCGTTAAAGTCACCCAGAATTAGCAGGCCTTCGGTGAGAGGGATGTTGTGGAGAGTCCTCTGCAATGCCTCGTAGAAAATGTCTTTGGTTTCGTCAGAGGAGGTAAGTGTTGGGGCATAGACACAGGTAATGTTGGTAAAACCAGACCGGGTGTTCAGTCTGAGTGTCATGATGCGTTCTGACACTCCAATTGGAGTTGCGATCGAATTGATAAGGGAGTTTTTTACGGCGAAGCCCACGCCGTGGATTCTCGGCTGTTCGCTGCTAAGGCCCTGCCAGAAGAAGGTGTAGTTTTCTTCTTTGACTGACCCGGAGTCGGGAAGTCGAGTTTCTTGAAGGGCAGCGATGTCGATGTTTAGTAGCTGAAGTTCTCGATCAATAATTTGGGATTTCCTGATGGAGTCAATATCAGTGAGATCTTGCTGTTGCAAGCCTGGGCGCATTGTTCTGACGTTCCAGGTACCAAGTTTTAGTATTTTTCTGTTTTTGCCAGGTGCACACTTTACGTCAGCTTTTTGACTTTTGATCTAGCTCCAACCACCTTATGAAGCAGGCTGACGTGGCGGAACAACACCCAACTGCCTGGGGGCTGCCCAGGTTACGGCGGGCGGTAGTTGATCAATGCAGCTGAAAAGCCGCTCCCACCGACAGAGGGGACCCCTGGCGCTCATCCGTACGCCAAATGGATTGAGCTTATCACCGGTAACTGCCACCTCCCGTGTTGTGCCCATCCGTAACGGATGGCTGGAGTGTCCTCTCCAAATCGGAAATGGGTGAGACAGACGCTTGCCAAGCCCGAGCAAACGCCTCCTCGTTTTGCTGCCTTGCCTGGGCTATTTTTAAGAGATGGTGCTTTGCCCAGAGGCACCACCCCTCTCTATGCCATTCTAGTTAAACCCAAGGGAGAGACCAGGTCAATACATTTGGAACTAGTCCGGCTGCAGGAGATGCTGGAAGCCAGTTTGATGCAGTTCTCCCTGACAACCACCTTCGGGTCTCCACTCCTGATTTTCTGTCTGGGTTTACTCCCATAGCCTTTGCTATCATAGCAACACACAAGGCAGTGTGGTATTTGTATTCAGGGTTACCTTCCCCTAGTCTTCCTCTCTCCCGAGATGACCCACAAGACAGTGGGGGTGACAGTAGCAGGCTGTATTGTGTACTGTCATACAATAGCAGAAAACTCTGGCCTGATGTATGTTCTAATTTTGGTAAAATAAGGACCTGTATATCAAAACTGCAGAATTCTTGAGATGTGCAAAGGCAGAATCAAATGACAAGGGGACACTGCTGTGACCAAAGTTTTACGCCAATACTGAACTGTCAGATTGAGTAATGTTTCTTGCAGGATATTCTTGTAACCATTGACAGCAACAGGAATCACGAAAATTACTAACAAAACAATTTTGTAAGCGTAAAGCACCTGGATGTAAGATGCGTTGATGTAATCATCCTTTTCGCTGCCTTCGCTTGTTTTCAGGTGCACTCTGGAGTGGTTGTCTGTGAACAAAAGTCACAAAATAAATTAACACGTCACAGCGCTACTTTCTGACACAGCTGAAAGTTCAATCATCCAGAAATCTGTTCCTGCTTAAGATACCAAAGACATGGCTTTTGTGTTTGAAAAATTTTTACTCAACTAAACCAGAATTTCGAATGAATTGCCAATACAAAGTTGGGAATTTAACTGAGTGATTATCTTGTCAATATTATTATTAAATTTATATTTTAACAGTTTATTAGAAATAAACAAATTCTTGCAATAATTGTACTTTAATTGATGTAAAGTTATTATGATAAAACTTTATACAAAATTATAAATAAACCAATCAATTTTTTTTTTTAAATTATTCAGTGGGATATCAAATCTGTAAGAGGACATCAAAGCCATTGGCTAGTTAACTTTGTACGATTTTATTACAAAATATATATTGTATTCCTCAATTGTAAGACTTACATGCACTTATTTTCCTGGATCTGTTCTTGTGTCTGTTGGCAACACTGAGGCCTATGCTCATGGACAACTTTTCATTGATTGCAGGAACACTCTATAGTATATCAATGAGAGCAAAACTTTTCAGTAACTGCAATATTAGTGTGTAGGAGTCAGTGAAAGTAGATGTAACTCTACCCATAACATAGATTACCGATGCACAGAATGTTTACTATATAGATACATAATTTTAAAATGTTACTTGCAGATTCTCACGCTGTTCCTACCTCGGTTAAACTATATATCAATTTGTACAATGCTAAAAGCGCTGTCATGAAATTCCGAGCCAATTTTCCTACGTCAGTGCGACGCAGATTCATTTAGGATTTCCGGTGTTGGTGGGGCTGTACTGATTGTGAATTTTACAATATTTGTTTACTTTTCCTTTTACACTGTTATTTATAATCATTGTTAGTTTTTTGTTTATTTTTCATGATGAAGGGCCGTTGGTTGAACGCTAGATTTGTTGATTTTTCTGTACGTTTTATGTATCACTTCTGATTGTCACGAGTGGAGTGACCGATAGTTAATAATTACGGGGGGAAAGGAGGAGAGTAAAATTAACGCACGTAGACAAGTAAAGGAAAGCGTGCATGTTATGAGTGGTGGGGGTCTGAATGAGGCGAGAGCGCTGTATTACTATCACTGCACACTAAGACGTCCTTAGAAAGCGGACGCAAGAGAAAGCCCCAGAGGGCGAACATAAAGGGAGCAGTCGGAAAACTAGTGAGAGAGTTTTTTCCAGTGATGACTGGTAGGTGAAACGATGATTGATAATTATGATTGATGTATTATATTCGTCTATTACCATGATGTAAATAAGTATATGTGAGGAATGTGGAAGTCCTTGATATTGGATATAGCAATGTGCGCCATGAGCGATAGATGAAAGTTGAGTTCATGGATTTGTAGCACGAGTGAGTATTGTGTACTACGATGGAGGTGTGTTACCGTAAGATGTTTGGTGAGTGAAATGTGAACTATTGTGTGTACGCTTCATGGGTTGTAAGGAGAGGTGGAGTGAATAGAAATGGTATGGTATTATACCAATGTAATGTTATTCTTGTAGGTGTCGGGGACGGGCCGAAGAGCCACCTCGGTGAGCACAGGGGATAGGCCAGCATAGGGCCGGGGGCCACACATAGGCCAAGAGTGAGGCTGTCGGTGCAGGACAGTAGAGGCACATAAAGTCGTGGCAGTCTGGCCACGGACAGGGACGTAGATATGAGCGTGAATGTGCTAATTGAAATGATAATGTACTATTGCCATGTTGATGGGCTATTGAAATGATAATGTACTATTGCCATGTTGATGGGCTATTGAAATGATAATGTACTATTGCCATGTTGATGGGCTATTGAAATGATAATGTACTATTGCCATGTTGATGGGCTATTGAAATGATAATGTGCTATTGCCCTGCTGAGGTGCTAGTGGAATGCTAAGGTGTTATGGCAATAGGAAGGTGATATTGAGAGACTGCGGTGCCAGTGAATTATTAATGTGCTATTAAGACCCTGAGGGGAGAGGCTGAGGCCGAAGTGTCTTTAGGAAGTAACTACCGGGTTGTGGATCCGAGGAAGAGTGCATGTGGGAATAAGGCCGTTGTACGGCAGTTAAATTCAATAATATAATGTATGTAATTGCGCTATTATCTGTATAATTATGTTTAATAAATGTGTGAGTCTGATGGGTTGTTCTGTTAAGTGTTAAACTTGTTCGTTCGTGATTGTTGTCCTGTCATAACTTATTACATCTCCCAGTCTGGGATTTGTGACACTGGGGGCTCGTCCGTTGTGACACTGGGGGCTCGTCCGTTGTGACACTGGGGGCTCGTCCGTTGTGACTTGTCCATTTTCGTGATATATAGTTGTAGTTAGTTAGTAGGTATTTTTCAGTGGGCATTTGTTACTTTAGTTTTTGTCCACGTAATACTTATCTTGTGGTAGGAATTTGTGCTGTCTTTGTTCGTGGGATGAATGGAAATTTCATGATGGTATGATTTATGTGTTTTTATGAATATGTATTGATGCATGTATTTTGATGAATATGTATTAATGTGTACTTAAATTTCTGCAGAGTGTGTGTGCCAGCCTGTAGAGGTCAAGCAGCCAGAGCTCCGAGAAAGGGGAGGAACTTAAGTCTAGTAGAAAGTTAAGTGAAACTGAAATTTTGTACCCTGGATTGGGGGCTGTTCCTTAACCTGTCTTTTTCTCTGTTTTTGCTGTTTTCGTTGTAATTGATTGTACGGGCGGTGGCGCGGGTTTGCTGTGGTGAGCGTAGTCTATCCTCTTCGGGAGGTGGGCTAAACTTGGAACCGCGTTCATCACAGTGAACAGTTCTATAGGGACCTGTATTTTTGTTTAGATTGTGGCGTTCCATCTTCCTTGTTTTTTTAGGAAGACGTTTCTCTTGTCCCTCTCTTACCTATCTGTAGATACGTTCTTTTTTTTCAGACTCTGTTCTTGTTCGTACCTTGTAGTGTAATCGGCGTAGTTAGGTTGCATTTTTTTTTTTCCATTGTATTTTCTTTTTTAGGTCTTTGTCCTAGTCTGGTTCGTTGTTCCTCGATGTCCTTGTGGTCCTTCTTCTGAAGTCTTCATTTTTGTCTTTTCTATTCTCTTTTATTATTAATAGTGCTGTACATTTAATGAATATAGAATTAGTTAGGAAGTAGGTAAATTTCTGAATTGTATTTGAGACAATTGGGTGTTGTTATATCTGGTGTGATCTCAGGTCTCTGGTCGTGTCGTTAGTGATCATACCGACAGGTTGGTCTTTTTCATAATACATACCATAACCATAAATCTGTGAAATGGCGGCTCTCCGTGAGCTCATGAAATTGGGTACGGAACTTGGCCTTGAGGGAGAGGAGCTGCGCAGCTGGATTAAAGAGCAGCAGGCAGAATTGCGCGATGAGCGTGCTAAGGATAGAGAGCGAGAGGAGCAGGAGAGGGAGTTAAAGTTAAAGGAGTTAGAAGCTCAGCAGCAGGAGAGAGAGACGCGAGTAAGAATCGCGGAGTTGGAAATCAAGAAGAACGCGCCAACAGAAACAGTTGAGCGGCAGGGGCAAAACAAAAGTGGTGTTAGAATTAAGCTGCCTACGTTCGACGACCGGAAGGACGACATAGACGCCTTCCTTTATAGGTTCGAACTGAACGCACAACTGCAATGGGGGGAGAATAAACAATTATGGTCCACGTACCTGGCTTCCTTGTTGCAGGGGCGAGCGTTAACCTACTTTAAAGAGCTACAGCGCGAAGACGTACATGATTATGATAAGCTGAAGTCTTTGCTGCTTCGCCGATTTGCGCGTACCGAGGAATACTTCCGGGAGCAGTTTAGGCGAGCACGTGCGGATACCAGGGAGGACTTTGCTGCCTTCGTCGCGAGACTAACAGAATATTTCACGAACTGGATGGACTTGGCGCATGTGGGCGCGGATTTTGCTAAATTGAAAGACATAATGATCCGTGACCAGCTCTACACGTCGTGCCATAAAGATCTGGTGGCTTTCCTGAAAGAAAACGATCCCGCGACGGTGCAGGAGGCGTCTAAGTTGGCGGAAGCATACCGTACGGCACATCCGTCCAAACCAGTCGCGAGGGCGTACGTACAGGATGCTGGTTACGTCGCCGTGGTTGAGGGGTCGCCGGCAGGACATAAAGACAGGTCGCGTCAGCGTGGTGCCTATAACGGGCAAGCCCAGGGGCAACGTAGGGGGTATCACCAATCACCTGCATATGGATCCGTTAAGTTTGACCGAGCAGGAGGGCTAGGTCGTGGTAATGGCCGAGGGCGATTTGTGACCTTTGCCGATGACCGACGGCATAGGGACTTTAGTTCCGGTCGCGATGGGTCACGGGGACCCAGGTCTAGCGGAGCACAGGGAGCGGAATGTTGGACTTGCGGACGCGTGGGGCATTTTTCACGCGATTGTAGGGCCGCGAAGTGTTGGAACTGCGGAAGAGCAGATCACATCAGCGTGAATTGCCCTGCAGGTAGGATAGCGGCGAACGTGGATGACAATCGCAGTGGCTCCAATCCATGTTCCCCTAATAAATTTCATCATGCGGCTGCGTGTGTTACATCGGACAACGGAGGCGGACAGTTTTCTAAGTGTCCCAGTTGTGAGAAGTTATTATCTTCCGGTGTTTTACCTTGTGGGAGAAAGATCCCCGTTATAAATTCATGTCATACAGGAGGTGGTCTTAGGGTTTATCCGGGGTTTGTTGGGGACGAACCGGTCTCGGTTTTACGAGATACAGGATCTACCGTTGTGGGAGTGCATAGGGACTGCATTCGGGATTCACAGCTTACAGGTGAGGCTGTCCCGTGCATCCAATTTTCAGGGGCCATAGAGAAATTACCCATGGCAAAGATAGTGATAGATACGCCTTTCCTTAGCGGGGAAGTCGAAGCAGTCGTTGGTTGCTTTCCAGGCGCCCAGCTCATCATTGGTAATGTATCTCGGGTAGGTTCCCCTTCCGAGGAGAATGTGCAGGCATGGTCACAATCAAAAGGTATTGACTTTTGTGCCGCAGTCGAGACACGTCGACAGGTACGTGATAGGAGTAAGATTAGACCTTTGGCAACGCCAGCGGTCAACCTGGATATCACACCAGGACGCTTGGCGAGGATACAAAGGGAGGACCCATCACTGAGTCCATGTTTTGGGGAGGCGCGAACAGAGAAAACGAGAAATTATAAGAACGGGTCATCTTCCTTTGTAATCCAGGGGGGCATTCTGTTCCGGAAGTATGTGACGGTGGCTTCGGTTCAGAAGCAGGTAGTGGTGCCGGTATCCTTGATTGCAACGGTATTGCGTCTGGCCCATGATGTTCCATTAGCGGATCATATGGGAAGTGCTAGAACCAAGCAAAGAGTTCTGAAAAAATTTTATTGGCCGTCAGTATACAGAGATGTACGATTATATTGTAAGACGTGCAGTGCGTGCCAAAAGACGACGCATAAGGGTCGTACACCCCAGGCCCCTCTTCAGAATATTGCGGAAGAAGCGTCTAGTATCGCTTCAGCAAGAGCAAAGAACTATAAAGATAGAGGATCCAAACTGAGAATTTTTAAGCCAGGAGACAAGGTCCTATTGTTATTACCTACGGACCATAATAAGTTATTGATGACATGGAAGGGTCCTTATGTTATTGAGCGAGTTGTTTCAAAGGTAGATTACGCTATCCACATTGATGGATCAAGTAAGGTTTTCCATGTTAATATGCTACAGAGATTTTATGAGAGACCAGAGTATCTGTGTGCACAGACGAAACCAGGGGAGAGTGTCTTCTCTATTGCTTGTACGGGGGTCGTAGACCAGTTGGACTGTGACGTAAGCGACACCGAGGCGCAGGAAGAGTTACAAATTCAATTGCCGGAGTTAACTCCGACACAAGGTTACAGGGACGTAAAAATTAACCCTGACCTTACGGGTTCAAGGAGTAGGGAACTTAAGACCCTGTTAGCGTCATTCCCGGAGGTTATTACGGATTTGCCGGGTCGCACTACGGTGATCCAGCACCAAATAAAGTTGACTTCGGATAAGCCAGTATTTCTTAGACCTTATCCGCTGCCTTTTTCTTCGAGAGATAGAGTTATAAAGGAAGTTGAGTCAATGTTGAAGTTAGATGTGATAGAACCATCAACATCGCCGTATTCATCACCCATCGTCCTCGTGAAAAAACTTGATGGATCGGTGCGGTTCTGTATTGATTTTCGAAGATTGAACACTATTACGGTAGGCGATAGGGAGCCTATTCCGTTTCAGGAGGAACTAATAGCTTCATTGGCCGGGTCCACGTGGTTTTCCAAGATAGATTTAACGAAAGGTTATTGGGAAATCCCGCTTACTGAGGAGTCTAAACAATACACGGCGTTCCAAACGCCCATTGGATTATTCCAATTTAAGGTCATGCCATTTGGGTTGGTAAACGCGCCAGCGACGTTTGCACGATTGATGAGACTGGTGTTGAAGGACATACCTAATGTCGTGTCATTCTTTGACGATATAGCATGTCATACGTCGACATGGTCTGATCATATTCAGACACTAACAGTAATTTTTCAACGATTACGTCATTTTGGGTTAACTGCTAAACCCGCAAAGATGGATTTGGCATGTCCAGAGATAGTATTCTTAGGACATATTGTGGGTAGAGGTGTTCAGAGACCTGAAGTAACAAAAATTGACAAATTAGTAGGGTTGCAAATCCCTAAAACAAAGAAACAAGTCAGAAGCTTAGTGGGAATTTTAAATTATTACAGAAAGTTCATTCCAAATTTTTCCTCCTTGTCATCTTCTCTTACTGACCTTACTAAGAAGGGACAACCCGATAAGGTCCAGTGGGCGTCTGAATGTCAGACAGCATTTGATAATTTGGTGACAGCATTATCATCGTCACCCATTCTGATATTACCCGATTTTCGATCTAATTTTATCCTCAGAACGGATGCGTCGGACTCTGGTGTCGGCGCTTGTCTTCTACAGGAGAAGAACGAATGTTTCCATCCTGTATGTTATGTCAGTAGGAAGTTATTGCAGAGAGAAAGAAAGTATTCTGTGATAGAGCGTGAGTGTCTTGCCATTGTGTGGTCCGTCCAGAAGTTAGGACGTTATCTCATGGGACGAGAATTTTGTATCCAGACAGACCACAAGCCACTAACGTTTTTGTCGAAGAATCGTTCGTCCAGCCCACGCTTGTCTAGATGGGCATTGGCTTTACAGCCGTATACCTTCGTTATTCAACCAATTCCAGGAACCAGCAATCATATCGCGACTACCTTAGTCGAGCCTAGGGGAAGAGTTCAGGAGCTTATACATCGGAGGACGGGAACATTGACAGGATCTGTGTGAATGAGTCGTCGACTTTAAAATATTGACATTATAAATATGATATGAAGAATGGTTGATAGGTTGAGTGGTTTTTGATTCTGTATTAGGTATTGTGTTTAGTTAGCTATTGATGATGTGATACATATATGCATAGTGCAGGGCATATTGATCCCCATATTTTCCCCTGATTCCGGTATTTTATGTGCTAGGGGCATTGGTAGGTCATTTTTATGTAAGTATTGCTCACGCTCACTCGTTGACAGTCATCTTGATGCGATTTGAAATTAATTGCATTAATTTTTTTGGGGTGGGGGATGATGTCACGAGTGGAGTGAGCGATAGTTAATAATTACGGGGGGAAAGGAGGAGAGTAAAATTAACGCACGTAGACAAGTAAGGGAAAGCGTGCATGTTATGAGTGGTGGGGGTCTGAATGAGGCGAGAGCGCTGTATTACTATCACTGCACACTAAGACGTCCTTAGAAAGCGGACGCAAGAGAAAGCCCCAGAGGGCGAACATAAAGGGAGCAGTCGGAAGACTAGTGAGAGAGTTTTTTCCAGTGATGACTGGTAGGTGAAACGATGATTGATAATTATGATTGATGTATTATATTCGTCTATTACCATGATGTAAATAAGTATATGTGAGGAATGTGGAAGTCCTTGATATTGGATATAGCAATGTGCGCCATGAGCGATAGATGAAAGTTGAGTTCATGGATTTGTAGCACGAGTGAGTATTGTGTACTACGATGGAGGTGTGTTACCGTAAGATGTTTGGTGAGTGAAATGTGAACTATTGTGTGTACGCTTCATGGGTTGTAAGGAGAGGTGGAGTGAATAGAAATGGTATGGTATTATACCAATGTAATGTTATTCTTGTAGGTGTCGGGGGCGGGCCGAAGAGCCACCTCGGTGAGCACAGGGGATAGGCCAGCATAGGGCCGGGGGCCACACATAGGCCAAGAGTGAGGCTGTCGGTGCAGGACAGTAGAGGCACATAAAGTCGTGGCAGTCAGGCCACGGACAGGGACGTAGATATGAGCGTGAATGTGCTAATTGAAATGATAATGTACTATTGCCATGTTGATGGGCTATTGAAATGATAATGTACTATTGCCATGTTGATGGGCTATTGAAATGATAATGTACTATTGCCATGTTGATGGGCTATTGAAATGATAATGTGCTATTGCCCTGCTGAGGTGCTAGTGGAATGCTAAGGTGTTATGGCAATAGGAATGTGATATTGAGAGACTGCGGTGCCAGTGAATTATTAATGTGCTATTAAGACCCTGAGGGGAGAGGCTGAGGCCGAAGTGTCTTTAGGAAGTAACTACCGGGTTGTGGATCCGAGAAGAGTGCATGTGGGAATAAGGCCGTTGTACGGCAGTTAAATTCAATAATATAATGTATGTAATTGCGCTATTATCTGTATAATTATGTTTAATAAATGTGTGAGTCTGATGGGTTGTTCTGTTAAGTGTTAAACTTGTTCGTTCGTGATTGTTGTCCTGTCATAACTTATTACATCTCCCAGTCTGGGATTTGTGACACTGATATTTTTTTTCTTACAAGAGGCTTTTCACTGTATACCCTTTTCCTTTGTTTTTGCCTCATTTTGACTTTACTGTAGGGATAGATTATTACATCAAACTGATGGCGGCCCGATGCCGTAACCAGCAGACTTATATTGAAGCAGTGTCATTGTTATGAGCAAACTTGAGGTCAAAAACACTGCAAGTGGTGAAAACAAAAAAAGGTAACCACCACCCCACCCCCTCCCCGAACTAAAATGTAAAAATTAAAGAAAAACATTTAGGATCTTAGAATAACTAAAATTCTCCTGATTTTACATTGATTACAGTTGTTCCCTTCAGTCTATTACTGAAATGTTCCGTCCCAAATTACCATTAATGCTTACATACAAGTTTTAATATTAAATTGAGTACAACCGCATACGAAATATTCATTCATCCCAAACCTCAAACTGAGTCTTGAAATATTCTGTCCCATGACTGGACATAAAATTATCCAGATCTGTCAGAGGAATCGCAGTTGAAGTAATTTCTGTTGAAATGGTATGGAGATGGCCTTGTATGTCTTTATGTATTTTGCCTGTGGATGATCAGAGCACATAGTTTTGTCCTTGGGTATCTGTCATGGGTATCAGATATTTCCAAAAAGACAAATACTGAAATATTCGTAGATTATAATTATTACCATCAAATACATGTAGGCCTACTCATCTCATCAAGGAATAAGGCAATGGAAAATGATAGCCACTAAGTGATAAAATAAAGATCAGAATTTAATGATACGTGTGGTTAGTTTATTAAATACCATAAACGACGAAAAGGTATTTAGCAATGAAAATACTTCAATATGGGAATTGTCATTTCCAATTACAATTAGTGTCCAACAATTTTCTGTGTTAGCTATTGCTATTTACTGTATCGTGCACGTAAACATTATATGTTACGTTATAATCACCTTCAGTACCTGAGACTGGGGGTTTGGGAATCTTTGAGAGTTCTTCTTGTTTTTGAGTACAGTCAGTGACAGACCGTTGATCTGCTGTCGAATGTCTTTGCTTCCTAAATTAAAAAGGTGGAGATCCATGAAAACAGGTAATATTGCTTAGTAAAGTTAAATCCAGCTGACTTATAACACAAATTACATCATAAACTAAAACTAGCACTGAATGTGAAACGGCTGGACCAGGTTGTTGTTGAGTAAAGACAAGATACAGGCCCTGCTAACAGATGAAAACTAAGTTTCACAGCGTACAAGATAACTCGGCTTGAGGTCGAGTCGTACAAAAATAACCTCATTATTATTCTTATTATTCATGTTTTGTTTTGCTTTGAGAATCACAACTCAGATTATATGCATCTATATTGCCATTTTTCATTTTGTTCATGGAGAAAATCTTGGAAAGTTTTATTACGACTGCCATTGATCTAAAATGCTTTCAAGGTAATTAAACTCCAATTAATATGGGATTAATAAATTATATTGAGCACTTCTTACCTCCATAGAACTACAATAACAATCCCAACAAGTGCTACAAACACGAGAATGGCCAGAACAATTCCCACGATCAACCCAACATCATCTTCATCATCGCCTGGTCATGAAATATTAATTTAAAATATAAGACGAGGTAGACAAAAAAAATTCTACGAACACGTTTGAAATTAATTTTAGTAGGATCTCATGAAGAGCCATGACAAGAGAAACGATGGAGATGAAAAGTAAACCAAAAAAAAACACAAAAAAAAACCCAAAAAACAAAACAGTAATTTAACGCTGACAGCCGCCGAGGAAGAGAGTTTTCATCATATGGACATGCCATGTGTAACTGTCCATTACTTTGTGTCTGATTTTGGATATTTAGGCATGAAATATCCATTTAAAATTTACATTAAAGAGGAAAAAAAGTCCACGACAGTTTAAAATTTATTTGTTATGACTAATTTACTGAAGTATAACACAAGAGCCATGACAAGAGAAATGGTGCTATCAAAAGGGGGGGGGGGGGATAATATTAAAGGTGAAAAGGGGTGGGGAAAAAATATTTGATTATAAAGATATAGCAAGTGTAACTGACCTGTGTTTGGGTCTGATTTTACACATTCATCACCAGCTGTGTTGTTCAGACATCCCAGTAGACAGTGACCTGTGACATGATCACATACAGCTGGTGCTGCTGTCTCATTCACTTTACACTTAGCACTACAAGTCATGTTGCAGTCTGGTCCGTACGCCTTGTTAGCACATTCTTAGCCAAGAAACAGATTGTAGAAAAAAAAAGTACATAAACTTCAAAGGTTGACTTCCTGAGCTGACATTTATTACCGGCTGCCATTATCCGCCAACATTATCTGCGGACAATGCCCAGGTTTATCGCCAACAATATCGGCCCTGGACTGTCTGCCAGTGTTTGGATTTATTCCCTGTTATTGTTCTTGGAGTTAAAAAAAAAATGGTTCCAATAAAAAGACATCATAAGAAAAGAAAAAAAAAATTGCCCTGCTGAGAATTCAACCTCGCTCGCCTGACTGACAGGCAAAGATGTTAATCACTACGCTACTGAGGACCCTGTGCAATTGTGAAGGAATTCTTATGAAATAATCATGACTAACCCAAGGAACCCATATCTATGGATTAGGCCAGAGCTTTCGCATCCATTTAATCAGTACCATTCCATTTTTATTCAGAAAAGCCTCTCCAATTTCAATCATGCCATCGTTTTCAACATGTGAGCAATACGAACATTGATTGGGATGAACGGGAAAAGGGTTTGAATTGGTGGAGCTCACTGGCAAAATTTATGCTAGCGGACAAAAAAAATCCTAGGGGGAAATTTTATTCGACAGTACCAGCGAATAAACACTTGTTTATAATTTTAGTAAAACATATTATGCTGTAGATTAGTCAAACAATGGGCAGATACTTGCCACTGTGTGCGTGTTTCATATCTTTCAGATGCACATTGTCTGGCAAGTGATTGACACTCTTCATGTATTGGATGAGAGCGTGGTATTCTCTTGAAACTGAAAAGTCAGGCCTCATTTTCTTTTTCACAAAGAATTTTACAAAACATTCAGTACATCCAGTCAAATTTTAAGTAAATGAGAGTTATTAAGCTGGCATGATATTTTTTTTTTAATGTTAAACACGCCGAGTTTTGGTTTTTTTGTGTGTTTTTTTTCCATTTAACTGATAGCACACGTCTGACCGCACACTTCAAAATATCATAAAATGGTGCCTGTAACTGTAAGGAAAACAACAACAACAAAAAGAACGTATGAAAATCCAATATCAGTAACGATTAATCCTTCTACACTAACTTGCTTTACACTGGGGTGGGGTATAGCCATCCTGACATCCATTTGGACACGATCCACTGATTGGATTGCACACTGAACCACCAACACAGTGTTCGCTGCACGTCTTTTTACAGCCTTGACTGTATCTTCCTTTAGCACAGTCTTTGCGTACAAAATTAAGGAAAAACGAAATTAGTACTACAACTAAACATATTATGACTCAATCTTGTTATATATTCATAAAAGTAGACAATATATTCCTGAAAGGGAACTGCTCCGTTCAGTCCCACAGTTCCCCCAATTGCAATTCCTGGAATCACATTTGGGGATGTCATAGAAGTGAGAAAGTGTTGAGTTGATATTATTATGTTACAATGTCATTATACTCTTTGCAACACACACTAGCTAGATACAATGATTTCCCAACTGAAGACTGAATCATTGTTATACAGGTTTCTTTAATCTCAAACGACACCGATAGTCAAACGTCAGTTGGGTTATATCATCACAAACCTATATGAGTTGTACATAAAATATTTGTTGTGGAAGACAAGAGAGCCTGATTAAAAATAATAATTCTTTTCTCATATTAATGTTTAGGATCTGATTGGTGCGACATTTTGCATACAGAATGATAAGATTTAGACAAAGACCACGCGATTTTAGTATGATTCAATGCAAACTGTATGAACATTGTATTTTCTTCTCCAACAAGTTAATTGTCTTAAAAACAGTAGATTAGGATCTTAGAAAAAAAAAAAACAACAACGCACAAAGCTTGCTGAACGCCGTTAATACAGCAACGCAACTAAGACAATCATTTATGGGTACAAACATGTAATTTCCAGTGCCGTAAAGGGACATTTTATCCTGAGCGGAAATTATCTCCTCTTTCGTATAAGCAGAATATCATGTAAGAGAACAAGAACAGGTAACCTTTCTCGCACTGGTCCCCAGACTTGCCAAGAATACATCGCTGACATCTTCCAGTTACCCTATCACATAACTGGTCTCTGCAGTTGATACTGCACTTTTCTCTACAGCTGATACCATAACGTGTGGGTGGACAATCTGGGTGGAGATATCGATGCTTGATTAGAAAACAAGTACTACTACTAATGAAGATGGTGAATATGAGAATCAGAATCGCAATATTTATTTATCTCAGACAAGATAGATCTCTATTTGGTCCGGCAAAAGGAAAGAAAAAATACAGCTTCGAGGACATTGGCATCACAAGTACATGGATATTAAATTGAGATTTGATGTTTGAGCAGTCTCTCTCTCTCTCTCTCTCTCTCTCTCTCTCTCTCTCTCTCTTTCTCTCTCTCTCTCTCAGACACACACATACAAATCATACTTGTACTCTCACATTTCCACCCACAACAGCTGATTGATATGTTCTTTCACAGTGCTCAAGCAGAACTCCGTAAAAAACATTAAACAAGGCTAGTGCGAAAAGATCCCATCCTCCAAAGAGAAATGACATTGTAGACAGGACTTAAATTCTTGGTGACATTTTGGATACTAAGCAGTTTTTGAAGGTCTTTTTTAAAAAATGAGGGTAGAAAGAATACCACATTTTTACTACAAGATCGCACGTGTTTAAGATTTAAACTACCTGTCTGACAATCCTCGCCATAGAATCCAGCAGCACATCCAGACGGACATCCCCCAGTACTGACAAAACAAGCCTCACTTTGTATATCACAGTTACAATCTTTCTCACATTCTCTGCCATATTTCCCTGACGCACATGCTGAGTCTGAAACAACGGTTTAAGTAATTGAGAAACATAGTCCATCAGTTTGCAGTTCTGAATCAACACGTGAAATTTATCAGTCAACCTGTAGCTGGATTTCACTTTGATGATAAGATACCTAGTAATGCATTTAGGAAGCATGGCAGCAGGTAATGCAGACAAATGTGTTCAGCTGCATAAAACATAGCACACCCACTCTGTGTACCTGGTTTGAGACAAACTTATAAGCTCTATCCATGTACATACAGTTGCTTTAAAAATTATCAGAAAAACAGGTGCAGCTCATAACACACCAGATCTCTGATAACTAAATATTAATTAAGTGGTAACAAAAATATCACTTTTGTTTGGTAAATATCTCATCACCCTTGACCTCTCTCCGTAATAGTACTGTCAATATAATGCTATAATTAAAAATTAGTATACTCCTCCAATAGTTGTATAGCCACTGGATATATTAAAAATCTCTTAATAATTAAAATAAATTATTTAATTGAATTATTCAATACGGTTACGATTTCAAACCACACCATTTTAATCTTTACCCAAAAATTGCGACATCATATCAGATACATTTAATATGAACTATTATGGTAAAATGCGAAAGTATAACAAAATATTCAGTTCAAATGGCAGTTACAACTTTGAATCCAGTGATGGTAATAATTGCATGTATGCATGTAGCAGCGCTTTGAGCCATCTAACTCACCCCCATAAAGTTCCACTTCACACAGAACCAGAAGTGGCACTCTACTTGGAGAGGCAATCCTTGTTGCATTGACCCGAACACTAACGACTGGTTGTGTATCTATGACAGATGTGACATTGTAGACATATGAAACTTCAGACATCGTATCTGTGTAACTGAAGACAACATCGCCATTTGGGCCTAAACTTGTCAGAACAAATCCTCGTAGACGCCATCTGCAGCAATCTGTAAACGAAGTTAAAGACAAAAGTGAATAAATCCTTTGACTTGACCTGCCCCAGATCACTTCAGCCAGTGGACAAAATATCGATAGAAGGGTATCAGAAAATCATCAATTAGCAATGGCGACTGTCTGTATCAAATTAGTAAAACATTTCATCTTACAAACAGACATGACTGTTGTATTTTATCTTGACGTGCCTCACCTGTCAAATAAATATATTTTTTGTTTATCTATTGTATATTATTATTTTTTAAAAAGTAATGATGGGAGTACTTTATTGTTCGGCAATTATGCCCCACCCAACCTTTTAAACATGTTGCAAACAAAAAAAATGCTCCTTTTAATAGGGCCAGACTGAAGTTTATTCACTGACCGATCATATTTACAAAAATTATATATTAAAAATATCCGGTCAAGTACCCAACCTAACCACTCCCCCCTCCCCCCCCCCCCCCCATGTGTAAAAATACCACGTGTCGCTAACAACAGCTAAAATGAAAATAAAATGGAACTACTGCAATATACTGCCAAATGTGGGCAATTCCAATGTAAGGAAAGAAAGTGCTGCAGTAAGGACACTGTCACAATTTCGAAGCGAAACCACACAGAGAAAATATTGAAAGTTGTATTCACTGCAGAGTTATGTTCTCCTTTTTTGGCTCTACATGGAAATTGTCCCCACAGAAGCATTTCCTAAAATGTTTTTTTTTTTTTAAGTAAACAAAAAAATCTAATCTTTTGCCAAGTCTGCAGGAAAAACCGCTGGCTCAATAATAAGAATGTGCGTTGGCCAGACTTATGATTCGGTGTCGTGCGGGGCGATTATTACAGCAAGTGACAAACAAACAATAATAATATAATATTGTCTCTGCCATTAACATCAACAACTCCTGATTACATTTACTTTGGTTGTTGTTTTTTTTTTAAATCATCATTCAACTTCGTTAGGATGACTGGAAACATGACACTATGACAATACTTATCTGTTCTTTATGACATGCCCTGATCTTTATGATTTGCCCCAGATTGCTTCCTTTTTCCCAGTTCATTGAACAAATTCAACACTGGTTATACTTAATGTTGTTCAACGCTACAGCCTAAATGTCAGTTGTAAAATGTGCAAAAATAATGTTTTTAAGGCCCCACAAATCTAACCCAGTCTCCTTTATATCGACCTATTGTATTTAATCCAGTTCCAGGCATTCTTGTTTAAAACGTTGTTATGACAGTAAAACACATTTTCTATACATGTGGAGTTATCCAGTGTGATTTTGTCCAATTCACTTTTAAGCGTCTGATGATGTTATTTTTGCCAACGATGGCATATCCGGCAAATTTGGGTTTTTTGTTGTAGGTGGTAACAGTTTTGCATTTCTTCATAATTATGTAATTGCAACATTCTTCTTGCTACCTCCTACACTGTTGGATCATCGTTGTTCAGTAATGACACAGAACGGCAAGTGCTTTGCAAAGTAAATAGGTGTGAGTGTTGGAGATGCCCAAACCTCCCATAGGTTAGCTCCTTATATTTAGATTAAGGTTACAGTAGTTAGTAAAAACAATCGTTCCAACAATGGTTTTAGTGGCAAATCTGTGACATTTCATATATCAAGGAGAAAGAACTGCGTTATTTGATATCAATCTACTTATTTATTTACCTATCCGCCTACCTACACACCTACCTATTTACCTTCCTACCTACCTACCTACTATCTGCTACCTACCTACTACCTACTAAATTCCTACCTACCTACTACCTTCCTACCTACCTACCTACCTACCTACCTACTGCCCACTAAATTCCTACCTACCTATTTATCTACTACCTTCCTTCCTACCACCTACCTACCTACTACCTACGTACCTAAATCCCTACCAACCTACCTACTATCTACCTACCTACTACCTACCTACATACCTACTATCTGCCTACTATCTACCTACTATCTACCTACCTACTACCTACCGACCTACTACCTACCTACCTACCTACTATCTACCTACTACCTACCTACTACCTACCTACCTACCTACCTGCCTACTACCTACCTACTACCTACTTAAATATCTACCTGTATACCTACCTACCTACCTACCTGCCTACCTACCTTCCTATCTACCTACTTACTTACCTACCTACATACATACGTACATACAGTATGATACATTCAGTTAGACAGACAGACAGACACATTTACAGACTGATACACACCCTCGCACATACATACAAACATACATATCTAAACGCACACACTTAGATCCATGTATCTATCTATCTATCTATCTATCTATCTATCTATCTATCTAACTATCTATCTATCTATCTATCTATCTATCTATCTATCTATCTATCTATCTATCTATATATCTATCTATCTATCTATCTATCTATCTATCTATCTATCTATCTATCTATCTATCTATCTATATCTATCTAATATCCTTCTGACCGTCTGTCTGTCTGTCTACCTCATATTATAGTTTTTCCGTTTCTCAGATATAACGTTTCTTCATGTTCGTCATTGACTAAATTAACCGCGAAAAGTGCCAGCTGTGACTGATAGAAAGCTTCCGCCACAATTCAATCAGCTGAACTTGATTTTCATTTCTATGATTGCAGAATTTTATGTTACCAAAAGTTAAGCTGCCCATGGTCATAAACTTAGATTCCTGCCGCGATCGTACTCAGGCACCTTCGCAGTAATCGGGATAGGATGGAGAAGTTTAAAGGTATTTAACTGAGTTATTGGTCTTCAAATAGCACCTGTACACATATTTTTGTCATGGGAAACTGCAATCAATAAGATTATCTACACGTTTACTTCATACCAGAAACCAAAGACTCGCAGAGTTAGCACATAGCATGACTTCAGGGCTGATGTCATCACTCTGGTTTGCAATATTGCTGTTTAACTGAGATACGAAAAAAAAATTATATACAGTATAATAAACAAATGGGGGTGGGGCAATAATCGCACATTTGATCTTGTTAATTTCACACACTAGAAAGAACTCACTGTCTCTGTTGTACAGAACATATCTATCGATGAAATGTTCCTCTGTAAGTGTCACAGTCCAGCTAGGTGATGGATCTGTTAATGAAGTGTGAGTACAAACGTCTGTTTGATTTCCTCTTTCAGGTTGTCCATTCACTGCTCTGTCAGCTGTCCATTTGCCGTGTGTACTTGTCTGGGTCGCATTTTGCCGCAACGCTACATTACGACCTAAAAATACAAGTGAAATTAAAACTCTCCTTTATGAGATTTTCATTTCCGTTTTTGTCTATTTATTAATTCTGTTGAACATCATTATGCTGTTGAATGATAGTGAGTCAAAGTACCAAATGATCTTTCCATCGTCAAACTTATCTGATTGTACTTTTCTGTTGTTCTTTCATTTAAAGAAGTTATTAATTGATTGACTGACTTTGTGAACTCTCGGCAGATAATATAATAATGGGATTAATGTTTCTCGAGAGTTAGTGAAATATTGTTTGTGTTTAACAGAGATAAATAATTATGGCATATTCTTAACATTAATGTATAATGCTGTTGTGGCTTCTTTTATTCACTCTTATTTTCTGTTTTCGTTTAATCCAAGAAATATCCATGGACTGTAAATAACTTTCAGTATCAACAATGACCTACCTCCACTAATGTACAGAGAACAGAGCGCCCTGATTCCCTCCCCTGTAAGGATAACCTGAGAGATTGTAACACTCAGATCACAGTGAATGTCCAGTGCTGTGTCAGAGATGGCGGCGTCCTGACGGTTGATGCAGTCAACAGTTGAGGATGATGTGCCGTTGCTGTTACTGAACTGTACAGTGATGTTGTGTAGTGCATCTGATGTCAGTTGTTAACAAAGAAATAGACAAAAATGATCAATATTTATACTAACTGAACAACCAGAGAGGATTTAATTTTAGACACTGATCAGAAATATAGATCTCATGAAGAACGTCTGAAACAAAATGCAGGTGTAAACAATAAAGACTAGTGTTCTGTAAGTTTTGCTCCGTATTGACTTATGCTTACCTTCATTGATGGCAAATAACCTGAGCCAGGTAAATGGATAAGGTGTTGACCATGTAACAGTTACAGACTGAAGTGTTGAGTCCGCCAGGCAGGTGGACTGATCTCCATTTGTCAGCACTCTTGCATCAGTTGTTGATGGGTCAGAAATGATAGTTCCGTCCTGTGTCAGATCCACTGTGAGGAGGAACAAAAGCAAATTTGATGATAGTTTAACACGAATGTTATTGTCATATATACATATGGTGTACATTAATGTTATGTCATGTACGGGCAAATGCCATACGTTTGCTAGAGTAAAGACAATCCAAACCTACAGAATGAAAGAAATCCACGTACTTTCTGGGGCTTTCTGAAAAAAGATTATGGTGCTTATTGAGGGTGAGGGATAATTCCACACCGCGGTGCAATACATTACACCAAATCTATGGCAATTCACACAACTTGATGAAGATTGTTCTAGGAGAGATTCCTGAATGCGTCTCATACCAGTATTGCTGGAATGTACCTTTTAATGTACTAAGCAGTTATTTGCCCAGCCACACTCAACTATAAAAACATTCCTTTAAACTTGCCTTTAGAGGATTTACTCCCCCCTTTCCCCACTCACGGCTGCTTAAAAAGTCACGTCCTTATGAGGATACGAATAGCCCTCAGTTTGAAATAGTTCATAAATGTAAGAAAATCTGGCCATGAGATGCTATAGGAAATCCTCCCTTTTGATCAACAGCATTGTGTACCTGTGTAGTCTAGAAGTAATTTCAAAAGTATAATATATTTTATAAGTTTACCAATCTTCAATATCGAATCAGCGAATCATCATTCTATTTTCCGTCAATGAAAATGTATACAAATATAAAAGACTCACCATATTGACATGAAGGACCAAACCATCCCGTCTGACAGGCAGTACCGTTGGTACAATGTCCATCAGTATCACACTGGCCTCCAGAACAGTGACATTTGTACTGACATGATGATCCAAACCAGCCTGGGTCACAGCCTGAAACAGAATATATAATTATTTTATCAAGACCAACGAATAATCATTATAATATTGTCACATTGTGAGTGCATTATCTATTAATATCATCATTATGCTTTAAGAAAACCCCTCTGTTGTCAATTATTTCAGTTTCCTACCAAATGAATTCACATGCTACCGGACTAATATAAATAAATGAATTCTAGGACTAATTAAAACCTACAGATTTTTATTTATAATTGTTCAAGGCGGGATTGTGGAGTTGGGGGGGGGGGGGGAGCAGAGGGATGTTACATTCAATAAATGGGAGTTTCAGGAAGCGAACATACATAATATACGTAATATTGTTTTGGCTGTTACTAAAAACGCTAATCGATTCGAAGTAAAAATTTATAGTCCTTATGGAACCTTAAAAATATCACCATTTCTGGAGAATGCTCTCAAATCAATTTGTTTGTACAGGACAAAGTATCCCACCCCTAGGCCTCATGTACTTGCTGACTATCCGAAGTTGCCTCGGCTAATCTGTTGGTAACAGCTTAGGCTGTCATTTATTTATTTCTTTATTTAGTTATTTATTCATTTATTTACTCGTTTATTTCATTTACTACGTCAGAGATTTTTCAGAGTTTCCTATGTCTTTTTGTTGGTCAAGATATTTTGAACTGCAAGAAAACACTCATATAGATAACTCCCATGTGCAAGATTTTTGCCTATCTGTAATACTGGTTTATGGGAACGTTTTTCTTAAGAAAGGTTCTAATAAATTATCCGACGTACAGTAAGCTAGTCCAATGATTTCCTGCAGATCTCGAGTACTACATTCGCGTCATTTGTTATCCGGTAATATCCACATATTGTGTTACGGGCGCATTTCTTTTTCTTGGGGTTGAAGTGTGTATGTGTGCCTGGGGGGGGGGGGTGCCCAAAGATCATCCCTAATCCCTTATGGGCTCATGTACTCACTATCATCACTCTCTTGACAAGGGAATTCACCAAAACTGAACATCGGTCAATGGCAATCTTTTGCTGAACATTTCGTATGAATTCAATTCATATAAAATGGAGAGTAGTAAGATTGCCCTGAATGCCGGTGGGGGGGGAGGGTGGGGGGGGGCGGAATTGCATCGACTCTTGAAAGAGTAATAAAATTTCGTGTGGAGAACCTCGGATACTGATAGTATCTCGAGTCTGGATCAAATTGTTTAATGTTCAAACAATGCTTGAACAGACAGACAGATAATCAGACAAATAGATAATTATCAAACATACAAACAGACATGAACAAAAAAATAGGATTACCCAAGCATTTCCATTTACTGAATGTGTCACTTCATCCTTAGTGACCAACAGGTCCTCATGCTCAGGAATTTCTATTCATGCACTTACTCGCTTCAGACATGCACACATTTGTCCATTCCCCTATATCAGGGGTGGTCAAACCGAGGCTCGCGAGTCACATGCAGCTCTTTGATCTTCAATATGCTGCTACCACAACTTAAACCATGTTGAATTTTTTTCCTTTTTTACTTTTTCCCTCCCTCCACATTGATTATTTTGTTCACAGTTCAACTTACTGAAAGAGTTTTACAGCCTATTTTATCACTGGATGAAGAGGTTTAGCTTCCTCATTTCATGTACAAAGCCAGGCATAAAAAACATGTTCTGATCTTGTCAGATTAACTGTCTTGTTTATGACATTCGTGCGTTTGTCTTAGATGTTCCTGTAGTTCATTACGGTATTTAATACCTTCAGTATACTTAAAACACTCACCAATCAAGATTTTGAAAACAGTTGGTACATATATGTACCTTGTAATTGCTGAAATTCACACACATTAACAGTTTAAAAAAACTGCACACATGAATAGATATTGTTGTAGGCAAGTATTTCTTAATATGTAGCCTATATAAACGTTGTTTTGTTTTTTTTGCAACGAAACATGTATGTAACAATAAAATTTTGTTCATATTCTGTGGCTCTCGAACATCTGTAAGCAACTTTAGCCACCTCTGGTTTACATCATGATTCACCCAGTTTTCCATTCATTCAGTCAAACTTGGTCAGTTCAACAAACACTACATACCCTGTGATAGTGTAGACAAAGGAAGTAGAGACGCTACTAAAATGAGAAGTTGGACGGACGTCATCGTTTCTGCTCAGTTTCTGCATGACCACCGCCTTGTGTTACTGGACATTGACTGTCAGTGAAAACATCATTAATAATTTCTACTGTTTGCTTCAAATAATCTGAACATACAGGATGTGATCGTGTCATTTCAGGTATACAGTACAAACGTTAGTAGGCGGGGTGGGGGGGGGGGAGCTTTCAGAATGTGATTATGATTGACCGTGTCACCGAAAACAGGCAATGGTAAAGTGAGAGTGGAAATATTTCAGTTGCCTTTCATCAAACGGATTGTTATTGGGCTTTTCCCCATAATTTCATGTTTCATGAGCTCTGTCTTTATGACATATTGGAGATAAATTACGCCACAGAAATGTTCAGACATGTTGATAGGTCTTCACTTTAAAGATTTAGTATTCATGTCTCTCAACTACCATAATATCTGTCCACAATTTCATATTCAAAAGAACAAAAATGCACTGTACATAAATAAACTAAGCTATGCATGATTAACAAACTGAACAAGACCAAGAATAACCATTTACTTATTTTATATTAAAACTATAACAATAAACTAAAGAATTGACACAATTAGGACAGCGAGACTGCAATGAGTCTTCACGCCCTCTATCAAACAATTACTTCCTGGAATTTCTTACACTTTGCACCGTATATATAATGAGTGATACACTCAGCAAACATTGTCTTAACCTAGCCATACAATAAAACTTACAGATGTCAACGCTTTTATGACGATCTTTGTTCAAAGAACAAGCACTGGCCATTAGAACACTCCACTATGTATGGAGACGACTGGCCTTTGTTGATTTCCTTATGTTGGTTTTCTGAACATGTGTATTTTACGAACACATTTACAGGATGAGATCAGATACTTGTTAAAGGCAGCCAAGGTTTACTGAGTTCTAATACCATTAAAGTCTGTATAATCAACTTACCAGGATGTCGTACAGCACTGACATGAAGGACACATAGTTACATTCAATGTACGTCTCGCCAGGCCGAGGAGTCTCGACTTTATTATCATGATTATGAACGTTCGAGAAAACCTTTAGAAATATTACTGGATTCAACTTGAGTGATGCTCCTTGGCGTTCAAGCCTTTACTTTTTTTTTCTTCCTATTCTATTTCAACGTCTATACAATTTGCCTAACCTAGGCGGTGATGGGGACAGGGAAACTTTGGCGGGCTTCCAGCCTCAGTAATGAAAGACATTGGAAGAGGCCCGGTAGGAAAAGTGACTTGGCTGCAAAAGTAGTTGCTACTTGATAATTCTCTTTAACGCAGGATGCGAAGTTTGATTGTAGGCTAAGTTCGTATCTTTGAACCGAATTCTGAATATTGTACTTGTCGATAAAGATTTACTATCATATTATAAATTTTAGTGTATTGTGAACTCCAGCCCTCCCGATCAGTAATGTTTTTCTTTTAATTTCAAAATAAAAAAAAATGTATCATATTAATAAACTCTTGGTACGGATTTTGCTGTCTCTGCCATGTCATCTACGGTAATATTTAGGTGTCGCAAACGTTCCCTACAGCATCATGATAAACGTTTACACACACCCCCAACCACACATACCCACAAACACACACACACAAACACCCACCTCCCCCCACCCAAGCGACTCACTTGATAAGATATTTTTTTTATCTAAAGAAGATTAAAATCTGCCGTGTAAATGCAGAATATCATACAATATAATTTTCTTTCTGGCGTCACAGTTGAGACAACCATCCACGTACGTCACCATCGGATATGCATGGCGTCACAAAGGCCCTGGAATGTTCATGTTTACAAGACCAGTGTGCACAGTGATATATTTTTGTGTGCGTTTGGCCGTGTAATAAGTGTTAGCAGGCGACGATGATGGGGGGTGGTCGGTTGTCACAAAAACAAAATAACCCTAACTCTGCTATATATATAGAGGTCGTAAACGTATTATCGTTTATTTCAGAGCACAGAAAAAAAGGGGAACAGAAACCCAACAGAAAACCAAGAAAACCAAGCAAACCAACAGAAACCAAGAAACCCAAGCGAACCAACACAACCAAGAAACCCAAGCGAACCAACACAACCAAGAAACCCAAGCGAACCAACACAACCAAGAAACCCAAGCGAACCAACACAACCAAGAAACCCAAGCGAACCAACACAACCAAGAAACCCAAGCGAACCAACACAACCAAGAAACCCAAGCGAACCAACAGAACCAAGAAACCCAAGCGAACCAACAGAACCAAGAAACCCAAGCGAACCAACACAACCAAGAAACCCAAGCGAACCAACACAAACCAACAGAAACCAAGCGAACCAACACAGCGGCTCAGGCTGTAGGGACAAAAACTAAAAAGAATAAGCATCATAAGCACACGTCATAATATTATATATATATATACAGCATGAACACATTGCATACAGAAAATAATGAACATCCAAGGCTTAATAAGAATAAAAATGACAAAATAGCAAGGGAACGTAACCCAGCAGTAATTTTCCCAGCATCCTAACAAATATCAGGGCGCCCTTTACGGCCCGATGACAAATTCCAACCAAGTGCTATCCCGACACAATATGCACAGGGAACTGCCCCTAGAAGCATATATATTACTGCTTAGACTATCAACCAAAACACAGGGACTGTTCTAAAGTAATACTTAACAGGCCTCATGGCAATTAAGCACGACCCAGGCTATGGATTATGTAGCCAATATTATTTACAAACATTACTATTTTACGTGGACCACACAAGGATGACCACCATATGATAATTCATAAGTCCCCCTGGAAGTGTCGTCTGAATCCTTCTTAATCATATAAACAGCTAGGCTGGTGACCATATAAGAATCTATAAGCCCATCGTTAATCATCAATATTAATACAAGGTTCCAGAACTAGAATATAATCAATAAATGCAAGAATTTACTCACATCGTAAGAAAATACACCGAAGTATCTATGATCATAGTGGAGGCCCATAGATCTCAAGCCAGAGGCATTGGATCCGAACTCCAACATAACTAATGTATGTATTATAAGCTGGATACCCCAACACTATGGCAACAATGCCATTGCCACGTTGTCGATATAGCTAAATCCAACAGCTGTAATTAATTACTGTAAAAGCATACATAAAAAACCTACAAACATGCATAGATAACATGCAAATTAATATACATACATGTACATACAGCCCTAGGGCACAGAACCAAACCATACGAAGCAAATAAGGTGGCTAAGTCCGTTTGATAGCCAACAGCAATCCATAAATAATAATCGAAGCACGGACCTTACAGGTATTAAACAGGTTGGACGACCATCCCACCCTAGAGGTTACATAGAATCTAAGTAGCTAGTACATGGCCAAACCCAATGACGCTGCCAAGCAGACCATAGCTGCAGCTTAACCTAACAAAGGGGCTAATCACGTGGATCTAGTGACTAGATCAAGGCGGATCCAAGGGTATGAACAGTGTCCAGAATATGGGAACACATCATACAACAATGAAAGCTTATTTATGGGGACTCCAATCCAATAGTATTACACAGTATGGACCTAGGCTTAAAGCTGGCTAAATTAGGCAATTACTATGTACCAGGCAACTGGACAATCACTTTGGTATGGCGCTAGTTTGAAATGCATTTTATGAAAGAGCGCGTGGCACGACACGTGCACGCAAGCAGATACAGATGATAACACCTGCACAGAACAGCATTGTAGCTTAACTGGACTGGAAGGAATGCATGGCACTAAAATAAAGCTAGGCCTGGCTAAGAATACTAAATTGAAACGCATTATTAATGGTAAATATACGCGGACACACCATAGGCCTTTACCGGAATTACACGATACTTCCACTCTGTGATCAGTGCACAAGGTCACAAAATAATTTAGTACAGCATCTACACATGAGACATTAAAACAATATCTCAACTTAAACTACAACACTGAAGAGCACATAAAATTACTAAGTACATGTACTACATATAGAATCCTTATGCCAACTTACCCAATGGAACCTTAACTACTACTAGCTTTCAATACGTTTGTGCCCCTCGCCGTCAGATAGGAATATGACTAAGTGGTCAGACTGAACAAACTTATATTCGCGCCAGTGGTCAGCTGACCCGCGGGGGGAATGCATCGCCCAGACAAAGAAGGTACCGATGCCAGCGTGGGCATAGTCCTTCTTCTTCTACTTCTTCAGCGTTCCAAGTCATGCTTTTAGTTTAGTGTGGGCCAGGAACTGGGTAGTCAGGTGAAGGTCTGCCTCACTGCCCCATAGCTTGGTGTGTAGGTCCGTGGGACTAGGCCAATAGTTTTGTCGTTCCGTCCTGTGGAGTGGACAGTCCTGGAGGACATGCTCTGGAGTCTCAGGGCCGGCTCCGCATAGACACTGGTTTGTCTGCGACAAGCCTATTCTATGGGCATGGTGGTTGAGGCCACAGTGTCCTGTCCGGAGGCGGAATATCTGCACCTGCTCTTTCCTTTCAAGGTGTCTGATAGGGTCCTTCCTATGATCATACTCTGGGAACCTGTCTCTCCACTCCTGACTAATCTTATGTTCAAGGATCGACTTAATTTCATTATATGATAATGGGTGCAATATCTGTTCCTGGTTGCTGGCTGTCTTGGCAAGTTCATCGGCTTTTTCATTGCCCGAAATGCCACAGTGGGCAGGAATCCAATGAAGGTGGATAGTTGCGATCCCCGAAAGGTTGGTCAGCTGTGTGCGGAGCTCCTTTGTCAGGGTGTCCGGTTTTGAAGAGCTGAGTGCCTGGAGTGTTGACAGGGAATCGGTCAGGCAGACTATCTTCATCTTGGGTGTAACTTATATTCGCGCCAGTGGTCAGCTGACCCGCGGGGGGAATGCATCGCCCAGACAAAGAAGGTACCGATGCCAGCGTGGGCATAGTCCACGTGCAGCGTCTCTGTTTGGGACTAACAAAGGGATAGTACAAAGCCCAGGTGTAGACAAAGAAATTTAGATGTAATTTACATATAACCACGTTGCCAATATAATTAGGTCAGCGCATAAGAGAAACAAGATGGGGTGGACAATAAGACAAACATAGCACTGTGGCTACATAAGCGTCATTCTGGAATCCACCCATCTTTGAAATTAAATACCTATTTTTGCTGAGTGCGCCATTGCGTCCTAGTAAGTATTTAATTATCGGTTATCGTAGAATCGTAAAATTGACTTCAATTACGAGTGACTGCCATTTGTTTTTTCTTACGAGAATGTTCGAGGGATTACCATTAGAAATAGATTGTTTTTCTTAGCTTTGTGGCCATACTCTGAGTTTCTGAAAAAAAAGTTAAATATTTGAGATGGCGCTACTAATCCGTTCCTTTTTTACAGTTAATAAATGAACTAAATATCAGTCTAAAACCTGCCACTTTAACCACTGACAACTATATTCCTGGAGACTGAATGTTACATAGTAAAGCCATGGAAAGGGTAAAACAAGGGGATTTATTTTATCTTAACCCTTTGGAGACGATAGGGCCGATCTATCGGCCGAGGAGTCGAAGTACGAAAAAAGACGACTCGGCCGATCCATCGACCGGTCAATACAACTCTTGCCATTAGCTACGTCTTATTGGCACCAAAACCCTAATTAGCCTCCTTCTCCAAAGGGAGAAAGAGCCTAATTGGGGATTAAAGACATGCAGATCAAAGTATTTAAGTTGGGCGAAGAGGAGTATATTGAGAAGTATACAGTGGGCGATATTGTTAAAAAACGAGATGATATAAAATCCTTCTTCGAAACTAATTTGACAAGTGATTGACATAAAACATCTGGCGGAGCTGTAACAAAATCTAACAGTGTCGTTTTTCTGTACAACCGAGTTACATTTGCCGACTGCCGTGCATTGAATGTAACTCTCTTTTAACGAGGAAGGTGAAGTATCTACGCTAAATAATCCAAGAGAGGTTTCACATGACTTGTTTGACACGAACAGCCTTGCAACGTTTGAAATTGATCTCCGTCAACCGGGACATTGGTTAACTGAAATAGGTGACGTGTCGTCAAAACATCCTGGTTGATATATTTTTTTTCTGAAATAGGAGTGTGTTGTGCATAATAAACAATACCATTAAACTGTAATATTTGTCAACTGTGTAACTGTCGCAATGCGGAGGTAATTATTATTAGAAAATGCCCAGTGAACAAATTAAATAGTGATACAATCATGTAATGTCTGCAACTGCTTCCTCTCTCCCGCCCCTCCCCCCCCCCCCACCGCCACCCCCACCCCACCAACTCCTCCCTCCACGTCCAACTATTACAACAGTGGTTGTGTGTATAAGTGTGTGTGAAATATTCAAATTAATTCTGAAGCGCTTAGGTATAGGCATGAAAAGCTTCTATTTGTACATCTCAGAAAATTTATAGTGCACTATCAATCTTTATAATTACCTAATTTTACTTTCTTCTGGATAAAAGCAAATAAATAGATACCGGTAATAGAACTTTTATTACATTTGTTACACTCTCTGCCATTTTCATTGTAGTAACATTTACTCTTGGGTGGATCGAAAAGCCGGAGGCGGAAATCGTTTCTCAGGTTTTAAATATTATTTTGAAAAGACTTTTCATAGAGATGATGTGCAATGATTTGTAAAACATTTAGTATAGCCCCCTCCCTCAAGACAGAAAATCAGTTCAATCCATATAATTATTTTGTCCTTCTGAGGGATGTGTCTGTCGTACAGTTACTGGCTGTGCAATTAAATCTCGTAGAAATAAATATTCACTTGCAAACTTAGCCTGACAAGTTCCACAGCCAGTAACTGGAGCGCCACTGATATTCAACCTCTTCATTTTATCTTTCTTTACAACCGAGTTGCCACTGCTAATTGCTGTGCATTGAATGTGAACTGTGCACATGATCCCCAGCAAGAGGTTTCGCTTGGCTCGTTTGTCACAGGCGGCTTAGTGTGCCTACAGAGAGAATGCTTGACGCTTGAGAAAACTTGCGCTTGAAAGTAAGCGCCTGCTTTAGGCGCCATCTGAAATGAGAGTTGATTTGGCCCCTTGGCGGCTTCGTACGACGAATTATTGTTGCCGGGCAGTGTTTTAAATAACTTATCCTTGGAAAACGAAGGAGAATACGCTGTTCATGAAATTAACCAGAAACGAAGAGAAGAAGGTAAATATCATCACCTGTTTCCTCGACTGAAAAACCACTCCGATCGATTTCACTCATACATGAGAATGAGTCTCGACACATTTTATTACATCACTTGATGAAGTTCCCGGCATTATCCGGGATAAACCTGTGAACCTACTGTTCTATATCTTTCTCTCTCTTTTGGGTCTACAAAGCTTCCCATATTCTACAGTCTTACTACAGATTCCATGCGCTCCAGAGCGCTACGCACACATTTCTGATAGGGAAATTGTGCGCACGGAAGTGAACGCGAATTAACATTGTTTCTGGTGCGATGGGTTTACTACAGGGAGCCAAAACAAAGATCATTGTATTTTACATTTTTACAACTTTTATTTAAATAACTCACGAATCCCATAAGCTTTTTTATGCCTATGTACATAGGAACACTGGTCAGTATCGTACAATTGTGTGTGCCAAATTTCAGTTCAATACGTCCAGTAGTTTTTGAGTCCATAGGGAACCAAGGGGTTTTCTTACATTTTTTTTTGTATAGATGGGAAAAATAGAACCTAAAATAATTAAATTAAGACCTGGCGCAATAGGCTTCACCAATTTTACCAAAAATTACGAGCGCGTGTCTACATGCGCTCGCTTTCTCAAGGGTCAGGGTGCCTACAGAGAGAACGCTTGAATTGTTATCGATATTCAATGGCAGTTTAAGAAGAAAGTATCTTCTAACCTCTTGGTTTTATTTTAAGTTTAATTTTTTAACATTTTTGTTGTATTAACTAGCTCTTCTAAAAATGCCATTTCTGCTAAGAATAAAGAATTAAAAAAAAAAATTCAGTACTTGATAACACAATATCTGCATTACACTTTTTAAAAACGGTTTGAAAGTGAAGCTTGACGTACCTCAGCGTGATGACAAGGCGTTCCTCTGCCATAATGAGTTGATGTAAATTGCACCTATTTTGGGTTCTATTTTCCCAAGATGTAATAAAATGTGTAATGAAATCGACTGGGGTGGTTTTTCAATCTAGGAAACAGGTGATGATATTCACCTTCTTCTCTTCGTTTCTGATTAATTTCATGAACAGCTATTATCTTTCGCTTTCCAAGGCTAAGTTTAAGTAAAGGGGGTGACTATTCTGGCCTCTCGGTAGAGGCCTGAATAGAGTAATGGTGGGGTGTTTTGTCTATTCGGGCTTCTAAGGACCTAAACCGAGTAATTTTGGAGGGGGGGGGGTCTATTCGGGCTTCTAGAGGCCTGAATAGAACCGGCCTTAGGTAAACCATTGTCCAGCAACAATAATTCGTCGTCAGACGAAGCTGCTATGGCGCCAAATCAACTCTCATTTCAGTTGGCGCCCAAAGTAAGCGCCTGTTAAGCGGAGCATACACGTTGGCATCAATGGCTCTAGGAGAGAACCCGGGCCGGCACCTTGGTTTGGTTTGTTGTAATTGTTGCCCACCATGTTGCCCACACACACGCCGTCCGCGACCACGGTAATTTTTGGTGCGCAGTCTGCACACTGCATTCCACATCTCACCTAGCTACGGTACCGTATTTTCATCTTGTCGCTCTCTTGCCCACTCACAGGATAAAAAGTATTTCATTTATTGAATTCTTTTTTGTTACACGCAGTGGCATAATCGTTGACTATAATTGTTCCAACAGAATCTTCATAAGTATTTAATTTATTGATTTTTTAATTATTTTTTTTTGTAACGTGCCGTGGCATAACCTTTTTTTTAAAAATTGAAAGTGATAGTGAAGCCCACCCCCCCCCCCCATATAGCGGCTGAGAGAGACAAAGGAATTTGTGGACTTATTATTTATTCTATTATAAAGAAAAAAAAAAATCCAAAGCCTCATCAACAACAAATGCAAAGGGCAAGCCGTTTTCTGTTGATTGATGAGGATTATTCAACCGTCCTGATTTCAGCTTATCAAAAAATTGTGTGTTTTCAATCACACCGCCGTCTGGTACTCGTCCATTAGTGCCAAAGTGGACATAAATCAAATCGTAATTAGCATTTGCTATGCCCATAAGCACCATGCTAAAAGGCTCTCGTAGTTGAAGAAGTATAAGCCAGTTCCTGGAGGTTGAGGTATAGCAATGTGCTTCCCATCGATTGCTCCTAGACAGGAAATTGCCATCTTGCTGCAAAGCCATTCGCTATTGCTGGCCATTGTGCGGCAGTTGATGAAAACAAAAAAAAATCCAATTTCAATAATTGTTCAAGAAGACGTATAATGGTTTTTGGTATCAAACCTATAGTAAATTTGACGCTGATTAAGAATCTGAAGTAAAAAAAAATCAAAAAAGGAAAAATTTGTGTCCACTTTTTTCTCCGCCACTCCCTCTCACCTCCAATCGGAGGCGAAAAAATTAGGAGCATCTAGAAAACCAGGCCTCAGGGCAGGCCTCGGGAGAGCATCCAGGTGATTTGCAAAATTTTGCCCACACACGTTGGGAATTTCGTCCGTTTTGCAAATTCGATGTTCGAATTTGGGTCGAGGACCCAACCAGTATGAGGGCCTTTTGAAAGTTTGAATGGTTAGAGATCGTGGGCAACCAGGAAGCTGAAAAAGCTGACGTGTAATAAAGATTCGGGAAATAAATAACTTGATGTGAAACGTCCTGTCTAGTTGTCGTTAAATTTGAGGCCGAAGGTTGCTTTTTTTTCTACAGTAGGATTACATTATACCATTACTATTATTTTGTAATTAGGTTATAATTATTGTTAAAAGTAATTTGAAAAATTAATAATTAATAACAATACCTTTCTCTTGCACGTTTTGCTTCATATCTTAATCACTCGACTAATTTTCGTCATTTTTTATAATTAACTTCCAAACACCCAAAGAATAAAGACTGAAAAAGAAGGATTATGTTTCACATCTATGTATGGATCTAGAGTTATTATAGAGCTACATTGGATCTTTTGAATATAAGGCAAAGATAGGAAGAATATGTCACATCACATAAGACCATTGGAATAATCCAAGTATTATAGGAGATAGCTTAGTAGTCCTTTAACAACTCTCCCATGCATTTAGTCAATCATCATTGGAATACACCCCCAGAACAAGGAAAGATAATTATGTCGTTAGGTGTCTTTCTTTTCCCCTTTTAAATTGACAATTATTCACGTACTAATGCAATGTAAATAAGTAAGCTGTATTTTTTTGTTTTGGTTTCAGTATATCAAAATTGTACTTTATTAATTAGAAAAAGTGAACGGAACATCCGTAGCTAGAAAATGAAAAGAAAATCCACAGGAATGACAGATTAAGAACACAAAACAGAGAGATCCAAGGTTAAAATAATCTCCATCATTAGAGACGGTGAATTCGCTATGAACAAACTACGAAGGTGCTAGACATGTCAATGTCGTGTTCTGTACACGATGGACACTTTCAGCAAAACCAGGAACGTGCTCAGAGGCCTTGGCTGGTACAGGTTTTGAATAAATGAGAAATACCCGAACACTACAGAGACATTCTGTGACTTGACCATATCATTATGAACATTTGGTGCATGGGAAATAAACTCAGGACAACAAACATTTTCTTTTTCGTTCCCTTGTAAAATTTGGCTGTCTGCACTTTTGTGTTATGTTTTTAAGACCTGCAACTTTATCTCAGGTTATACTGTCTGACAAAGGCAAATGTAATCCGACAACACGATCAAAAATAATAAATGAAACGAAGCGCCGTCTTGTCTTTGTTTTATACTTTACCAAACTAATGTATCACTTTAAAAAGTATACAGATCAAATTCAGCACTGTCCCAGCTGTATTTTTTAGCCGCCCCTGTTTCAAAGAGCATGCCGACATTAAATTATATTGTCTGATTAATTCAAAGTTAATCCGGCATGATAACACATTGGAAAATATGCAAAGTAAACGAAATAAATGAGATTCCGGCATGTTGGTAGAAAAATATTTTAGTGTTACTCAATTGATAGTCGTCCCTCCATTTTAGTAACTTTCACATCACTCTTTTGATATTTGTCTCCGTTTTTTCACTCATTTGACCCCCCCCCCCCACCCCCCACACACACACTCCCTTGATATTATTCCAAGAAGATGGACAATCATTTTCCTATGACAGTAGCAGAAATTGACTTGATTTGTATTTTGACAATTTTGCATTAAAGCATTCTGTCCTTTTTTTTTTTGATCAGTGGAATTCTGCATTGTGAGGCTGATTGAGGAGAGAGACTAACGAGGAGAATAGTAATACATCAATTCTGTTTGTTCGGGCAAAATGGAACTCATTGTTCATGGCAGTTATTATGCTAATAGAAAGATGAATACGTAAGTAATCTTCCTTTTTCTTTCTTTCTTTTATCTCCCATAATTTAGTTTGAAGACTTTCGGGTTTAGCTGATTCAAAAAAGAAAAAAAAAGTTTTTTTGACGGAAAGCAAAAAATGAAGTGCAAAAACTTCTTCCCAATTCCAATATCAGTATGAGCATTTCAACCTGGCCTTTTGCTTTGCTATAATTGAGAAAAGGGTTTGTTTTCTTCCCTTTCCTTGACAAGTACCTTTAATCTTTCAACATATGTGACAATGTATTTCTAACTGGCTGATCTTAATTCACTTATTTATTCACAGTATGCTACTGAGATTGAGAAGATTCTTCACCCTTCAAATATTAATATACACTGGAATTCGGACACACATCATCGATGTTAAGATTTGTGAATTCACAAGTTTTTTAACTGACGTTTCTTTTCTAAAACAAAAGGCTGTCACATTTTACAAGATTGATTTCACTGTCTTATTGAGATTTACATTTCAGTCAAAATCTACACTTTTTGTTTGCACTAGCATCACCAAACGCAATCAGCAGATTCTGCCATGACTGGCCTTAACCACTACTGTCTTTGACTTCTGGCGTGTGGTCACTTAGTGTACAGTCTCTCTCATAGTGGCATTTGTTGCGAAGTCAGCAGAGAAAGATTAAGTACTTTTCTAGGTTTACTTTCTAGTACCTTCTCTTCTGGTTAAAATGCTTTCTGGTATCGAGGGTTGAGGGAAACGGATTATTTGAATGGTGCACTGCATTTTCCCTGAAAATAATTGTTGCACTTGCAATACAAAAAGCTACAAATATATGAACATGACACTTTTAAAGTCAATCTGAGATGAAAAAGACTTAAAATTGCTTTTTTTTTTTAGATGTTCTGATTTTTTTAATCGCTCACATGATTAATCTCACTTCTAATAAAGCACACCAGTTAATGATATTTCTACATGCAGTTCTATTACTGTAGTTATGTTGTAGTTTTCTAAAGGTGTCTAAAAGAAAAAGAAAATATTAATAATTTATGTGGATCAGAATAATGTGTGTAACAAACAATATAGAAGTATTAAATTGTTTTGTTCTGTTTCTGTAAGGGGCTGATGTTTACACTTCTTGAAATTCAATGCATCTGTTAGCTAGATACCTCTGTATTTCCAGTGTGGTTCCACCCTTCTTCATTCCTGTTAAACTGATGAGAACCTTTTGAAGGTGAAGGAATGTATAGTCTCCAGTGATACTGAAATAGTTGCGAGGATAACGATCACCATTTCTTTTCTATGCCAGTGTGTTTGTAAAACAATGTGTGATTGTATTGTTTAAAACCACCTTATAGAAGACAACCTACAGTGTGGCTAGGACAGAGATCTTTGTCTTTTGGGGGCCTCAGCCGAAGGGTGTTAGCCCCCTATTCTTCATTGTACTTCCTCGTGTGTGTCTGTCCTCACATTAGCGCCAGTAAGTATGAGAAGAAGAACAACGAAGAGTCCAATCAAGAGTAAGTGCTCACATCTTTTCTAACACCCGGCCTCCCTCGGGAAAATCTGTAGGGAGGTTTGTACATTTCCTTCTAAATGTTGTCTTAATGTTGTCCTATATTGTATGTTTGCCACTAGCAGCATTTTGTGTCATCCTGTTACATTTTGCCTAGATGGAATCACAGAAATTACCGTCAAAGACTTCATAAGTAGCCTATGGAAATTTTAATATACGATGTAATACAGTATTTTCTTATTCCACAGGCCCCCATTATACATTTGTTAAGTGATGGACATCTTTTGCAGACTTTTACCGAGAAAAAGAAGGGTTTTCCCACACTTTGCCTGGTGATAAAAAGAAGACAATAACATGACCAAGGCTATAATACTACATTCATTACATGGCCACATATTCATCCATACATTGTGAAATTTGCAAGTCGCTGCGATAGTGCAAGAAAATAGAAATGCCGTAAATTATTCCAAGAAGTAATGTTATGTGACGAGATGGACAATCATTTTTCTATGAGAGTAGTAGAAATCGTTTTGTGACTGGATAATTTATGCTAGATTATAGTGATCTTATGATTTGCATAATTTATAATCATTTAATTTTCACCCTCTGGGCAAGGATGTCTCACATCTATTTTTTGTTGGTTATCGCCCTTACACAGTTGTATGTAACCAAATTATTGTTCGTTGTTGCATCCAAACTCTAATGGCACACTAGTACTACCTTAAGATGCATTATAGAAGGCTATTTATGATTCCATGGTCGCAGAATATTCGTACTGATTAACATGATACTGCTCAATATGTGCGTGATACATTGTTATAGGCTTTTGTAAGTATTGATTATTCTCTCAGTCTCACTACTCAACATGCTGGAAAGATCGAGTAATTAATGTTATCCATGCATTTGACAAACACAGAAAAAAACACCAAGACCATTTTACCACCGTGTGGATACTGAATTGTTATTGGCATCCTTAACGAGTTCCCTTTTCACCAAAATTCTAAACAATGAAGAACTAGGACAGGCAACAAATGAAAGGGAAATAATCACAGTTATACTTATTGAATATATTAACCAATAATTAAGACGAGTTTCCTCCCATTTTAACGGCCCGATTCCATCAATACTACAGGATACATTTAATTACAGTATTTGTAAAAGCAGCAGAGCCTGCAGATCTTTGATTCTTATAAATTATGTACTTCTTCATACGTGGTTGTTCTTTGCTATGACCAATATCGTTCACCAAAATAACTGACAATTTTGTGTTATGTGGTAATTGAATACGCTATATAATGTCCACATTACATGTACTTCGATGCCGGTGTAACAAGTCAAAATATATCCCCCGCCCAGACTATACCTGGGGCTAAACGTGCCTTGCCCAGAACATACCCCCTACTTTTTTAAAAAAAGAAGTCAAGACCACAGTTTATTTCAGCCTTAGTTTAAATTGTTCTATTTTCACTGTCATCAGATATAATAATAAATATATGAACACATTCCTGACACCAGTAAATCATAACACAATTTAGAGGAAATAATAACGACAGTTTTATTTAAGTCTTAGTATAAATTGGTATACGTACGTACATTCTTGACTCCTGTAAATCGTGATACATTTTAGAGCAAATAAACATACAATAAAATGCACTGATGTACAAACGGGTTGAGTATCCAGTCAAACTGATATACTTGAACATTAATTTGACGCGTGTCTGCTGATATTATTATTATTACTATTATTTTTGATAAGTGGTTGTCCACGAGTAAAACATGCATTGTAAGTTTTGTAACAATGGTGCAGAGAGAAATGGTCGGAAAACAACACATATAAAAAAAAAAAATAATAATAATATTAATCCAACTGACAGATGGTGCAATTCCGTCATCCGCGATGTAATCCATCAGAAATTAAATATTTCACAAGAAACCAAATACACACTAAATTTTTCCATGTGATAAACTCCATCTGTCCAGGTCCACTTGAAACGTTACAGAATGATATCCAGTAATATACAATAACGACTAAGAGAACATCAAATCAGCTTATTTACTCTTGAAAATAAAGAGAAATATCAATATCAGAATCATCATCATCATCATCAAACATAAAATGAATGGAGAAAATAAATGGATTGGGAATGAGACGTCAGAACTGAAGGTGTTTTTGGAGTAAGGTGGGGCTTTAGACCAGTTTTAAATTTTGACTGACATCAACATTTTTTATTAAAGTTTTTTTTTTTTTTCACGGTATTAGAATTTTTTTTTTGGGGGGGGGGGAAGGGGTAGGAATGTGTTTACCCCAGTGAACCCACTGGTGATGATTATGGTATATGGTTTAAGCAATGAGAACATTTTCTCGGACACGGTAAGAATCACAAAAAGGTTAAACAATTTAAATTGAAACAAAACTTGGATTAATGTTACAGGAAATGTTCAAGTCTTAGACAAACACAATGGAAGTGAAATTAATCATATTTCTGAGTAAATCCAAGCGTATTGTTACGTGAGAACCTTGTAAACACACCTGGGCGGCCGAGTACTGCCGTGTAGTGGACCTCTCAACCAGAGTTGAGAGGTTTCATCACCACAGATTTCACGGATGGCCCCCTTGCGAGGTTTGTTTTTTGCAAATTTAGCCCATTTCTATCTAGGTCCTTCGCAAATATAGGCTACTTTTAACACAACATGTAATATCGTATAAACAATCTAACAGACCGAAAAAATGATATTCGAAAATTTGACCACTTACGAGGTTTCATCATGACAGAGTCGAAATATAACAATCAGTTTCTTTAGCGAACTCTTGTTCCTGTGTATAAGTTAATTTACGAGTACATTTAGCTTTTTCATAGTAATTTAACTTATTACAAATGTCGTTGTAGTAAATCATAATTGTTTCCACAAACGTTTCTTTAGCATCTTCTCCAGTATATTATGATGTATAAACAGAAGAACATAGATTAGAATAATCAGATTGTAGGCCTATATACATCTTGGAGTATTGCTTGGTTGAGGTATCCATAAGAAAGAAAGAGCCCAAACATAAATATCATGCCAACGTGCTAACCTTCCTACTGAGAAGTAATAATAGACCGGCCTCTTTCGTTATTTGGAGTTAAGTTTGGGGAACCTGACAAATAAAGGGGATACAAGTCATCAACAATAACATCGAGTTTAATAAAGTCTTCTGGCACAGTCATGAGATGTATAAAATACAACTTTGACAATGAAAGTGAGTAAACATTGTCAGTTGCCTCAAAACTGTCGTCAGCCGGTGCAACAATGCTACCTTTAATTTTTGTAATAAAGGGATATGCTACGTGCATTAATGGACAAAGTGCAATAACGACCTTTAAGCATGATTATAAATGTGAAGTAGATTCTAAAAACCATTTTTTAAAAAACATACTAAGAAAGCAAACAAAACATAAATAATTGGGTGACTTTTTCTTGTTTGTTTGTTTTTTTATCTTAATACTAGCTGTAACATAACATTTGACAGTGCTGTCTATCTATCGTTAGTCCCTTCATCAACTGACGAATGATGGCTGTTGCCGGCAATATTTATCAGTCAAGTTATATTTTATTGTACATCTATAAATTGTAGTAGACATTTGCACTGTTCTCGCGTGATGCAAGCTCCTTTCACTGTGTGAAGGGGAGGTCAAGCTGGACAAGGCATTCATTCTTCAGTCACGTGATGTGCTCGGTCATTCATTAGTCGGGAATTCCTCTATTGCCCCAAAAACCTCTTATTTGTTTTCACTTTTCTAAACATTGTTTCATTCTGATTCGTTAGGTAGATTTGGTAGCAATAAATAACCATCACTATCACAAAGAAAAGACACTTCCAATTCCAAAAGCGCACAATAATATGGGACAAGAAGTTAGAACGAGTGAAAAACAAATATCTAGAAATCAAAAGATTGACACAGAAAGAATGCCGGAAAGCTCATAATAATTATATCCATGAGATGATAAGTGATTCATCTGATAACAGTAAAAAACTTTGGAGATATGTGAAAAGTAAAAATAAAGAAAACTTAGGAGTAGCCGCACTGAACGATGAGAGAGGGCACCCACAGCAAGATGCCCAAAAAAGAGCCAATATCTTAAATACTCAATTTTGTAAGGTCTTTTCCGACCCAGGGGGAGTCTTCTCGGGAGAGCTGAGTGATGCCAAACTGCCGGATATGGATGAAATATTTGTCACAGAAAATGGAGTACTGAAACTTTTGGAAAACCTTAACGAAAATAAAGCTACAGGGCCTGATGGAATTCCCGCCAAATTACTGAAACTCTGTGCCAAGGAAATTGCCCCTGTTTACACTTTGTTATTTAGAGCTTCAATTGAACAAGGAAAAATACCGGAAGACTGGAAAAAAGCAAATGTAGTACCCATTTTTAAGAAAGGAAATAGAGCTAGTCCTGAAAATTATAGACCAGTCTCCCTGACATCAATATCTTGTAAACTTTTAGAGCATATCTTGCATACCAACATCATGAAGCATCTCGAGAAACACTCAGTTTTAACACATGTACAGCATGGTTTTAGAAAACACAGGTCGTGTGAGTCCCAGCTGGTCACAACTTGCAATGATTTTGTTAATAACTTGAATAACAACAGGCAGACTGATACCATCTTATTAGATTTCAGTAAAGCCTTCGATAAAGTGCACCATGCTAGTCTCTTGACTAAACTAAACCATTATGGAGTTAGAAACAGTACTTTGAAGTGGATTAAGTCTTTCTTAGAAAATAGAACACAGATAGTCGTCGTTGATGGAAAGTCATCCAATCCTGCAGCTGTTCTCTCGGGAGTACCCCAGGGTACTGTAATGGGCCCCTTACTATTCCTAGTTTATATTAACGATATGCCAAGTAAGATCTCTCCAGGCACTAAATTACGACTGTTTGCTGATGATAGCCTCCTCTATAGAACAATAAACTCAAAAGAAGATACGGAAATTTTACAGAAAGCTCTAGACAGTCTACAAAAATGGGAGAGGGACTGGCGTATGGAATTCCACCCCAATAAATGCCAAGTCCTGAGAATTTCAAATAAAAAACACAACATCACCTCAGACTACTTTATACACGACGAAAAATTGAGCGAAACACATGAGGCTAAATATTTGGGAGTTACATTGGACAGAAAACTTACATGGAACCAACACATTAATAACACATGTAACAAAGCAAACGGTATACTAGCATTTCTAAAAAGGAACATCTCTAACTGCGATAGGAAAGTAAAAGAAAAATGCTATAACACCTTTGTGAGGCCCTCCCTAGAGTATGGCTGCAGTGTCTGGGACCCCCACTGTCGAATAAACATAGACCAACTGGAAAGGGTCCAGAGGAGAGCTGCCCGCTTTGTGACAAATGACTATACTAGAAGTAGTAGTGTAAATAAAATGATGAGAGACCTCGAGTGGACACCATTAGAAGAGAGGAGAGCAAAAAACAAAGTAAAAATATTTTATAAAGGCAGGGAAGGAAATATCCATATCCCACTGAACCACCTCACCATTAATACCAGAGGCAACAGAAGGAATAATATAAAATATAACATCCCAAGCTCACGGGTTAACAGCCATCTTTATTCTTTTTACCCTAATGTCATCAGGATGTGGAACAACCTCCCGGCAGAAGTCCAAACACTACCGTCTGCAACGACTTTCGACAATGAATTTAAGAACATTATTATCCGTTGCAGCTACCATTGTAACTAAAGTGCGGGTTGTATTTTTGTGCACAATCTGGAAACCAAGAGATATTTATACCAGAGTTATATATACAAAAGACTTTATACAACTAATATATTTTTAAATGGTCTTAACATCTATGTAAGATTTTACCCTGTTTTTAGCCTCAGAGGAGCGACGTTGAGTCGCATATACTATAGTGCAGTTGGGGAATCGTCTTATAGACGAACCAACTATAAAAGAAGAAGAAGAAGAAGAACCTTACCAATCTCGTTGATGAAATGACGAATAATTTGGACTACTCTACAATTTCAGTCATAAGCAAATTACAATGTTATGATTTGGTCAGGCGCTGGAATAAAGGTCAAAGGTTTATACACTGTCAGCATCTCAAATTTCTTGACAAATTACAAAATTGTATTCTATGCCGGACTTTACCTCATATTGCCATATTACGATAACTGCATCAGCATGCAGTGGAAAGACACACGTTTTGCATGCTTTTGAGATATCCCCTCACAGAAAAATATCAACATTAAAATATAAGCAGTTTCTATGGGAACTTCATAATTATCACAATTAACACAATTAAAATTTAATGACTGAAACTTTGTGATGTTTTAACCATTATGAATGTATGACACAGTGCGCCGGTTGGCAGCCTTTTTGTGCTCTGCATTTTATTACTTGTTGTTCCTGATCAACATCGGCTTTCTTTTGGATTTTTATACCAGCATGTTCATTAGGTTTCAGTGAATTCATGTGTAAAAAAATATTGTGAAAATTATGAAATTGAAGTCAGAAATTCTCAGATCAATTTTAAGATCTTCAAGTTGGAATAATTTCCACAATTGTGCTTGTGTTATTCTTGGCCTGTCACTACTCATGGCTAGTACAGGTAACATTGTTTTGACAAGTGAACACTTACACACTGAGACCGGTGTGCACACTGATGTGCTTGGTGAAGTGAATATGAACACCTTCAGTCAACAACTGTGTAATCCCACAATGGCCTATTCAAGAGACCAGCTGTGTGCTTTAAGACCCTTGAACACAGCAATTGTACCACCTAGTGTAATGCATAGATTAAGAAACAACAAAATTAACTTAATACCAGCAACCAAACGCTCAAGGAGGGGAGGCAAACAGAGAATTAAAGTAAACATCACCAGTAGACATGGTTGTCTCCCTGGATATAGACAAGTATGCAAAGCAAATTTAATCAAAGTGGACACTGATGATGTAGAACGTGACCAGTGCAGTAACATCAGAGTTGGTTATTTAAATGCTCAGTCATCTAGAAATAAAACTGAAGACATTGTGGACCTCATTCACGAAAAGAATCTAGATTTACTGTTTATCGTTGAAACATGGTTAGTGAAAGAGCGTAATGCTATTATTGAAGATGAACTGACACCTCCTAATTTCAAAATTAAATCTTTTCCTCGGAAAAATCGCCTTGGAGGCGGGATCGCTGTAATTTTCAGAAAATCACTTGAACCAAAAATTGTTATTAAACCGGAAACTAGCTACCAACCTGAAACATTTGAGATTATGGAGCTATCATTAGATCTTGGCACCAAAGTCTTTCATTTTGTCTGCATTTATCGAGCGTCAGGCAGTAAAACCAATTTTCTGAGTGAACTTGAAGTTCTACTACCACGCTTAACCTGCGAGAAAGGATACCCTGTTCTTTTGGGTGATCTTAATTTTCATTTTGATTCTGAAACATCATCTGAAATAAAACGACTTAAAGAACTTATCGACCAATGCAACATGTCTCAGATAATCAAATGTCCAACTCATCGAGCTGGTCACATCTTAGATTTAGTGATCATCAAACAAACCTTGAGCACCTTCACCAACACCGCCGTCCTAGAAAAACTCATTTCGGATCATAAAACCATCGTACTCGATATTGATTTCGCAAAGCCAAATATCATCAAAAAAGTTGTGTCGTCCAGAGACATAAAAGGTATCGACATCAATGCCTTCAAGACGGAAATGGCCAATGCTCTCGAGAACTTTGAAGGCGACATCACATCTTATAATAACATCCAGCAAGATCTACTACAGCGACATGCACCTATCAAGACCAGGTCAATCTCCAACAGACCGTTCGCTCCATGGTACACCCTAGATGTCAAAGCAGCCAAAGCAGAATGTCGCAAAGCAGAAAGGAAATGGTTAAAGACAGGTATTACAGTCCACAAGGACATTTTCAAACACCAGAAGAACAAATGGAAATGTGTTATTAAACTTGCAAAAAAAGACTTCTATGTCACTAAACTTCAAAATTCTACATCTTGTAAGGAACTTTTTAGTATTTGTGATGAACTCACAGGGAAAAGAAAGGAAACACCTCTACCCACAATTTACGAGAACAGTTTGTTGCCCAATGTTTTTGCTGATTATTTTGATAAAAAAGTTACAACTATCCGAGAAAATCTTGACAGTTTTGATGCCATTGATCATTTTGATGAGTTTCAGGGAAATCCTATAGACACTTTTGGTGTTGTGTCGAATGAATCTGTAAAATCTATCATCATGGCATCGCCATCAAAATGTTGTGACCTCGATCCTATTCCTACATTTTTGGTTAGATCTTGTATTGGTGAACTGGTTCCAACTATTACAAAAATAATAAACAACTCTATTTTAAGTGGGTCTGTCCCTGATTATTTTAAAACAGCCTGGGTAACACCACTTTTGAAAAAAACGACTCTTGATCAAAACATGTTGAAAAATTATAGACCCGCCTCAAACCTTCCTTTTCTTTCAAAAATCCTTGAAAAGGTGATATTACAACAACTAATGTGTCATTTGAGAAATAATGACCTGTTGGAACCATTTCAATCTGCTTACAGAAGTAACCACAGTACTGAAACTGCACTATTAAGAATCATGAATGACATATTAGTAAAGGCAGATTCTGGAAATATTACTCTGCTAAATTTGTTGGATCTATCAGCAGCGTTCGACACCATCGATCACGAAATCCTGCTCAGAAGGCTAGAAACATCGTTTGGAATCAGAGGGGTCGCCCTTAAATGGGTCGAATCTTACCTGTCAAATCGCCACCAATTTGTTGTAACCAACAAAATAAGATCTTTTTCTTATGCGCTTCAGTATGGCGTACCACAAGGCTCAGTGCTTGGTCCTATTTTGTTTACTATCTATACTATTCCACTTGTACATGAAATAAAGAAATTTAATTTACAATATCATTTCTATGCTGATGATACCCAGCTCTACAGTTCTGCCTTGCCATGCGATGTTGACAGCCTTCTGCAGCAGGCTGGAAACTGTATAACAGAAATTAAAAGCTGGATGAACCAAAACAAACTGGCACTAAATGAGGATAAAACTGAGGTTATTTTATTAGGCCGTGAGCGGGTTCTGCAAGAAGTGGACAGAACTGAGATGATAATTGGCACTAATTCAATAGAAATTTCAAAAAAAGTAAAAAACCTAGGGGTTTACATTGATTCAAATCTTTCTATGTCATCTCAGGTTAGTCACCTCATTCGTATTCTATACATGGAAATCTGGAAAATTGGTAAAATCAGACATCTTATTTCAACTGAAACTGCGGCTGTTTTAGTAAATTCTTTTGTACTTTCAAAGCTTGACTATTGCAACTCCCTTTTGGCTGGAATTTCACAAAAAAATATTAGAAAACTCCAAATTGCTCAAAACAATGCAGCGAGACTTGTTTTGAAGAAAAAGAAAAGAGATTCAGCACCGCCACTTCTGCAGAGTTTGCACTGGCTGCCAGTCGAGAAAAGAATAATGTACAAATTGTCATCCATGTGTCACAAATGTGTCAATAATACTGCTCCATCGTACCTAGTTGATTTAACTGATTACTATGTTCCATCTCGTCAACTAAGATCATCATCTGACACTACAAAATTGAAAGTACCTAAAATGAATCTGTCCACTGTAGGAGAAAAGTCCTTTTCATTTCTTGGCCCTACCATCTGGAACACTCTTCCAAAGACAACCAGGGAAATTAATGACATTGGTTCTTTCAAACGCCATCTGAAGACCCATTTCTTTCAGACAAACTAGGCTAGGTGTTTTTCGGCAGCAACAATAGTAAATATTTTTGAATTTCTTTTGTGTATGCGTGTGTGTGTGTGTGTGTAAGAGTTTGTTAAAGCGCCCAGAGCTTGTCATCGACGGGGTTGGGCGCTATATAAATGCAATATATTATTATTATTATTATTATGCGTCCATAGATATCAGTCCCCAGTAATTAGGTCTATGGGTCAGTGAAATATCATAATAAATGGAGACATGATCATGACCTGGGCACACAAAGCTAACATTCTGACAGCCGTCGGTTTGCTTTTGTCCTTTAATTAAAATTAAAATTGAAAGCATACTGAGTTTTGACATAAATATAAATCAGTCATTCATGATTGTCTGTTCAGGTTAGCCATCTTCCATTGTGTGCTGCTTAAAACATCAAAGATGCCTTTAGTTGTCATTAACAGTTTCATATATGTGATCGCCAGCACCAGTTGTACACTGATAGTCATAGTAGGTTGGGTCTGGCACAGAATGTGATGTTGTTTCTGGTAGAACATCTCCAAAGTTTAAATAATGGCCATCTCTGGGATTGTACCTATCAAGCATCTCATACAACAGTTTGTACTGCTCCTGTTAGAGGACATAATAATGATACATTATCCAGTTAAGTCGATTATGAATGTTTTCTCAGCTATGTAAAAGTCTCATTTCTAAATGTCTCTCTACCATGCTTACCAAACTTCTTGGTACTTTTTTCTTTTTTTTTTGCTGTTTACAATTCATTCACATTTATCTTTGCTTATTTTTCAACTAAGTCAACCCTTATCTGGTCAATGTAAAATTACCACATTCTATTATAACATTATCTATCTTGCTTTAATGTGTCAACCTTTGCTTCCCCCCCCCCCTTACACACACACTAAAAATAGGACAGAAATTCCACATGTTATGCTAAATATAACATCTTACATTCAGATGTGAAACAAAGTTGTAATGAAATTTACAAGTCCTAAATGAGGTCCTACAAAGAATGACATTTCACGCTTAAATATCAGGTAATTAACTTTTTATGCACAAAATGGTGCTGAAGAACAAAAGTATGCCAGCTTAAAACAAAATCCTTCAAATGCACAGTAAACAAAAGTACGTCAATGCTGCAATAGTGTATTTTGAGAAATAACTGTGACAGATGAATTAGTGTATTAGTGTTCAAATTTAATCTCAATAATTTTTCAATTACGTAAACCTAGTTTTGATTGGAAAGGCGGTGAATATTTTATTTATAAGCAAAAAAAAATTTGTCTCTGTCTTTTACCAATGTGGGAATGACTTGTGGGCGAATCGATTTGACAGCGCCAACAACCAGAGGAACGGTCCTACAGTGATCATTGTCTATTCTGTCCAGGAGGAGAACCAAGACACAAACCAGACCACTGTAAAAGGCACCATCCCTGAATCAGCAGATAGAAATTCTTCGTAAATATTTAATCCACTAACATGGTGGATGACTAATTAATGTCATGCAAAGGAAACATAGTTTAGGAAACTAACAGGGACATTCTCACATTTACTGCAATGTATTTGCAACTGATAACTACCATTACAGACGTGCTGAACATGTTTTTTTTAATTGCTTTTAAAGTCTGAACAATTCATTTTTTTAGAGATCAAATTTTGAGCCTATCACTATAGTTGTCACAACTATCTTATTAACGTTAAAGAATCCAAGCTTTCCTCAAATCTGAGAGCGGCAAACTTGTATGTTGATTAATTAAAAATTTTGCCTAGGCTTGTATCTGGACAATGACAATAGCTGAAAAATGAGACAGAAACACTTACTTAATGTAGAAATCATACAGTATAAACTTTTCATTAAACCTACCTGCACATGTACAATACCATACCATCATCAGAAGATTTTTGTGCCCCAATGTGTTCCACTATTTCAATTAATGTGTTGACATCCATGTTAGTACTCTTACATTTCAAGTGAGTGACTGCAGCATCTGGAACATCCTGTAACATTTGTGTGATTTGTGTTTTATTAATTTGTCATTTATGTAACTGAATACCACAAATCGCACACTCTGATAAATGTGGCAGAAGAGTACTTTTTATGTTTAATACTTTCTCCGAAATAAAGATACTGGTCACGTCGTGATTTAAGTCTTGGAGTTCATCTTTTTTTTTAACTATCAGTTATTACTCTCTTTGCAGCTTCGATTCCTTCTGGCAATGCATTATTATTTAATTTAATTCCTTATAATCAGTAAACACTCTTTACGTGTCTTTGCGCAGCTGTCAAATTTGTAAATGTTTTCACTGAGTTAGGCATTATTCAGTTCAGCATTGTTTTTCAGCTTAGTCAGACTGCCATTGGTTGTATTCAACATGTCATCATTGCCCCAGGTTCATAGTGGGTCAGGTAAAATATGACACCAGTTAAACTTTACTTAATTTCTACTTCTTTGTTTGCTATTTTCATTATTTGTTGTAGCAAGGGTTAGCAAAGGCATAACACTTTCTCAAACTGGCCAAACAATTTATAGGACTTAGGAAAATATGCACAGCTCGCGATGAAGTTGAGTGATAATACCTTAAACTGGCTTTTGGTGAATATGCCCAAGTGTTGCTCTTCCCACAAGTTGGTAGCAGTTATTGGTCCAGTCTCGATGTCAAATGGGCCAAGAGAAAGTGGCGTAATTTCATTTGCTGGTAAATAATCTCCAATAGTCTAAAATGTAATCAGTGCAGGGAATTAAGCAGAAGTTGTTATTGTTGAAATAAAGTAATTTTAACAAATTTAAATAAGTAGCAAGAATTCATTGCTTTTAATATCATTTAGAAAATGTTTTGGAAATGTGATTTTATTTCTGTGACAGAAAATATATTTCATTCGATAATCATGATGAATGTTCCCGTTTGGTGGATTTTGCATCAGTATTAAAATCAATAACATCAATAGCAATACAGATCAAATTACGTTTATTGATTTTTATGTGGAATTAAATCATTTTGCCACATGAAGTGGCCTACAAACGCTTCCTATGCACGTTTTCCTAACTGTATTCTAAGCAGTATTATATTTGGCCATATTCACCTCATCATTATCCTTAATGGGAACTTCAAATGCCACAATCAGTGAGACCTGATACTGTGTGACCAGATACCAGAAGTCTAAGATAGTTCCTGGCATTGGCAGCTGTGTCAGAATTTGGTTGTCTTTCTTTCTGAAACTCTGTTAACATTGATGAAAAGAAAGGTGTAAGCCATTGTGACAAACATCCCATCGCTACAAATGATGAATTTAAAGCACACCCATGGGCTAACCTCTAATACAACAAAACAGACAAATCCATCCTCTTATCCTAAAACACTCTCCCATAGATTTTAGTTGTGACTTGCAACATATAGAGAACTCTACACTAAATGTGCAGAATTTGATAGTTAAACAGTCTAAAACTAAGTGTTTAGGTCTTTGTTTTTAGGAGGATCTCAGCTCTGGCCATTTACACCTCTCTTTTCCTTGTTGTTGTTCTTGTTGAATAAGATCAAGTACAAGATCAAGAAAAGAACAAGAATAGTCTAAAATTACCGGCAACAGAACAGCATTAATGTAATCCTCTGACTCATTTGTTGCCCTGGTCAGATGTGGCCTGCAGATGTCATCTGAAAAATATTGGGCAACGTCTTTACATAATATAATGGCATCATTTAAGAATATCTGATATCTTTGAACTGTAATTGTTTGTTTGTTTGTTTGCTGATTAATTCAAATTTATTACTTGTAAAGTTATGCTTTAAACAATAGCAATATTTGAATAGGTTCATTGACTCCTTGTGAAATGAATGGTTAATTTTCGCACTTTTATGACATTGGAGCCAGGATCGAACAAAGATGACCATCTTATCTAATGATGGAAGGCCAGAAGAGCAGGAAAATCAAAAGGAAATTAATGGAACCGCATGGCAGATCAAGATTTTACAAATTCTAGTCAGATATAATGGCACATTTCTTCATCAGTTTCATAATCTTATTTCAAAAATCCATTGCATTCTTAGCCTTACTTGGCAAAATGTTCTTCGCTCCGTTTTTGAGCTTGTTCCTGGCAGCCTCCGTACGTTCAATTTTAGTTTTTCTTGTTGCGTTTTGGCCTACAGTAGAGTTATAGCTGTCAGCACTTGCCTTGCTTATAGCCTGTCGTAGACGGGGTTAAAGTTAGACATTACATGTAGGTGACTTTTACTTTTTTTAAATTTCCTTTTTAACTTTAAATTCATCTCTCCTATCGTAGTTACCTTTAAAAAAATAATGGTTTTAATAGAGACTAAACATATTACTTCCTTCTTACAGATGTAGCCATTTTTCAAAATTGCAGGCTAATTTAAAATATTTAATGTCAGATTGATTAACATACCTGCCAACATTATCTTAATTATGATCTTAATTGTTAATCAATGATCTTTTTCCCTCTCTATCAAACAGCAAAAATTGATATACAATTGTATACCTTTTCTCCTGATTCTTGTTGCTTTAAAAACTTGGATTAGTCCGATTCCATCTGTTCTACGATCAAAATTGCAGTTACTAAACGTATTAATATTACTTTTATTACTGAGTTTTAATTTTAATATACAGAGATTAAGGTAGAATACCTGGCAACAATGCATAGTCACCTGCTTAAATTACTTGCAAATGCAGGAGTACAATACAAACATGGTAGAAGTTAGTAATGCCTTGTGTTGTTGAGATTTCACCATATTTCTAAATAAAAACTTCCTTAACAGATGGTAGTCTAAAACCTACAGATTTCTCCATCACAAACCATGTTTAATATAATATAATAAAGAAAGAGGATGAGGGATTAAGGATTCATGTTACTCACTGCAAATTCACTTTCCAGCTGAATCGGTCCAATTTGCAGTTTTCCAGAAGTGTCAGTGTTATTGGTTGCCAGAGAAATGCCAAGGCAGATCATCGCCACATTTGCAGCTTTATGTAAGAACATGTATTGTTCCTGAAGAATGGGTGTATTAATGAAATATTAGCACAGAATTACAGTAATTGTTTTACTTTCTCTCTCTTTCTTTTTTTCTTTCTCTCTCTCTCTCTCTCTCTCTCTCTCTCTCTCTCTCTCTCTCTCTCTCTCTCTCTCTCTCTCTCTCTCTCTCTCTCTCTCTCTCTCTCTCTCTCTCTCTCTCTCTCTCTCTCTCTCTCTCTCTCTCCTCTCCCTCTCCCTCTCCCTCTCCCTCTCCCTCTCCCTCTCCATCTCTCTCTCTCTCTTTGATAATCATAAACAACAGCAGCAATATAGTCAAGTAGTGCAAATATGGCATGTATCAAGGATACCTACCACATTCTGTATCATACAGGGCCGATCATTTCTCAGCTTCACCAAGGTAGAATAGAAATCCATTGTGCCTTTATCCTCTGCCTCTCTCAGCACATGACACAAGGCAATGAAAGTCCCAGTGCGCCCTGACCCAGCACTACAGGAAAACAAATGCATTCATATCATCATCAATAAATCAAAACTCTATGGATAATGATCATAAAAATGACTTAAGGACGAAGTAAAATATCTTAGATTGTGAAAAAATATTGATCAATAACCTCAAAACCAGACTTAATCCTTAACATTCATTGTTTGGGCAATGCTTACAGTACATTATGGTTTTTATTTAATTCACCTCATGATAAAGAGGTCTCGATAAGAATCAAATTATCAAATGTCAAAACATAACTTCTTCTTCTTTCATTCACCGATATAAATCTGCAGATTTGTTCTTTTAATAAAATCTACAGTTTTGTGCAGTTCTGGCAGAGCACCATAGAGTTCGACATTTAAGACAGTGGCTTTGGGCCAGTATGTTTCTCGTAGTGCTGAGAAGAGTGTGCAGTTCTGCAATATATGCTCTGTGCTTTGAGGAGTCTGGCTATAACAGCAAGCACAATGTGCTTTAAAAAAAATATATATAATCATAATAATCTCACTGTTTGGCTGCCATCAAGAGGAAATTAGCAACAACATCAACTTCAGGTCAAAACAAATTTTGCTATTCATTAATAACCATTCATTTGTCTATGAGTATGAAAAAATCCATCACCTGCCATGGACAACAATAGGTTTGGAGGTTGGATGGCGCCACACTCTTTGCTGAAAATCTACCAGTGACCATGGATTTGTAGGGACACTGCCATCTGGCCAGGAGGTGAAATGGAACTGGCTTAGGTGGTGAGCTGGCTTGTTTTCCTATCCGATTAAAAAGCAGTGTATTACCAGTATCATCACTTTATAATTGTGTATTTGAATACTTATTGTAATAGGTTTATTGATGTTAATAAGTTATTTTCAATAAACATTTAAACACTTGATATGTATGGTGATTGTATGTATAATCAATTACAGTATTTTCCTTAGTTGCATATATTTGTACAAGGGTTTTAAACACAACATTATGCCTTATCATCTAACACAATAGGGTCATTTAATATGAAGTAAAGTTTTCCCTTTGTGTTGTACCAAATTGCAAAGTCAGCTTTTTTGCAAACAATATTACTGTGGTATGGATGGACTAAGAGTTTAGATGTAGCCTTTGTAATTAAAACTACTTAAGGAAGCGAGCTGCTCACTTTTGTTATTTTTAAAAATCTTTTTCCTTACCTTTTTCAAGGCTAGTTTTCTGACAATAAAATGAGAGAAAACATGAGTTGCCTTCAGCTCTACAGTAATTCCATCAAATTTTGTCACATCATCTTCTGGCCAGTACTTTTCACACTTGGGCTGTGAGAGTTAGAGAACTATTCGGACACTCAGTTTATTCAATTTGAGTTGGATGTGTGTGGGGAACAAAACATTTTCTTTTCAAAAGAGAAGCAGAATGCTCATGCCACTTCCATTGCTATACATTACCAGAGTGTCTCTTCGGAGCAGTCATTCTCTAATAGTCAGTGCCCTATTTACAGGAGGTTACTGGAACTGATTTTAGTGAGATCTTGCTTGCATAAATACCTAGAATGGATCCTGTGTTAAATGGAAATTCGCTTTGGAATGTTCAGCCTAAAACACTGTCCATAGAGCTTTGTAATATTCAAACAAGTTTAAGGAATTAAAAAACACAAATCAGTCACAAGCATTAGCCTATGACATTTGTCATCATTCAACCGAGATTAAAGTGATATTATTTCAGTTAGATGTTAAAGAATATAATATTACCGGTATGTCAAAAACAAAGAAGTGCATTATAATTGTTATGAGAATTTCGTGGTGCTGTTTTTTTTTTCTCTTCGTGTATTATTTACATGTACAAAGCTTATCGCATATTTGTGCATTCTTGGAACATACTAACATAAATATATTATATTCTCACCTTTCCATCTTCGGTCAGATTTGTTAGCATCACCACCTTGTCAGGTCTTAGTTGCCACAGCATCCGGACAAAATCATTTTTGTTGATCTTACTAGGTCCTTAGAAAAAGACAAAATTAAATTTCAAGTGCATGTTTGCACAGACCTAATTGCTGGAACAAATAATGAACTGACTGCTGGCATCCTAGACTTAATCTGTCAACACTTTCTTTTCTTTTGCTACACGTATTAGCAACAATTGTTGCGAACTGATTTTTGACAGGGATGGTTCTAATATTGACAGGAGCAAAACCAGTTAAATTAATCAACCAATAAACACACAAAGTAATACCCTTAAACTGTAAGACATTTTGAATTTCCTCTGTTCATTGCAGCAGAAATTAGCTGGCAACTAGTAATGGTAATGACATTTTTGGAATAGTTATTCAGTCTCATTGTCAAAATCATTTACAGCTGAAATTAATGACAGTTTTCAGAAAAAAAAATCATTTGGAACCTTTAAAATCCAATACTCAATGACATGTATAAGGGCATTATATTTTAAACTGACTTCATGAGAAGATGCTCAAAGGAGTGTAAACTCCTAAAATTTACTGCTTGAAACCTGCCAGCTTAAGATATTGCAGCGACTAAAGCTACAGGCAGTTTATTATGATGAAAGAAAGCTTCTGACCTTCAGATGCAACGAATTTCCCCTTCTTGTCATGTCCCTTTGAAAACATACAATAGGGAAATTTGATAATGTAGTTATAACAGCAGTCAGGGTCACACATTATTAGAATACAGTACAAACTTTGAATGTAATGGTAATATTCAATAAAAAAAAGCAATTTTTACTGAAAAATGCAAAATGGCTTCAGTTTTAATGATATTCTTCAAGTAGGTACATCTGTTTTTGTTACTGTCAGCATACTGAACTGTTTTTCTTTACTCTTGCTATGTATCATGTCTTCCAAAGATGGAATCAAATGATACGGGTGCTTTACTTTAAAAGCTGAGCAAGGCTTTACGCCTGCACTTGCACACCAAGCAACTGTTTAGATATTATATGTTATCCTTGCTTGCAAGATAATAAACTGATACGTGTCTTTAAAGCAGCGGCTGTAACAAGAATCACAAGAAAAGTTACAAACGAAATAGTATCATCTACTTAAAGCACCTGGATGTATGATGCATTGATGTAATCGTCCACTTCACTGCCTTTGCTTGTTTTCAGGTGCACTCTGGAGTGGTCGTCTGTGAGCAAAAGTCATAGAGTGAAATAATATTGCAATGGGCTGATTTTTGACACAGCTGAAAGTACAATCATTCAGAAATTTGTCCCTGTTTAAAATGACTAAAGTCATGACTTTCTTAATGAGAAACATTTACTTAACTAAACCGGAACGTCAAACAAAAATGGCAAAAACAAAATTGGGAAACCGATTGGTATGCGGCTCTTAAAATCGTTAAATTTATTTTGAACAGTTTTCTAAAAGTAACCAAGCCAGCATCTGTCAGTCTGGCATAGATTTGTACAACAGTTCCATGAGGTTGATAGGATTATTACAGAGGGCAGTAATTCTTACATAAACCCAACGTCAGCATAATGTCATAACCAGTGGATCTACATTCCTGTTTGCAAACTTGACATTAAGATTTCTTTAGAATTGTGATGCCTGAGAAAACCAATCTGTCTCAATAATTTAATTGTGGTAAATTTATTATGATAAAACTTTGTTATTATAATAAACTAGTCTGTTTGAAGGCTTATAATTTAACAGTTGTAAATTTATTGAACAATATATTTCTCAAATGCGATAAGAAACAGGACTACGTCAAATCTATTGGCATAATAATTTAAATCTGTGCCAGTTTATTAAGAATTAAATATTGTATTCCTCAATTGTAAGACTTACATGCACTTATTTTCCTGGATCTGTTCTTGTGTCTGTTGGCAACACTGAGGCCTATGCTCATGGACAACTGCACATTGATAGCAGGAACATTCTACAGCAGATCAGCGAAAGCAAAAAAGTACAAGTTTGTTAGTGGTATGAAATTAATAACTCAGTGATAGCAGAAGGTGACGTAGACTACTGATGCAGAGCAAATTTATATAAAAGCTATTTACAGATTCTCACACTGTTCTAAATGTGTTGGTCAACAACAGAAATGAAATATGATTTTAGATACAATAATATATTTACAAAATGCCAACAGCACTAAAATAAAGAAAGAGTTCAGTGGAACAAAAGCAGTAAAAAGAAAAAAAAAGTAAGTCCCCCCCACCCCCCACCCCCTTCTCCTGAACAATGACAGGTACAGATCAATGCAAAAAATGTATAATTTTGAAGTCATTAAAATTCTGCTGATTTGATAGATTTTGACTTAATGCATCAGGTGTTTGTTTCAGGCTATTTACTGAAACTTTCTTTCCAAAATCCAATACCAACATGTGCTTAGATCCTTACTTTAGGAGGTTTACTGTCCTTGGCATTTACACTTCACTCTTTCTTGTTCAATTGTTCTTCTTGTGATACGGTTTATTTTTTTTTTAGAATTTTGCCCGGGGCAGCGGCCTTGTACGAATTGCTCTTCAGGATTTCCAACTGCCAAGGTATCTTTAACATGCGCAACGTGCACATGCCCCCCCCCCCCGAGTTTTTCGTCCTTGTCCGCGAAGACTAGGTGCTTGATCCTACCTACCACAGGACCAGTTGCAGGAAAGTATGAGAAAAAAAACCAAAATTTCAATATGTCTGCACCGACCGGGATTGGAAAGGTAAATTTTATTAAGAAATATACTGTATTCCTCAATTGTAAGACTTACATGCACTTATTTTCCTGGAACTGTTCTTATGCATGTTGGCAACACTGAGGCCTAACCTCACCTCTAGACCACAGTGTCTCGTGTCCACCGTGTCCAATACTAACATGTACATTCCGTATGTACTATATAGTAAATAATGAAATAACGTCGCTTGAGTACAAGAAGTGATGATTTCCTTTGTGATAATGAAACCAACAAATACGTAAGACCGAATATGAAATACTCATTTTCAACAAACCTCAAACTGAGTCTTGAAAAATTCTGCTCCATGATTGGACATGAAATTATCCAGATCTGTCACGAGAATTGCCTTGGAAATCTTTTCTAGTGAAATATCATGAAGATGGCCTTGTATGTCTTTACGTGTTTTGCCTGTAGATGATCAGAGCACAGAGTTTTGTCCAATGGGATCCGTGAAAGCCTAATTACCCATCTTCAAATCCGTATGTTTTTCGATATTTAGTAAAAGATAAACATTGACAATTTATGATGATAATTCATAGGAAGGACATATGAAAGTCAGCCACAATATTGGTTTGGGATATTTCCAAGGATAGTGAATCGTCAATCATAAACATCCTTATAGACTATAAATATCACCATGAAATAGTTATTAATGCTTAGGAAAATAGACAATGATAACCACCTTACGATAAAATGAAGAACAGAAATGACATTCGTGATTAATCTATTATATATTTCAGTAACTTGCAACCTTTGGCATGACTAACTGACCAAACTATACACTCTTCAGGCCTTAATTTTGGCACTAAAGTGGCAATTGAGATAAGGAAGATGATGGCTATAATGAAAAGTTGTTTACTTCAAGCATGTATTTTTTAAAAAATAACAATGTTTATTGCTATGTAACATATGTATATTTGCATGTTTGTTTCGTAATATATAGTACCGTGCAAGTCATAAAAAGTAACTGTATCAAGCATTCAGTTTGGTGCGTAATGTTGTGGTGCGCATGAGTTCTGAAGCAAGACTGTAGTTTATTAATTTTATTATACGGGGGGGTGGGGGGGGATCACATGATTGTTTATTCTGGGCAATGCCCGGTAGCTCATCTAGTTTGTGATAATATTATTATAAAAGCAATTTTCTAAGGTAATTTGGTACCGTAATGAAAAATCCTCATTGTGGGAATTGTGACGTCCAATAACAACAGGTATCGCCGAATTTTCTGTGCCAGCTGTTGAGAGGTCATTTACTGCAATTTTGCATGTGAAAGTCATTCAAATTATAATCACCTTCAGTACTTGAGACTGGGGACTGTGGAATCTCAGGGAGTTCAACCTCTTCTTGTTTTTGAAAATAGTCATTGACATACCCTTGCTCATTTGTAAAACGTCTTCGCTTCCTAATTTGGAGATATGGAAATATTTATCTTACTCAGTGAAGTCAATCCAGCTGATTTATAACACGAATTTCAAACTGACACTAGAATTGAATATTAAACAGCTGCAGCATTCTGCAGATACCGCACCGCCCCATGTACATACGGATACAGGATACCTCAGCATATGCCCAAGTTATCCGAAGGTATCCTTTTTTCTTCTATTTAAAACATCCTTAGATCATATCATATGCATCTGTATTGCCAATTGTAATTTAATTCACAGAGTCTGTCTTAGAAAATTTTCTTATCCCAGTTATTGGTTTAAAATAGAGCACTTCTTACCTCCATAGAATTATAACAATAATCCCAACAAGGGCTATAATCACAAGAATGGCCACAACAACTCCTGCAATCAACCCGACATCATCTTCACCTTCGCCTGGTCATGAAATATTATTTTCACAATTACATGGCAGGGAAGAAAAAAAATTCATCAAAATTTTTCAAATCAATTGTTTATGACTAATCTATTCAGGTAAACTACAAAATGGTCGTGACAAGAGGAATCATGCTTGATAAAAGAAGGGTGATATTGCGTTGAAAAGGACTGGAGGAAAACGTCTTTCATTATTTATAAAGAAAATGCTTCGGTAGAACATTATTTCCAGTCATCAACCCAGACAGCACTATCCTAGCCCAAACACCAGTTCTAATCTTAATTCCACCCTGAAACCCAACCCCAACCCCAACCCCAACACCAACCCTAATCCATAGGGACAAGAAAAGCCATAAGAACAACAGTCCCTACCCAAGTACGGTAGCCATAATGGCTCCATGACATTTGAGTCAACGTGCAGTCTATTTCAAATCACTCTACCATTTTATGAATTAGTGCATTTAACTATCATGAATTCGTCCCAGTTCCACGAATGGACATGACATGCAAAACAATATCTCATTAACATCACACAAAAGCACCACAGCAATCTTGACATGACCTGTAATCAACTATGTGTCAACTTTATCATGTGTAACCAAAGATTGGGATATAAAATTATAAAATTAACATACTGATTGATCACTATAGCCACCAGAATGCTGTAAACAAATAATAGATAACAGGTAATGACTGTGGCTCTGGCAAAGCTCATATCTCAAAACTCCCTGAATTTGACAATAAAGGTATTTTTTGTATAGAAAATCTCATGTTTTGACCCACAATGCACCTGGAAAAAAAACTGCTGAAAATCTGCTGCTGGATACTGGCCCACTGGGGCAATGGAAAGAAAGGGTTGGTCCTAGAGGACCTAGAGGACTAAGGGAAAAGACATATCTGATGTCTCTGCCTCCTCCACCCGTTCTAAAACACGGATAATTATTGTAGAGCATAAAGGAGGATAATCTGTCCTCGGGCACCTTTTCATGGCCAATGCATAAATGCTAATTCCCCACTGGATACGAGATTCTTGCTCCCCATCACAGAACTCTATACTTAAAATTAGTGATGAATTTGATTAAGTGGAACACCTGAAACGATGGAAGGCGGGACAAGAATTAGCCAAGAACGTGACAATGTTCATAATGGTGATAATTATGATTTTCAGAGGTGGTAAATGAAGTATAAATACAACCTTGAAAACATTCTGCACAAACATTGGAGTTTACCGCACAAACATCAGAAAACAATGTAGTAAATACTTGAAGAAAGTGAGTTATTACTGACCTGAGCCATTGACAGGAAGAACTGAACATTCATTGTCACAAATCCCAGACTGGGAGATGTAATAATTATTATAACAAGACAACAATCACGAACGAACAAGTTTAACACTTAACAGAACAATCCATCAGACTCACACATTTATTAAACATAATTATACAGATAATAGCGCAATTACATACATTATATTATTGAATTTAACTGCCGTACAACGGCCTCATTCCCACATGCACTCTTCCTCGGATCCACAACCCGGTAGTTACTTCCTAAAGACACTTCGGCCTCAGCCTCTCCCCTCAGGGTCTTAATAGCACATTAATAATTCACTGGCACCGCAGTCTCTCAATATCACTTTCCTATTGCCATAACACCTTAGCATTCCACTAGCACCTCAGCAGGGCAATAACACATTATCATTTCAATAGCCCCTCAACATGGCAATAGTACATTATCATTTCACTTAGCACATTCACGCTCATATCTACGTCCCTGTCCGTGGCCTGACTGCCACGACTTTATGTGCCTCTACTGTCCTGCACCGACAGCCTCACTCTTGGCCTATGTGTGGCCTCCGGCCCTGTGCTGGCCTATCTCCTGTGCTCACCGAGGCGGCTCTTTGGCCCGTCCCCGACACCTACAAGAATAACATTACATTGGTATAATGCCATACCATTTCTATTCACTCCACCTCTCCTTACAACCCATGAAGCGTACACACCATAGTTCACATTTCACTCACCAAACATCTTACGGTAACACACCTCCATCGTAGTACACAATACTCACTCGTGCTACAAATCCATGACTCAACTTACATCTATCGTTCAGGCCTCACATTGCTATATCCAATATCAAGGACTTCCACATTCCTCACATATACTTATTTACATCATGGTAATAGACGAATATAATACATCAATCATAATTATCAATCATCGTTTCACCTACCAGTCATCACTGGAAAAAACACTACTCCTAAGTCTTCTGACTGCTCTCCTTATGTTCGCCCTCTGGGGCTTTCTCCCACGTCCGCTCTCTTAGACGTCTTAGTGTGCAGTGATAGTAATACAGCGTTCTCGCCTCATTCAGACCCCCACCACTCATAACATGCACGCTTTCCTTACTTGTCTACGTGCGTTAATTTTACTCTCCTCCTTTCCCCCCGTAATTATTAACTATCGCTCACTCCACTCGTGACATTCATCACCAGCAGTATCATTGACACATCCAAGTAGACAGTGACCTGTAACCTGGCCACACACTGCTGGTGCTACTGTCCCATTCACTTTACACTTCACATTACAAGACATGTTGCAGCCTGGACCATAGGTCTTGTCGGGGCACTCTTCAATGTGTAACAGTGACAATGGAAAAGGAAAACATATAAAATTGGGACAATTCCAGAACATTCAATTTAATGAGTTAATTTGATCAACTATACAATATGCATGTTATTATTAGGCTCACTCTCACTCTCTTTCTCTCTCTCTCTCACTTTCACTCTCTCTCTCTCTCCCTCCCTCTCTCTCTGTCTCTCTCTTTCTGTCCTTCTCCCCCTCTCTCTCTCTCGCTCTCTCTTCACTGCCACTGTAAACGTCCATCAAATCATATTCCTCACCAGTGTCAAGTATAAATGTTGTCTCTTCATCAGAAAAAGACAACATTTCATTAGAACAATTTTTGTGACTGAAATGATTTAAAAATTCATCCTCGGACTTACTTGTATTACACTGGGCTGAGGTATAGCCAGACTCACACCCGTGAAGACATGACCCATTGGCTGGATGGCACATTGCACCACCAACACAATGTTCACTGCAAGTTTCACTACAGTCTTGACCATACGTTCCTTTTGGACAATCTTTGCAGCAGGAAAAGAAAAAAGAAGTGAAATAACACTGCACTGGATTTCAGTTCCATTATGTCCACAGACTCATACGCCAAGATAGATATACATGATAAGAAAATTACAGAATTAGCTTTGTAAGTTACAATTACAACTCCACCTCCCAGTCTTCCACTTTTTTTGTTCCCTCTTTATCCTGGAAAGCTGACTGGAAGGTCTAGTTATTGTAATGCCCCAAATTTGGTAACAGCAAGTACTTGATGAAAGATGTAGTGGAATTCATGCCGGACACGTGGGGAGGATCAATGACAATAGGTGGACAAAACGCTGCACTGAAAGGCAGTCAAGGACAGGAAAATGAACAAGAGGACGACCAGGAAGAAGATGGAAGGACGACATTACAAAGAGAGGAGGAACAACATGGATGAGGAAAACAACAGATAGAAGAGAATGGAAATCATTGTCGGAGGGGGGGGGGGCTACATCCTGCAGTGGGTGGACAACGCCTAGGTGGAAGGTGAAAGTACTTGATGGGTTGATGTTTAATCTTGAACTGCCAATGTTTGATGTTCTGTTTTAACTTAATTTCCTGCCTAAACTTCATCTGGTCATAGAATTTAAGTGATGATTATTCTTCAACATTATCATGCAGTAAAACTATGTTAATGCAACTCGTTTTATCATAGACAAATGTTTTGAAAGAAAATGAGATTAAACATATTCAGATAGGTATCTGGTGTCTGGTTTACAATTCTGATATTACAAAATAATGACCAGCCCAGCATATCAAAAGTGAACTCTCTGCCACGACTAAGTGCACAGGTAATTTTCTTGACTGAATGATGATATGAAAAAACTGAATACCACCAATCTTATAACATAAGAGGTTCAGTCCTAAGCTTTTAATGTAATGCAACTGATTATTTTAGAATACTTTTCTACTAACATTCAAATATACAAACATCATGGTAGATTCTCGAAAAGTGGGTTGCAGAACAAATAAGTAGTGAGTTGAGTCGATAAATGCATTGTTTTAGCGTGTAGTTCATCCTATAGAGCTTATAACAAAATGCTCGATAAAATTGTGTCTGCACTGTTGATAGGAAAATGATGATTTCAAAATAATAATAAGGCAGTGCGGCAATACAGTAGACATTTAACATGGAGGCCAATTTTTTACTATGAGAATAGTCAGGCAAGACTTACAAATGAATAATGAGATATGTAAGACATTCGTCTTTCTCGGAGCATATTCTAATAGTGCAAAAAATAATAATAATCATAATAATTACATTAATAAAAAAGTTCGTCAATATTGCTCAAAATGGAATTTCCAACTGCCAACCTCTCCACATGGCCATGATTCAAGATAAAAAGCCTCTGTAATTTCGATGTGGCAAGAATAGTTCAACAATATTGAACATTCAAGTGAGCATATTTCATCTTCCAGCGGTTAAACTCAAATATTTGCGGGGCAGAAATCTATGTATTATATTACATATAAAATAAAATAAACTATAACACGCTATCTAACTTCCGTGTTGAGCATCCTCTTAAAAACAAAGATGGTAATCCACTAAAGGTCATTGACGACTTCTTTTTAACGCTTTGATGTGTATTACATGTATAATGAAGCAAACAGTAACGCCCCAGCTCTTGCCTTTACTATGACCAAAAAAAAAAAAGGCTCAATAAACCTTTCTCGCACTGGTCTCCAGACTTGCCAGGTATACATTGTAGACAGTTTCCAGTCACCCCATCACATAACTGGTCTGTACAGCTGCTGCTGCACTTTTCTCTACAGCTGATACCATAACGTGTGGGTGGACATTCTGGGTGGAAATATCGATGCTTGATCAGAAAACAAGTACTAGTGACGATGGTGAATATCAGAATCAGAATCGCCATATTTATTTATCTCAGACAAGACAGATCTCTATATGGTCCGGCAAAAGGAAAGAAAAATACCAGCTTTGAGGACATTGGCATCATTAGTATACAGATGGATATTAAATTGAGATTTGAGGTTTGAAATAAACAAAGTCTCTCTCTCTCTCTCTCTTTCTCTCTCTCTCTCTTTCGCTCTTTCTGTCTTTCTCCCCTCCTCTTTCGCTCTCTTTTCATTGCCACTGTAAACGTCCATCAAATCTTATTCCTCACCAGTGTCAAGTATAGATATTGTCTCTTCATCAGAAAAAGACAACATTTCATGAGAACAATTTTTGTGACTGAAATGATTTAAAAATTCATCCTCGGACTTACTTGTATTACACTGGGCTGAGGTATAGCCAGACTGACACCCGTGAAGACATGACCCATTGGCTGGATTGCACATTGCACCACCAACACAATGTTCACTGCAAGTTTCACTACAGTCTTGACCATACATTCCTTTTGGACAATCTTTGTCGCATGGAAAAAATGAAAATAGAAAGAGACGAAATAATACTGCACTGGATTTCATTACCATTATATACACAGCCTGATACAACAAGATATACATGATTTTAAAAAAATTACAGAATTAGCTTTGTAAGTTACAATTCCACCTCCCAATCCTCCACTTTTTTGCTCCCTCTTCATCCTTGAAAGCTGACTGGAAGGCCTAGACTTTGTAACGCCCTAAATTTAGTAACAGTGAGAACTTGATGAGTTGATGTTTAATCTTGAACTGACAATGTTCGATATTTTGTTTTAACTTGATTTCCTGCCTAAATTTCCATCTGGTCATGGAATTTAAGTGACAATTATTCTTCAACATTATTAAGAAGTAAAACAATGTTAATGCAACTCATTTCATCCCAAACAAATGTTTTGAAAGAAAATGAGATTAAACATATTCAGATAGGTATCTGGTGTCTGGTTTACAATTCTAATATTACAAAATAATGACCAGCCCAGCATATCAAAAGTGAACTCTCTGCCACGACTAAGTGCACAGGTAATCTTCTTTATTAAATGATAATATAAAAACACTGAATACCACCAATCTTATAACTTAAGAGGTTCAGTCCTAAGCTTTTAATGTAATGCAACTGATTATTTTAGAATACTTTTCTACTAGCGTTCAACCATACAACCGTTATGGTAGATTCTCGAAAAGTGGGTTGCAGAACAAACAAGCGGTGAGTAGATTCGATAAATGCACTGTTTTAGCGGGTATTTCATCCCATGGAACACTAAACAGAAGGCTCGATAAAATTGTGTCTGCACTGTCGATAGGACAATGATGATTTCAAAATAATAATAAGGTAGTGCGGCAATACAGTAGACATTTAACAAGGAGGCCAACTTTTTACTATGAGAATAGTCAGGCAAGACGTAGACTTTCAAATCAACAATGAGAGTGGTAAGGCATGCGTCTATCTCTGAGCATTTTCTAATAGTGCAATAACAATAATAAAACTAGTATTAAAAAAGTTCGACAATTTTGCTCAAAATGGAATTTCCAAGTGCCACCCTCTCCACACGGCCATGACTCAGATGAAAAGAATCTGTAATTTCGATGTGGCAAGAATAGTTCAACAATACTGAACATCTAAGTGAGCATAATATTTCATTTTCCAGCGGTTAAACTCAAATATTTGCGGAGGAAAAATTAAGAATCTCCGGCAGAAATTTATATATATACTACATTACAAATAAATTAAATAAACTATAACAAGCTACCTAACTTCCGTGCTCGTAATTCACTGACGGTCATTAACTACTTCTTTTTAACGCTTTGCATTGATGTGTATCACACGTATAGTGAAGCAGACAGTAACGCCCCAGCTCTTGCCTTTACTATGACAAAAAAAAAAAAAGGCTCTATTAACCTCTCTCGCACTGGTCTCCAGACTTGCCAGGTATACATTGTAGACACTTTCCAGTCGCCCTTTTGCATAACTGATCTGTACAGCTGATGCTGCACTTTACTCTACAGCTGATACCATAACGTGTGGGTGGACATTCTGGGTGGAGATATTGATGCTCGATCAGAAAACAACTACTAATGAAGACGGTGAATATCAGAATCAGAATCGCAATATTTATTTACTTCAGACAAGATAGATCTCTATCGCAATATTTATTTATTTCAGACAAGATAGATCTCTATCGCAATATTTATTTATTTCAGACAAGATAGATCTCTATCGCAATATTTATTTATTTCAGACAAGATAGATCTCTATCGCAATATTTATTTATTTCAGACAAGATAGATCTCTATCGCAATATTTATTTATTTCAGACAAGATAGATCTCTATATGGTCTGGCAAAAGGAAAGAAAAAATACAGCTTCAAGGACACTGGCACCACCAGTGCACAGATGGATATTAAATTGAGATTTGATGTTTGAGATGAACACAGTCTCTCTCTCTCTCTCTCTCTCTCTCTCTCTCTCTCTCTCTCTCTCTCTCTCTCTCTCTCTCTCTCTCTCTCTCTCTCTCTCTCTCTCTCTCTCTCTCTCTTTCCTTCTCTCTCGCACACACACACATCATCCTTGCCCTCTCACATTTCCACACACAACAGCTGATTGATGTGTTCATTTGACAGTGCTCAAGAAAAAAATCTGTAAAAAACATTAAACAAGGTGAGTGTAGAAAAGATCTCGTCCTCCAAAGAGAAATGACATTGTAGACGAGAATTAAATTCTTGGTGTCATTTAGGATACTAAGCAGTTTTTGAAGGTCTTTTTTAAAAATGAGGGTAGAAAGAATATCACATTTTTACTACAAGATTTATATCACCTGTTTGACAATCCTCGCCATAGAATCCAGCAGCACATCCAGACGGACATCCTCCAGTACTGACAAAACATGCCTCACTTAGTATAGCACAGTTACAATCTTTCTCACATTCTCTTCCATATTTCCCTGACGCACATACTGAGTCTGAAACAACGGTTTAAGTAATTGAGAAACTTAGTCCATCAGTTTGCAGTTCTGAATCAACACTTGAAATTAGTCAACCTGTAGCTGGATTTCACTTTGATGAAAAGATAACTGTCAGGCATTTAGGAAGCATAGATGCAGGTTATGCAGACACATGTGTTCAGCTGCATAAAACATAGCACACCCACTCTGTGTACCTGGTGGAGACAAACTTATAAGTTCTATCCGTGCACACACAATTGCTTTAGAAATTATTACAAAAAAAAGGTGCAGCTCACAACAAACCAGATCTTTGATAATGAAATATTAATTAAGTGTTAACAAAAATACCACTTTTGTATGGTAAACATCTCATCATTCTTGATGTCTCTCTGTAATAGTACAGCCGATATTATGCTACAATAAAAAATTAGTATACCAAAATCCTCTGATAGTTGTAAACCCACTGAATATATTTAAAATCCCATTACTAAATAAAATAAGTTATTCAATTGAATTATTCAATACGATTACGATTTCAACCCACATCATTTTAATCTTTACGAAAGAATTGCGACATCATCTCAGATACACTACCGGTATATGAACCATTATGGTAAAATGCGAAAGTATACTAAAATGTTTAGTTCAAATTTAATGGCAGTTACAATGTTGAATCTATTGATGGTAATAATTACATGTAAGCGTGTAACAGCGATCTGAGCCATCTAACTCACCCCCATAAAGTTCCACTTCGCACAGAGTCAGGATTGGCACTCCATAGTTAGCGTCAGCCTTTGTTGCATTGACCCAAACACTAACGACTGGTTGTGTATCTATGACAGATGTGACACTGTAGACATATGAAACTTCAGATGTCGTATCTGTATAACTGAAGACAACATCGTTATTTGGGCCTAAACTTGTCAGAACAAATCCTTGTAGACGCTCCCCGCAGCAATCTGTAAACGAAGCCAAAGACAAGGGTGAATAAATCCAGTGGACAAAATATCGATAGAAGGGTATCAGAAAATCATCAATTAGCAAGGGCGACTGTCTGTATCAAATTAGTAAAACATTTCATTTTACAAACGGACATTGTTGTATTCATCTTGACATGCCTCACCTGTCAAATAAATAGCCTACATTTTTTGTTTATTTATCGTATATTATTATATTAAAATTGTTGCACCCCCAAGCGCACAAGTCAGAGTAGGAGATCAACCAATGGAAGATGTAGAGTTCTTCTGCTATCTTGGTAGTATCATTGACAATAAGGGAGGAACAGAGGCAGAAGTCAAAGCACGAATTGGAAAGGCACAGGCAGCTTTCACGTCCTTAAGCAAGATTTGGAGAACCAAGGATATATCTCTAAAAACAAAGCTGAGGATATTCAACTCGAACGTGAAGTCAGTCCTGTTGTATGGATGTGAGACTTGGAATGCGTCCCAGGCCTGCATAAAGAGAATCCAAGTTTTCATCAACAGATGTTTGAGGAAGCTACTTAAGATCAGATGGACAGACAAGGTCAGCAATGAAATTGTATGGAAAAGAACAAGACAGAGCCCAGTCAGAGAGGAAATTGGTAGGAGGCGATGGAGATGGATCGGCCACACTCTCAGGAGGCCAGGAAACAGCATCACGAAGAAGGTATTGGATTGGAATCCCCAGGGCAAGAGATCAAGAGGAAGGCCGCGCGGAACGTGGAGAAGAGCCAGAGAAAATGATGTGCAACGAAGCGGAAAGACTTGGAATAATGTAAAGAGACTGGCCCATGATAGAGAGGGATGGAAAGTATTTGTTGGTGGCCTATACCCTGATCCAGGGTGAGAAAGGCAATGATGATGATGATGATTATATTAAAAAAGTAGTGATGGGAATACTTCACTGTTCGGGAATTATGCCCCCATCCAACCTTTTAAAAATGTTACAAACAAAAAAAAAAAGCTTTTTCTGGATCCCTTTACTAGGGCCAGATTGAAATTTATTCACTGACCAATCATATTTTAAAAAATTAAATATTAAAAGTATCCGGTCAAGAAACCAATCCATCGCCCCCATGCGCCACTCCCCAACTGAAACAACAATAATAACAATCAAGTAAAAAAAAAAGTTGTTAATGTTAGGGGCGTATAGTGTAATTACAAAGCCAAATAGAGAAAATACCGTACTCAGTTGTGTTCACTGTTCAGCAATGGCTTATAATGAAAACATACCACGTACCGCTAACAACAGCTAAAATGGAAAAATCAAATGGAACTACTGCAGTATACTGGTACTGCCAAATGTGGGCAATCTCAGTCTGAAAAAAGAAAGTGCTGTGGTAAGGACAATGTCACAATTTTGAAGCGAAGCCAACCAGAGAAAACATTGAAAGTTGTATTCAGTGGTGAGCTATGTTCTACTTTTTTGGTTTCACATGGAAACTATCCCTACAGAAGCACTTCCTAAACTATTTTTTTTTAAAGTAAACAAAAAAGTTTAATCATTTGCCAGGCCTGCAGGAAAAACCTCTGGCTCAATAATAGGTCTCTGTGTTGGCCAGTCTTATGATTGGGTGTCGTGCGGGGCGATTATTACAGTAAGTGACAAACAAACAAACAACAACATTATATTGTCTTTGCCATTAACATCAATAACTCCTGATTACTTTTACTTTCACTTATTTTTTTTTTAAATCATCATTCCACTCCGTAGCATTAGGATGACTGGAAACATTACACTATCACAATACTTTTGTGTTCCTTATGACATGCCCTGATCTTTATGATTTTGCTCCAGATTGCTTCCTTTTCCCCGTTCATTGAACGAATTCAGCACCGCTTTTAAAAATTTTGATCAACCTTTCAGCTCGAATGACAGTTGCAAAAAGTGTAAAATTGACGTTTTTAAGGCCCAACTAATCTAACCCAGCCTCCTTTGTATTGACCTTTTGTGTTTAATCAAGTTTCAGGCATTCTTGTGTAACAGGACGGGTAAACCGAGCGGGTCTCTCCCTCTATAGCTATCTAATCTGACACCAAATAATGTAACACAGGACGAGACGAGCGGGCTCTCTACACAGTCAAACATACAAACAAAACTATCAGGTTTTGAGAGGACAACAATTTTATTAAAAGGAAAAGAAAATAACAAATCAAATAATAAACACAATACAATAAACAGTACAATAAACAAGACAATAAACAGTACAATAAACAAGACAATAAACCACAATAAACCACAATAAACAGCACAAGACAATAAACAACAATCAAGACAATAGACAATAAACCCAACCGATAGGCGCGGTGAATTAACCAAATGAATTCACACTTGATAGTCTACATCATCAGAGCTGGCACTTCACCAATCTTGAAATATAAATTATACAACTTCTTTTACTTTTATGTTAGTCTGGGCGGAATGACATGTCCATGTGTTGAAATTCTCAACAATTTCTGTTCTTTATTCCTCTGGTGTTGTTAAGGTCATCATCATACCTGATGGACGAACTATTATTATTATTATTATTATGTATGTATGTATGTTTGTATGCATGCATGTATGTATTCATCCACCCATCCGTCCGTCCGTCCGTCCGTCCGTCCGTCCGTCCGTCCATCCATCCATCCATCTATCTATCTATCTATCTATCTATCTATCTATCTATCTATCTATCTATCTATCTATCTATCTATCTATCTATCTATCTATCTATCTATCTATCTATCTGACCTTCTGTCTGACCGTCTGTCTGTCTGTCTATCTGATATTATAATGTTTCCGCTTCTCTGATACAATGTTTCATCGGGTTCATCATTGACTAAATTAACCAAAAAGTATTAACAGTGACTGCTGCGGGTGCATAAGCGACATCTTGTTTTATATTATGGGTTGATGGAAAGCTTCAGTCACAATTCAATCAGCTGAACTTAGTTTTCATTTCTATGATTGCAGAGATTTATGTTACCAATAGTTAAGATGCCCGTTGTCATGAATTTGATTCTCCCATAGCAGTAATGGGGATAGGATGGAAACATTTAAAGGTGTTTAAGTGAGTTATATTTGGTCTTCAAACGGCACCTGAAGACATATTTTGTTATGGAAAACTGCAATCAATGTGATTATCTACATGTTTACTTCAAACCAGAAACCAAAGACTCGCAGAGTTAGCACATAGCATGACCTCAGGGCTGATGTCATCACTCTATTTGACAATGTTGCTGTTTAACTGAGATACGAAAAAAGAATATATATATATATATATAAAATGGGGGTGGGGCAATAATCGCACATGACATTTGATCCCCTTCATTTCACACACGAGAAACAACTCACCAATTCTACTGTACAGATCATATCTATTGATGAAATGTTCCTCTGTAAGTATCACAGTCCAGCTAGGTGATGGATCTGTTCCTGTAGTGTGACTACAAAATTCCAATTGATATCCGCTTCCAAAACCAAGGTTTCCATCCACTGCTCTGTCAGCTGTCCAGGCAGGATATGTACTTGTCTGCGTCGCATTTTGCCGCAACGCTACATTACGACCTAAAATAAGAATGAAAGTAAACTCTTTTCTATGAGATTTTCTTCTCTGTTTTTGGTGATTTCTACTTGTCTATATTCTTATTCTGTTGACCATGATTATGCTTTTGCATGATAGTGAGTCAAAGTACCAGATATTCTTTTCATCTTCAAATTCATCTGAATGTATTTTTCTATTGTTCTTTCATTTAAAGAAGTTATTAACTGATTGACTGACTTTGTGAACTCTCGGCAGATAATATAATAATGGGATTAATGTTTCTCGAGAGCTAGTGAAATATTGTTTGTCAGTTTAACAGAGATAAATAATTATAGCATATTCTTAACATTAATGTATAATGCTGTTGTGGCTTATTTTATTCACATTTGTTTTCTGTTTTCTTTTAATCCAAGAAATATCCATGGATTGTAAGTAACGTTCAGTATCAACAATGACCTACCTCCACTAATGTACAGAGAACAGAGGGCCTTGATTCCCTCCCCTGTAAGGATAACCTGAGAGATTGTAAGACTCAGATCACAGTGAATGTCCAGTGCTGTTTCAGAGATGGCGGCGTTCTGACGGTTGATGCAGTCAACAGTTGTTGATGATGTGCCGTTGCTGAACTGTACAGTGATTTTGTGTAGTACATCTGATGTCAGTTGTTAACAAAGGAATAGACAAAAATGATTAATATTTATACTGACATAACAATCAGAGCGGATTTAATTTTAGTTCATCATTATTGGTGATATGGTACATTTTATGACGTATCCTTTGACGTTCAATATCACAGTTCATTACACTATATTATGCTGTTTGTCTTTTTAAAAAAAAACGTCGTTGTTTGAAAAAACATTATTGACAACCACACATGTGAAACTATTGGTTTCAAACAGAATGATCTCATTAAGAACATCTGAAACAAAATGCAGGTATAAACAATAAAGACAGGTGGTTCAGTAAGTTTTGCTCCGTATTGACTTATGCTCACCTTCATTACTGGCAAATAACCTGAGCCAGGTAAATGGATAAGGTGTTGACCATGTAACAGTAACAGACTGAAGTGTTGGGTCCGTCAAGCAGGTGGTCTGATCTCCATCTGTCAGCACTCCTACACCAGTTGTTGATGGGTTAGAAGTGACAGTTCCGTCCAGTGTCAGATCCACTGTGAGGAGGAACAAAAGCAAATTTGATGATAGTTTAACACGAATGTTATTGTCATGTATACAGATGGTGTACATTTTTATTATGTCATGTACGGGCAAATCCCATATGTTTGCTAGAGTAAAGACAATCCAAACCTACAAAATGAAAGAAATACACGTACTTTCTGGGGCTTTTTCAAAAAAGATCATGGTGCTTATTGAGGGTGAGGGGTTATTCCACTATACAGCCTGATGAAGACATTATTGTTCTAGGAGAGACTTCCACATGCGTCTCATACCAGTATTGCTAGAATGTACCTTTTAAAGTACTGAGCTGAGCAGTTATTCACCCAGCCGCACTCAACTATAAAAACATCCCTTTAAACATAACTTTAGAGGATTTACTCCCCCCTTTTCCCACTCACGGCTGCTTAAAAAGTCACATACTTATGAGGATACGTATAACCCTTAGTTTGAAATAGTTCATAAATGTAAGAAAATCTGGCCATGAGATGCTATAGGAAACCCTCCCTTGTGATCATCAACATTGTGTACCTCTGTAGTCCAGAAATAACTTCAAAAGTGCATTATATTTTATATGTTACCAATCTTCGAAAACAAATTAGTTAATCATCTATTTTCCTTCCATAGAAATGTTGTATACAAATATAAAACACCCACCATATTGACATGAAGGACCAAACCATCCCGTCTGACAGGCAGTACCGTTGGTACAATGTCCATCAGTATCACACTGGGCTCCAGGACAGTGACATTTGTACTGACATGATGATCCAAACCAGCCTGGGTCACAGCCTGAAACAGAATGTATAATTATTTTATCAAGACCAATTAATTATCATTATAATATTGTCACATTGTGAGTGCATTATCTGTTCAATGTTATCATTTTGCATTGAGAAAACCCTTCCGTTGTCAATTCATTCAATTTCCCACCAAATGAATTCACAGGCTTCGGGGCGGTAAGTAAATTTTAGGCTAATTAAAACCTACAGATTTTCATTTATCATTTTTCAAAGGGGGTGGGGAGGGGAAGCAGAGGGATGTTACATTCAATAAAGGGGAGTTTCGGGAAGCGAACATACATAATATACGTAATATTAATGTAAGATAGATAAGATAATTATGACTTTATTATCCTGTTTCCGGGAAATTTGTTGTCAGAGCATTCAGTAACAGTACAACAGCAAATACAATATCTAAGACCTACAGGTCTTTAACGCGTACTGCACACATGCACATTGCTCTCACATTACCAACAAGTAAGAACATTGCTCACACACACACATTGTGAGGACAGTCCATTATGAAAACTAACAACAGCATACCACCTCAGGAAACACTGCTACTTCGAATTGCGGATGGCAAACGTCTATAGCGCTCTCTGTTTGTTTTTAAATACAGTGTCGCGATGTGGATTAGATGGGGAGAATTCGACTGACACTCTTTCGAGGTCCGCTCCCACAATCGACGAACACACAAAAAAAATACTTGCACTCTAAAAACTAAATAAATCAATTGCTTTGATTTTTAGCAGAACTGTAGGGCAGTTTAATTACAGGAATTAATGTAACAAATATACTTATAAATATAAATATCAATTCAAAGGCAACTGAATCTAACTAATGAAACTACAGCTTTCTATAAAGACTAACTTATTCACTCTAACTACTAGCAGGTCATATGAGTTATATGCCAAATAGAATATAACAGTTTAAATTCTATTAATTCAATGAGACATGTTATGATATGGACATTTCCTCTAGACACGCCATGGAGAATGCTTGTACAACCATGCGTTGTCTGGCGGTAGCTCTGAAACTGTCTTCAAAAGTAAGTAGAACGGTTCACTTTCATCATTACAAATTAGTATGGACTCTCACCATTAGGCCCTCACTGGGAGTGAGAGCGCTGGATGTAAACGCTGTGGGTTCATATCAAACCAAGTAGCTTAGGCTCTGGAGCTTTAAATCATGGCGCTCCTCACAATATGGACTGCTCAACTGCGTCTCTATGTCTCTCATCTGGCTGAGGACTATCGCCGTCCACCTCGTAAATGGATTGTCTACATGTGGCCTCTATCTAAGCTCTGCACGGGTTTAAATACTAAAGCTATGTCTCGACCTTCCGTCCAGATTCATACATTTGATTGGTGCAGTCGCTTCAGCTCAGCCTGCAATATTAATTTACGCTTGTCATGGCCTTGCGCCAAAATCAAGGTCAATTTTACGGTCTAGACAAAATTTAAAATGCGAAACATTAACTACTAAAATCTTCAAACCCCGTGCTTTCTACTCTTATGCACGAATTTCCGAACGCCAACTAAGCGTCTAAATAAACTACCTTTACTCGCCCCTTATCTATGTTAATCAAAATCACGGGGTCGAGAACTGCTCTGTCATTCCTAGCTATACATTTATTCTATCTCGCCCCTCCTTCTCTCCATCCATCAGAAAAAAAGGTGTTTCAAAACAAACTGTTCACGAGAACAGCTCAAGGACAAATTACGCTGGTTATAATCAACAAGATCGTAAAAATTAACTCACTGACGTCGTGACCTAGCACGGCATTTATGATCCTAATGTGATCATGACACATCCCCCACCCCAGTGAAAACTTAGGGTTTGAACGACATAACTGCCTACTAACGTTGCTATGTAATAGTACTTTTGAAAGGGCTATATAGTAAAAAAAATATAGCGTTACTGAAAGTCCAAAAAAAAATTCTAAGAACGTGCATTATCGATGGACAATAGCATATGTATATTTATATGCGACGTTCTGTGATAATATATAATTATTGTAGCACTTAAGAATTAAAGTGATAAACTTCTCTCACACAGACATACCGTAAAGACTGAAATACTGAGCAACTAGCTCATCGCTTCACTGAGCGTAATTAATACATTCATAGAACATGAACGAACAATAGTTAATTAAAGTAATGGTATCCTGGCAGCAGTAGGTCTGGTCGCTCGGTTTGCCATTTTCTCATCTCATTGACCCGCAGACAAAGGCGTCAAGGTTGTCTGAAACTCAGGTCATGGTCAGGATGGACGCTAGTGGAAAAAGGAATCACATGGAAATTTTGAGAAAGAATGTCCATAATTGGTAGGACAATATAATGTGAAACCATCCGCGGTCTCCGAAAAAGGTGAAAAATGCTCAACCTCAATGTTCAACAGACTATTTTAGAACACTAAATCAAACGGGACAATACATCAGCTTGTAAATTATCCTCCCCAGGTATAGCCCGAATAGTAAATTTGTATTCCTGGAGCGCAAGGCTCCATCTGGTTAGTCGAGCATTCTTGGCTCTGTTCGACTTAAGAAACAGTAATGGTCGATGATCCGTTTCAATTATAAATTCGGACATTAATAAGTATCGAGAAAATGCATCTACCGCGTAAACAATTGCGAGGCATTCTCGTTCGACAATCGCATAGCGCGTCTCTCGATCAAGTAATTTCCGGCTTGCATATAAGCACGGTCGCAAGAAACCGTCACGCTGTTGGAGTAACACGGCGCCTATTCCTTTATCTGACGCATCCGTTCGGACGACGAATGTCTGGCGTATATCGGGTAAAACAAGCAGGGGGAAAGTAGAAAATAAATTCTGAATAGTCTGAAGGGCATCAGCGCACTGAGGCGTCCAGACAACTCTATTTGGAACATTTTTCCTCGTTAGATCAGATAACGGGGCTGAGAGAGAGGAAAAGTTTGGTATAAATTTTCTGTAATAATTCAAAAGTCCCAACAAGCTACGGACTTGCTTTTTAGTTTTAGGGGGTTGCAGTTTCAAAATACTGGATATCTTGCGATCGTCTGGAGTCTGAACCCCGTGGGTTATGGTATGACCCAAAAAGTTTATATGGTGATATCCCAGGAACACTTTATTGGGTCTCGCAGTAAGGCCAGCTCGGCGAAGAGCGGCAAAAACTTCACGAAGGGCCATTAAGTGGCCAGCCCAATCGGCCTGAAAAATACATATATCATCGAAATATGATAGAACGCAGCGCAGTTCATTTAGTAAGATGTTCATCATGCGCGCGAACGTGGCTGGTGCAGTAACCAGTCCAAAAGGCATATATTTCCATTGCATTAAACCCAAAGGGGTTTGAAAAGCTGTATATTGTTTACTTCCTTCTTCGAGAGGAATCTGCCAATATCCTTTGGATAAGTCTATTTTAGAGAAGATACTTGCATTGGATAACCGCGCGAATAAGTCCTCTTGATTGGGAATGGGTTCCGCATCATAGATGGTTATAGCATTGAGCTTTCTATAGTCAATACAAAAACGCACGGTATCGTCTTTCTTCTTGACCAAGACAATCGGCGAGCAATACGGACTTGTTGATCGCTCTATCACGCCTAGCCGTAGCATGACACGTATTTCTGTAATTATCGTTTCGTGAGTGTGCAGCGGGCGCGGGTACGGTTTAACAAACACCGGTACGTCTGTCTGAAGTCGTATTACATGTTGGACTAAAGACGTACAACCCGGCAAATCAGTGAACACCGTGGCAAATTCTTGGAGCAGGTGTGTAAGATCCTGTTTCTGCGACGGCGCAAGCTCATCATTGATATTAACATCGTTTATACTCTCGGTGGCCTGTAATATGGGCAACGATTTGTCGATACTCAAAGGGTCCTCGTCGTCGACAGTAACTAAAACCGCGTTGGCCATTGGGACGACATGAACGGAGTTGTTACGACGATCATCGCTAAGCAGGTACTTTTTCAGCATATTAATATGAAATAGTTTCCTCTGCCCGCGAATATCTATCAAATAATTCACTCTGGAGAGTCTCTTAAGGACTCTGTATGGTCCCTTCCAAGTTAGAAGGAGTTTGTTTTGCGTTTGCGGCAAAAGAACAAGTGTCAGATCTCCGACTGACAAGGCGCGCATTTGGGCGCCCTGGTCGCGATAAAATTTTGAAGAACTCGCTCTAGCGCATGCAAATTGCAGAGCGGTTTTGCATGCATTAATAATTCGTTGTCGGAGATCGACAACATATTGATACGCGCTTCGCGTATCATAATCGTCGGTTTCAGAACCGGCGAACAATTGACTAAGTATGGCCATCGGGCCACGTGGTTTACGTCCGTATAATAACTCAAATGGGGAGAAACCCGTGGACGCGTTCGGGAGTTCCCTATAGGCGGAGAGAATAGCGGGGAGCTGACGGTCCCAGTCTCCAGGTTTGTCGGCGGATACGCGTGCTAGCATAGACTTCATGCTCGCATTCCACCGCTCGCAACAACCATTTGACTGCGGATGATAGGGGCACGTTAATTTCTGTTTAATGCCCGCTAATTCTAGTACCTTTTTGTATAGATCAGAGGTGAATTGTGGTCCTCTGTCTGAAAGAATCTCGGTCGGAAATCCGACTCGCGAGAAAATAGTAACAAGTGCCTCAGCGACATGGTCAGCCGTAATGTCTCTTAAAGGAATAGCCTCAGGCCAGCGCGTCGCGTAGTCGATTACCGAAAGGATGAATCGATGGCCTCTGTCTGATTTACTAAGAGGACCTACTATGTCAACTGCGACACGCTCGAATGGTATTGAGACTGGAGGCATCTCCTGAAGGGGTGCGCGTGATGCTTTACCTTTAGGTGTACGTTTTTGACATACATCGCAGCGCGCCACAAAACGGTTCACGTCCGCGTATACACCAGGCCAGAAAAAATGAGCCAATATCCGTGATTTGGTTCTGGCTGAACCTTGATGGCCTGAAAATGATGTATCATGCGCGAGACGCAGAATGTCGCGACGGAACGACTTAGGCACCACGAGCTGTTCAATGGTCTCACGTTTACTTCGGAAATTTCTGTATAATAATTCATTTTTAATGATAAACGGAGAGGCATTTCCGTTCTGAGGCTGAACTTTCGCCAACAGCGGTTTTAGTGATGGATCGCTTTGTTGTTCCTTATAGAAAACTGTAGGCGTGACATTAAAATCAAACGCAGGGGTTTGTAAATTACCATCCGGTGGACGTTTTGACTGTTGTCGTGTGGTGACACACGCAACGTTTTCGTTCCAAACTTTTAAATGGCCGTCAGGTGTATCATTGACCTGTGGTAAATTACCAATAATTAGATCGGCAACCGGATTTGGTAATACGCATGCCGTTACGACACCTGTAATGAATGGCGTGTCGATGTATATCTCCGCGAGACGGAATCGCTCGACGGAGCCCCCGAAAGTAATGCAAGTTGCCTGTTGGTCAATCAGCTGGGTCGGTCTGACCAGTGATTCCCTAACACCGATAGTGGTGCAACCTGAATCGGGTAAGACAGACGCGGGTATGGCGTTAACATGACCCTCATATAAGGTCAATGACCCGTGTTGATGGAGGGCCGACATAACCGGAACGGTGCCCGTCATGGGCGACGTGAGTTCAACGCTACGGCTACTCTGTGCAGCCGGAACAATGACGGTGCAAGCATTTGCAGCTTCAAACTTAACCCTACAATATTTTGACGTATGACCTGGTTTATTGCACCGATAACACCTAGTGCTGTCATATATATTACGTCTGGGTTGCATTGGAAGTACATTATATGGATTATTATAATATGCCCAAGGAGGTGGACATGGTGGGCTCTGATAATGGTAGCCCTCGTTAACGTCACGACGGGGTGGACCTGAATAGCGAATAAAATGTCCCCGAGTGGGAGGTCCAGCACGGCTTGGAAAACCGCGAGCTTTATTGGGCGGCGGTTCGGAATATGCACGCGGAGGCGGCGTCTGGCGATGAACTGGTCGAGAATTTCTTGTACCCATTGGCGCAGTTCCACCGACTCCGGCATAAAACGGTTCGCTAGTTTTGGCTTTAGCCAGCGAACGATTAGGGTGTGCGGACGCGTACTGTTCTACTAAGGACGTGATTTCCGCTAACGTCTTAGGTGCCCACTCCTTAATGTGGGAGACTAGTTCTGAATGGCACGCGTTAAATATTTGGTCCTTCAGAACGAGCTCATAAAGCCCTTTAAAATGACCGTCAGCGACACCGGCCAGCTGAATCCAGCGGTCTAAGTAGTGCTTTAGGCGGTCGACGTACGTTGAAAAATTTTCGGACGGGTCTGGCTTACAAGTCCGGAATCTTTGGTGAAAACCGTCCTCGGTGTGTTGAAAACGCTTTAAAAGAGCCTTTTTAAGGATGTCGTAATTTTTAGAATCCTCGATGTTGAGGCCATGGAATACCTCAAGTGCACGTCCCGTTAATAAATTTGCAAGGCACGAAGTCCATTCAGTTCTTTCCCATCCGGCGGCTACCGCGTGGAGCTCAAAACGATGAATATAAGAATCGATCTGGTCGACCTTATCATTATAGGTTGGAAGCTTTGGTTTTGCTTTAACATTATTCGTTGGAACACTTGGAGCCGCGGTCGGTTGGTTTCCTTGCAGCTCTAATTTCTTTAGGGCAATTTCGTGCTCTCGATGAGCCGCTTTGTCGGCTCTTTCTTCTTTTTCTCTTTGTCGTTCTCTTTCTTCTTTTTCTTTTTCTCGTTCGCGTTCCGCGGCCTTCTCGGCTCTTTCTTCTTTTTCTTGTTTGCGTCCCGCGGCCTTCTCGGCTCTATCTGCGGCACGCTCTTCTCTAGCTAGGTCTTCTTTTAGTCTACTCTCGCACCAAGAAGCCAGCTGGTCCTCGGGTATGCCTAACAGCTTCGCTGAATTTATATAGGAAGTGTAATCGGCCATTATGATTAGTTACACTCACAATAGGTCTCTACAGGAGATCTATTAATGTTAATGGACAGGTATCCGGATAAATTCACGCAATAACCCGTCTGACAGTGTACTATGTTATCACTGTAGTATTTACGTTAATCCGATACGCGATAAAAAATATTTACTTATTTAACTCCGCGATTATTAATCCCTGAGGCAATTTGCACTCGTCGGGTCGACGTCACTAGTAGACGACAAAATACAAACAATGTTCCTTCTTCAATGAAATCGCAGTGTCCTTACTGTTATCACTGCCGATGTAATTATATCCGATGTAATATATAATTACATGTGAATCAACGAATATTAGATCGTTGATTAATATTTTTAGCTATTTTTCTATAGCTCTTGTATAATTGCAATTGCAAGGTAATTTTATTACCTGAAGTTCTCTTTAAAGAACAATAACTTCAGTAATTATATACTGGATATTCAAGGCAGGTGCACAACTGCACTTGAATGGGGAATCAATATTCCCAATATATAAATATATACTCTGGCGTATCAGCCTTATACCTCACAATAACCAGATAAACTCAATCAATGCGTCAATGTAGACACATGACTCACACAGGCATTATATTAAACAAAGGAATGTACCAACAACATAATGATAAAGGTCTAATGAAAAAAAATACACCAAACACGACGCTAGACAAACAAGAAAAGACGAACGATAACAGACCCTACAAGTTCTGAATATAATTACAGATAGGTGAGAAGAGAACAAGAGAGACGTCTTCCCAAAGAGACGAGGAAGATGTGAACGCCACAATCTAAACAAATATACAGGTCCCTAACAAAGACTATTCTCACGAATGCGAATCCTCACTGTTTTAATCACCACTGGTTGTTGCGAGACCGCAGACGTTGTCGTCGAAACGGCAAAATCGGCGACCAAGCCACCACTTTGGCACAGAGGACACGCACACGTAAGAACCCTCGCCGACCTCCCGCAGTTTTAACAAAGAAGAAAAGCATAAAAAGCCTGTAAAACACGAGGAGGAACACTCAACTCCCCAGACGCAGACAAAATTTTAGGATGGAATCACTTAACTTTCAAGGAACTGGTTGGTAATTCCTTTAGCCCTTGCGTACACCACAGTCAGTCTTTTTTGTCTTTCACCGTTCTAAGTTCTGTTCTGTAGTCTCCCTGGCCTCGGTCATCGGGTCAATGGGAGAGCAGCGACATATGTGGAAGTAAAAATAACAAAGCAGTATACAAAACTAAATAATAAATAATTTTAAACTAGCTCAACGTGCGACACCCCGTGAGCGACGGATCATGAAAAGAACAAAAATGTAATGCAAACAAAGAGAAAAGGTGATTATAATCTAACGAATTTAAGAAATTAAGGATTAAGAAATTTGGTAAGTCCCCTCCAGTGTCGCGATGTGGATTAGATGGGGAGAATTCGACTGACACTCTTTCGAGGTCCGCTCCCACAATCGACGAACACACAAAAAAAATACTTGCACTCTAAAAACTAAATAAATCAATTGCTTTGATTTTTAGCAGAACTGTAGGGCAGTTTAATTACAGGAATTAATGTAACAAATATAATTACAAATATAAATATCAATTCAAAGGCAACTGAATCTAACTAATGAAACTACAGCTTTCTATAAAGACTAACTTATTCACTCTAACTACTTGCAGGTCATATGAGTTATATGCCAAATAGAATCCGCGCACGTGGCGACGGATATAACAGTTTAAATTCTATTAATTCAATGAGACATGTTATGATATGGACATTTCCTCTAGACACGCCATGGAGAATGCTTGTACAACCATGCGTTGTCTGGCGGTAGCTCTGAAACTGTCTTCAAAAGTAAGTAGAACGGTTCACTTTCATCATTACAAATTAGTATGGACTCTCACCATTAGGCCCTCACAGGGAGTGAGAGCGCTGGATGTAAACGCTGTGGGTTTATATCAAACCAAGTAGCTTAGGCTCTGGAGCTTTAAATCATGGCGCTCCTCACAATATGGACTGCTCAACTGCGTCTCTATGTCTCTCATCTGGCTGAGGACTATCGCCGTCCACCTCGTAAATGGATTGTCTACATGTGGCCTCTATCTAAGCTCTGCACGGGTTTAAATACTAAAGCTATGTCTCGACCTTCCGTCCAGATTCATACATTTGATTGGTGCAGTCGCTTCAGCTCAGCCTGCAATATTAATTTACGCTTGTCATGGCCTTGCGCCAAAATCAAGGTCAATTTTACGGTCTAGACAAAATTTAAAATGCGAAACATTAACTACTAAAATCTTCAAACCCCGTGCTTTCTACTCTTATGCACGAATTTCCGAACGCCAACTAAGCGTCTAAATAAACTACCTTTACTCGCCCCTTATCTATGTTAATCAAAATCACGGGGTCGAGAACTGCTCTGTCATTCCTAGCTATACATTTATTCTATCTCGCCCCTCCTTCTCTCCATCCATCAGAAAAAAGGTGTTTCAAAACAAACTGTTCACGAGAACAGCTCAAGGACAAATTACGCTGGTTATAATCAACAAGATCGTAAAAATTAACTCACTGACGTCGTGACCTAGCACGGCATTTATGATCCTAATGTGATCATGACATACAGTATTCGTCCACTTCTTTGGGATCGGACTATCTGCTGGAACAAGGGGTGGGAGCAATCATCTAGAACTAATTTTAGTTTCTGTTTGCACGAATGCACAAATATTGTTCTGGCGATTACTGAAAATGCGTGAACAGACAGACAGATAATCAGACAAATAGATATCAAACATACAGAAAGTCAAAAACAAAAAAAATAGGATTACCCAAGTATTTCCAAGTAGGCCTGGTGACTAACAGGTCCTCATGCTCAGGAATCTCAATTCATTCACGTATTCGCTTCAGACATGCACATATTCATCCATTTGTCTATATCAGTGGTCGCCAAATCGAGGCTCGCTAGCCACATGCGGCTCTTTGACCTTCAATATGCTGCGCCCACAACTTAACCTATTGAGTTTTTTTTTTTTTTTTTACTTTTTTCCTTCCTCCACATTGATTTGTTCACATTTCAACTTACTGAAAGAGTTTTACAGCCTATTTTATCGCTGGATGAAGAGGTTTAGCTTTCTTATTTCATGTACAAAGCCAGGCATAAAGAACATGTTCTGATCTTGTCAGATTAACTTGTTTATGACATTCGTGCGTTTGTCTTAGATTTTCCCGTAGTTCATAACGGTATTTAATACCTTCAGGATACTTGAAACAACCACCAGTCAAGATTTTGGTAACATTTGGTGTATATGTATAATTTGTAATTACTGACACTAATACAAATTAAGCCCCCAAAAATGTACACATGAATAGATATTGTTGTAGACAAGTATTTCTCAATAATTATGTACATGAACAATTTTTTGTAACGAAACATGTTTTGTTCATATTCTGTGGCTCTCGAACATCTGTAGACAAGTTTAGCCACCCCTGTCCTATATTATTGTTCACTCAGTTTCCCATTCATTCAGTCAAACTTGATCAGTTCAACAAACACTACATACCCTGAGCTAGTGTAGACAGAGGAAGCAGAGACGCTGTTAAAATGAGAAGTTGGGCGGACGTCATTATTACTGCCCAGTGTCTGTATGACCACCGTCTTGTGTTACTGGACATTGACTGTCAGTGAAAACATCATTAATAATTTCTACTATTTGCTTCAAATAATCTGAACGTACGATGGCAGGATGTGATCGTGTCATTTTAGGTATGTACTACAAACATTAGTGGGGTGGGGGGGGGGGGGGGGGAGGGGATTTAGCGTTCAGAATATGATTAAGATTGACGATGTCACCGGAAACAGGCAATGTTAAAGTGAGATTGGAAATATTTCAGTTGCCTTTCATCAGACGGATTGTTTTCTTTCATAATTTTATGTTTCATGAGCTCTGTCTTTATGACATATTGGAAGTAAATTACGCCACAGAAAGATTCAGACATGTTGACAGGTCTCCACTTTAAAGATCTAGGCCACTCTTCTATGAAAAAGTATTCATGTCTTTCAACTACCATAATATCTGTCCACAATTTCATATTCAAAAGAACAAAAATGCACTGTACATAAATAAACTACGCTAAGCATGATTAACAAACTAAACAAGGCCAGGGAACGCCATTTACTTATTTTATATTAAAACTATAACAATAAACTAAAGAATTGACACAATTAGGACAGCGAGACTACAGCGAGTCTTCACGCCCTCTATCAAACAATAAATTACTTCCTGGAATTTCTTACACTTTGCACCGTACATATAATGTGTGATACATTCAGCAAACATTGTCTTAACCTAGTCATATTTACAATTTGACTTGTGCATATGAATGCTTTTATGACGAACTTTGTAGAAACAACAAGGCCTGGCTATTAGAATGCTGTACTATGTACAGAGACGACTGGCCTTTGTTGATTTCCTTATGTTGGTTTTCTGAACAATGTATTTTACAAACACAATTACAGGAAGAGATCAGATAGCCTACTTGTTTAAGGCAGCCAAGATTTACTGAGTTCTAATACCATTAAAGTCTGTATAATCAACTTACCAGGGTCATATAGCACTAACATGAAGGACACATACATTCAATGTACGTCCCGCCAGGCTTAGGCGTCTCGACTTGATTATCATATGAACGTTCGAGAAAACCTTTAGAAATATTACTCAATTCAACTCTAGTGAAGCTCCTTGACTTTCAAGCCTTTGCTTTTTTTCTTCCTGTTCTATTTCAAAGTCTATACAAACATATTATTTACCTAACCTAGGGGAATGTAAAACTTCGGCCTGCTTTCCAGCCTCAGTAATGGAAGACATAGGAAGAGGCACGGTAGTGTGAGTGACTTGGCTTCAAAAGTAGTTGCTACTTGATAACTCTATTTAAAGCATGATGCAAAGTATACTTGTAGGCTAAGTTCATATCTTTGAACCGAATTCTGAACATTGTACTTGTCGATAAAGATTTACTATCATATTATACATTTTAATGTATTGTGAACTTCAGTCCTCCCTATCAGTAGTTTATTTTTCTTCCAATTTCAAAAGGAAAAGAATACATCATATTAATAAACTCTTGACACGGATGTTGCTCTCTCTGCCTTGTCATCTACGGTAATTAATATTTAGGTGTCGCAAACGTTCCCTACGGCATCATGATAAACGTTTACACCCGCCCCCAACCACACATACACACAAAAACACCCCCCCCCCTCCCCATCCAAGAGACTCAGTTGATAAGACATTTTTAAAAATCTTTCCCAAGGACCATTAAAATCTGCCATATAAATGCAGAATATCATACAATATACAGGTAAATTTTTTTCTGGCATGACAGTTGAGACAACAATCCACGGACATTACTTCCCAAATATGCATAAAGTCATAAAGGCCCTGGGATGTTCGATGTTCACAAGGTCAGTGTGCATAGTTATATATTCTTGTGTGCTTTCGGCCGTGTAATAAGCGTCATTCTGGAATCTACCCATCTTTGAAATTAAATACCTATTTTTGCCGAGTCCGCCATTGCATCCCAGTAAGTCATTTGCTCCATGAAAGATTTAATTATCGGTTACCCTAACGTTGGCTTCTATCACTAGTAATTGCCGTTTGTTTTTTTCTTACGAGAATGTTTGAGGGTTTAGGATTAGAATTTTTTTATTTTTTTTTTAGCTTTGTGGGCAGACTCTCAGTTTCTGAAAAAAAAAAAAGTTAAATATTTGAGATGGCTCTACTAACCCGTTCCTGTTTTACAGATAATAAATAAACTAAATATCCAAGTCTAAAACCTGCCACTTAAACCACTGACTGCTATATTCCTGGAGACTGAATGGTATGGTAATAAAGTCATGGTAAGGGAAAATAAGGGGATTTATTTTATTGTAACCCTTTGGAGACTATAGGGCCGATCTATCGGCCAAGGAGTCGAAGTACGAAAAAGACGACGAGGCCGATCCATCGGCAGGTCAATACAACAATCGCCATTAGCTCCGTGTTCTTAGCACTGAAACCCCATTTAGGCTCCATCTCTAAAGGGTTAAATACATACAGATCAAAGTTCTAAAGTCGTGCGAGGAGGAGTATTTTGACAATTAAACAGTGGGCGATGATGTTAAATCACGAGCTGATAAAAGTCCTTTTCCAAAACTAATTTGACAAGACAGTGTCTGACATAAAACATCTGAAGGAGCTGTAACAAAATCTAACAATGTCGTTTTTCTTTACAACCGAGTTACATTTACCGACTGCCGTACATTGAATGTAACTCCCTTTTAACGGGATAGTTGAAGTATCCACGCTAAATAATCCAAGAGAGGTTTCGCATTACTTGTTTGACACGAACAGCCTTACAACGTTTGAATTGATCGCCGACAACCGGGACATTGGTTAACTGAAATAGGTGACGTGTCGTCAATACATCCTGGTTGATTTTTACTGAAATAGGAGTGTGTTGTACATAATAACCAATACCATTAAACTGCAATATTTGTCACTGACGCAATATGGAGGTAATTATTATTAGAAAATGCCCAATGAACAAATTAAATAGTAATACAATCATGTAATGTCTGTCTCCTGCTTCCTCACTTCCGCCCCACCCATCCACCCCCAACTCCTCCCTCTGCGTTCAGCTATTACAACAGTTGTTGTGTGTATACTATAAGTGTGTGTGAAATATTCAAATAAATTCTGAAGCGCTTACGTGAGAAGCTTCAATTTGTACATCTCATACTTCCCATAATCGAACATTATTGTGCACTATCAATCTTTGCAATCACCTTATTTTACTTTCTTTTGCATAAAAGTAAATAAATAGATAATAGAACTCTTGTATTTTTTACTTGTAACATTTGTGACAATCTCTGCCATTTTTACTGTATAAGGTACGGTAGTAACGATTATTCCTGAGTACCTCGAAAAGTCCGACGTTTCAAATATTATATTGAAAAGACTTTTCATGGGGATGATGTGCAATAATTTGTAAAACATTTAATGTAGCCCCCCCCCCCCCCCCCAAGACAGAAAATCAGTTCAATCGATATAATTATTTCGTCCATCTGAGGGATGTTGCTGTCGTACAAAGCGTAATTTAAAACACGCATTTCAAGCACCGGAGATAAGACTGCAGTCCATGGACAACGCACACTGATATGTACTCTTGTGTCACAAAGTAAGCTAAATGTTTATGCTTGAAGATCAGTGTGCTTCTTGTGCGTATTATATGTCGTGAAAGTCATTTTACAATTATTTTTTTTTGTATTAAAAAATTGTCATGATAAATCATCAAAAATGTTAAAGTTGTGATTCCTATAAACATTGTGGCATCCTGAAGTTCACAGCTGAACATTTTATAATTTTAATCTCGACAAACATTGTTAGAAACATTGCCAGCACATACAAGTGTGGTTTTAAATAAGGCTAGGTATATTTGGGCCGAATACGGCCTAAATAGCCCAAAACCCTGGTTCCGGGTTATTTGGGCCGATAGTGCGAGTTTGCACTGTTCTGGCGTGTTTTTTTTTTTGTTTTGTTGTTGTTGTTGTTGTTGAAAACACAGAATTTGGGTCCGTACAATATTGCCTAAAGGTAGCGTCAATTACCACCGCATTTTGCGGTGGCCATTGACGGTACGCCGATCGCCAATAGCTACCCCAGCCCTCGCCTGATTGGTCAATCTGACTACCGCCCATTGATACAAACTGACTAGACCCTCACGCCCCCAGGTCCATTTGACCATACCAATGCACACTTGAATCGACAATGGACACCGTATTCCGCGGTGGCAATTGACACTCTCATGCCTAAAAAGTAAAATACCTTCGGCCCAAATAGCACAGCACCGGGTTGTATAGGCCGTATTCGGCCTAAATATACACTTCCTTTAAATAATCATATGTGAAGTCAGGTAGAGGCGAGATGAATTATTTTCAAGAATTTTTTGGGATGTAATATTAGAAATCAATTTTGCTCAGACAGTCTCTCGTGTTGTTGTTGTTGTTTTGACAAAACTCTGTCAGATGTCACAGAGACCCCGAACGAAATATTTCTCTTCACCACTGGTCCCTTCTCTAGTAAAAAAATGAACCAGATATCATAGCCTAAAAATTGACATTTTAATCACTGGAGACCTTGTTCCTGGGAAGTTAATGTGAAAGTATAATTTCATTAAAAACGGAATCCTGTTGGAGAGAATTAGTTTAGAAATGTGCTGGAGAAAGTGATAAATTCCTCTTTATTTGTGTTTTAATGTATGATATTTAATTGTAGTCATGAAATAATTATTTTTGTTTCGTGGAGGAAAGGCTGAGAATGGGGGTGGGTTGAAATGTAGACAGTGGGCTATGCTACTAAATCGCATAAATATTCACTTGCAAACTTAGCCTGACAAACTCCATAGCCAGTAGCTGGAGCCACTGACATTCAATCTTTTCATTTTGTCTTTCTTTACAACCGAGTTGTCATTGCTGAATACTGTGTATTGAGTGTGAATTCTTTGTTAACTCTGCACAGTGTCCTCAACGAGAGGTTTTGCTTGACTTCTTTTTCACAGTGGCTTTAGAAAATTTGAATGGTTATAGATCGCGTTCAACCAGGAAGGTGAAAAAACTGACGTGTAATAAAGATGTATGAGGTAGCCTAAATAACTTGATGGCAGACATCGGTCTGGCTGTTGTTAAATTTGAGGTCAATGGTTGATTGTTTTTTCTACAATAGGATTACATTATACCGTTATACTATTTGTAATTGGATTATAATTATTGTTAAAAGTAATTTGAAAAATTAATTGTTAATAACAATTATTATCTTTCTCTGACACGTTTGACTTCATATCATCATCACCCGATTCGTTTTCCTCTTTTTTGATATTCAACTTCAAACACCCAAAGAAGAAAGATTGTAAAGAAAGGATTACGTTTCACATGTATGTACGGGTCTGATGTTATTATTATAGAGCTACATTGGATCTTTTGAATGTAATACAAAGACTGGGAGAATATGTCACATCACATAAGACCATTGGAATAAACCAAGTACTAAGGGAGGTAGATTAGCAGTCCTATGACAATTCTCCCATGTATTTAGTCAATCATCATTAGAGGGTACCTTCAGAACAGGGAAGGATATCAAGTTAGGCGTCTTCCTTTTCCCCCTTTTAAACTGACAGTTATTCAGGGACTAACGTAATGTAATTTATAAGTAAGTTGTATTTTTTTGTCTTGGTTTCAATATCAAATTTGTGTTTTATTCATTTGAGAAAGTAAAAGGAAAATCCATAGCTAGAAAATGAAAAGATAATTCCCACAGGAGTGACAGCTTAAAAAACAAAATAGAGAAATCAAACGTTAAAGTAATCTCCATCATTAGAAATGGCGAATCCGCTATGAACAAATCTTGAACCGAAGGTAAACTATGTGACATGCCACTACCGTGTTCTGTACGGGATGGGAACTTTTAGCAAAACCAGGAATGTGCTCTTAAGCATCAGCTGGTACAGGTTTTTAATACGGTATATACCGAACACTACAGAGACATTCTGTGGCTTGATCATTATTAATATTATTGTGAATATTAAGGTGCATGGGAAATAAACTCAGGACAGTTGTCACAAAGCGCAGGTGCAGACAATGGTACTGCAAATGCGGTTTGCAACCTTGGGATGTTCCGGCCTATGAGTGACTATAACACACCAATGGAAACAAGTGCTTTACAGTTATACACACAATAAATTTATTGGGACACGTGGGATGAGGGCTTAATTAATGTTGGTAAAATAGTCTAAATAACTTGTCAGAAGAGATGGACAAATATTTCATACAGATATTATGACAATGATTAAATTCAAAAGATAATGCGTTTAACAACAGTTAAGATAATTACCCTGAAAGAAAAGGTTTCTGAATAATGCAATGAAATGACAATAAAATGGATTATAATATGTTACACTGAAACACAGATAAAAAGGTAATTGTATATCTCACCAGCTCTGCACTTAAAGAACGTTTCACACAGGATATATCCACTGTCAAGACCAGATTTAATTCATAAGAGTAAATTTTTGCGAGAGCAGTAAGTAATTTTTAGAAACGTAATTATTGTACGAGCCAGCATAACTTGGCCTAGAGCTGGTCTCGTAAACAATGTGTTTTGAACAGTTTTTTCCCTGATAGATAGACAGAAGGTGGGGAAGGATAGAGAGACAGCGTAGGTGTGCATGACTGAGCACTTGTTGTATCTCGTGTTTTGAACTAGGGGTAGTAAAGAGGGAAGGGGTGAGTAGGAATTAAATGTTATTGAGACGTCTGTTGACGTACAGAAAAACCGTGATCCAGAGTAAAAGCTCGGGGTTTTGAACATGTTAAGAATTTATTGCTATAAAATTTATATTATATTGTATTGAAGTAATTCGACCTTTGATGTCGACCCAAGGTCGTTGCGTAGGGCTGTTACTTAAAATAACTCAGTTCGGCAGCTGAGCTAGAAGTGGTTGCACCAATCACAATCCAGGAATTAGACGGTAAGCTGCAGATGCAGTCCAGTATTTAAGGCCATACAGAACTTAGTTCTGGGCCACATGTAGAAAATCCATTTACGAGGTGGACGGCGATAGTCCTCAGCCAGATGAGGGACATGGAGACGCAGTTGAGCAGTCCATTGTGAGGGGCCTGATTTAAAGCTCCAGAGCCTAAGCTACTTGGTTTGATATAAACCCACAGCGTTTACATCCAGCGCTCTCACTCCCAGTGAGGGCCGCATGGTGAGAGTCTATACTAATTTGTAATGATGAAAGTGAACCGTTCTACTTACTTTTGAAGACAGTTTCAGAGCTACCGCCAGACAACGCATGGTTGTACAAGCATTCTCCATGGCGTGTCTAGAGGAAATGTCCACATCATAACATGTCTCATTGAATTAATAGAATTTAAACTGTTATATCCGTCGCCACGTGCGCGGATTCTATTTGCCATATAACTCATATGACCTGCAAGTAGTTAGATTGAATTTGTTAGTCTTTATAAAAGCTGTAGTTCCATTAGTTAGATTCAGTTGCCTTTGAATTGATATATATATTTATAATTATATTTGTTACATTAATTCCTGTAATTAAACTGCCCTACAGTTCTGCTAAAATTGAAAGCAATTGATTTATTTAGTTTCTAGAGTGCAAGTATTTATTTTTGTGTGTTCGTCGATTGTGGGAGCGGACCTCGAAAGAGTGTCAGTCGAAATATCCCCATGTAACCCACATCGCGACATCCACACTCTTCCAATGATTACTCTAACTAAAATGTTACTTAAACTTGTCCTATATCTTGAATCTGTAAACTTGACGATGATGGTCCTAAACCGAAGAATGTCCGGTCTCTTGGGAAACTGGACTCCACAAGATAATGTTCTCTTAAATTCACTACAGGATATACTCAATTGCAAATATGTCCTTACTCCACATAAAAAGCACTGTCCACATCCACAAGATGACTACTAGAATTATATATAACTAATGTCCTGACAAGGCTCTGGTCACAGTAACAGGGTACACAACAGGATCGAAATGTCCTAACAATACGCACAAGATACTTTAAAACAGGTGGTTACTTTATGGTCTTGGCCTCTAGCCTTCCCGCTGTTCTGCACAATTCACAGAAACGCCGGGTACAATGCCCTACACGCGGACAGAAGCCTGCCTGGTCACGCTAAGACTTACAGGTCTAACACTGCCACAAGAAGCGAGTACAACACTGGAAATTAACGAGTTCCTTAAGAACTTAAGATATGTGCAATATATGCACCGCGTACATGAGCTAACTTTAACTTTAAGCTTAGACTCACACGCCGCTCTAACCGAGCTTATTTCATGCTTTGACAAAGCAAGAAATATAATAATATACTATGACTAAGTCCTACGCGAACCTGAAAGTCATAAACGCTCTATACACGAGCTAACTTAACACACCGTATAGGCTATGTTAATATATGTCTGTGTCTTACAATAAGAACGACAGACAGGTACACCACTCTACGTGAGCAGGACCTCGCTCCACACGAGCTAAATTTTAATACAGGCCTTAATAGACACTGTAAATACACGCCTGAGTTCTACAGGCAGGTACACTGCTTCGCACGAGCAGGACCTCGCAGTGAGTCTATCGCAAGCGGACTGACGACTCCAGATTTGCTCTGGAATATATACAGAAACTCAAAATTACAGAAAATTACAGAGGGGAAAACTGGGAGGTTCTAGCTAGCTCGAATTCGTGAGCCATAAAAACGAGCACAAAGATTCTACGGTGGCCAAACTCGGACGCTGGGGTATTAGGTGGACGGGCCAGAGATAATTGCTCTACCCGCAGGTAGCCTGAGACATAACTTCGAACAAAAGATCAGGGAGGTGGACCGATCGAACGGGCAAGTGGATGGTCATTACGCGGCATTTCGTTACATCATTTTTTTTTTCGTTCCCTTGTAAAATTTCGCTGCCTGCACTTTGTGTTAAGTTTTTAAGACCTGCAGCTTTATCTCAGGTTATACTGTCTGACAAAGTCAAATGTAATCCGATAATAATTAATACGATCCAAAATAATGAATGAAATGAAGCGCTGTCTTGTCTTTATTTTATACTTTACAAAACTAATGTATCACTTTAAAAAGTATACAGGTCAAATTCAGCACTGACTCAGATGTAGGTTGAGTCTATTTTAGTCGCTGCTGTTTCAAGGAGCATGCCGACATTAAATTATATTGTCTGATTAATTCGGTACTGTAACAAGTTGAAAAATGTGCAAAGTAAACGAAGTAAATGCGGTACCGGCATGTTGGTAGAGAAACATTTTACATTGTCACTCCATTGATAGTGGCCCCTTCATTATGGTAACTTTCACATCAGTCTTTTGATATTTGTCTCCGTTTTTTCACTCATTAATTTTGACCTCCCACTCCCTTGATACCCACTGACGTGATTTGTATTTGGACAATTTTGCATTAAAGCATTCTGTCGTGTTTTTATCAGAAGAATTCTGCAGAGTGAGGCTGATTCAGGACAGAGACGAACAAGGAGAATACATCAATTCTGTGTTTGTTCCTGTAAAATGGAACTCCTTGTTCGTTACAATTATTATGGTAATTGTCGCGATGTGGGTTACATGGGGATATTTCGACTGACACTCTTTCGAGGTCCGCTCCCACAATCGACGAACACACAAAAATAAATACTTGCACTCTAAAAACTAAATAAATCAATTGCTTTCAATTTTAGCAGAACTGTAGGGCAGTTTAATTACAGGAATTAATGTAACAAATATAATTATAAATATAAATATCAATTCAAAGGCAACTGAATCTAACTAATGGAACTACAGCTTTTATAAAGACTAACGTATTCAATCTAACTACTTGCAGGTCATATGAGTTATATGGCAAAAAGAATCCGCGCACGTGGCGACGGATCTAACAGTTTAAATTCTATTAATTCAATGAGACATGTTAGGATATGGACATTTCCTCTAGACACGCCATGGAGAATGCTTGTACAACCATGCGTTGTCTGGCGGTAGCTCTGAAACTGTCTTCAAAAGTAAGTAGAACGGTTCACTTTCATCATTACAAATTAGTATGGACTCTCACCATGCGGCCCTCACTGGGAGTGAGAGCACTGGATGTAAACGCTGTGTGTTTATATCAAACCAAGTAGCTTAGGCTCTGGAGCTTTAAATCAGGCTCCTCACAATGGACTGCTCAGCTGCGTCTCTATGTCTCTCATCTGGCTGAGGACTATCGCCGACCACCTCGTAAATGGATTGTCTACATGTGGCCCAGAACTAAGTTCTGTATGGCCTTAAATACTGGACTGCATCTGCAGCTTACCGTCTAATTCCTGGATTGTGATTGGTGCAACCATTTCTAGCTCAGCTGCCGAACTGAGTTATTTTAAGTAACAGCCCTACGCAACGACCTTGGGTCGACATCAAAGGTCGAATTACTTCAATACAATATAATGTAAATTTTATAGCAATAAATTCTTAACATGTTCAATACCCCGAGCTTTTACTCTGGATCACGGTATTTCTGTACGTCAACAGACGTCTCAATAACATTTAATTCCTACTCACCCCTTCCCTCTTTACTAACCCTAGTTCAAAACACGAGATACAACAAGTGCTCAGTCATGCACACCTACGCTGTCCGTCTATCCTTCCCCACATCTTCTGTCTATCTATTATAAAAAAAACTGTTCAAAACAACTTGTTTACGAGACCAAGTTATGCTGGCTCGCACAATAATTACGTTTGTAAAAATTACTCACTGCTCTCTCACAAAAATTTAGTCAGTAGAAACATTTATGAATTAAATCTGTTCTTGACAGTAATGGAAAGATGAATACATAAGCAATCCGTTTCGTTTTTTTTTCTCTCTCTCTCTCTCTCTTTCTTTCTTTCATCTGCCATGAAATATTCTATTTCAGGTTTGACTGATTCAACCCCCCCCCCCCCCCAAAACGTTTTTTGACGGAAAGCAAAATTGAGCAAAAACTTCTCCCCCAATTTTTCCGTGTACCTCTGTTAAGTTTTGAGGCAATGAATTCCAGGTCTTCCGACCATAAAAAGAACAATCATCATCGTCCATGAAGAAATCTTTACTAACCGAAAAGGTGTGAAAGTATTGAAAGACATTAATATTCTCTGATGATATCTCATCTTACAAAAAGAAAAAAAAAACTCGCAGGATGTTTAACAAGACCTACTATCGCTCACACAGCTCGGACTTGCCTGCAATATTAAAGGTGCCTTCTTTTTTACCTGCAGAAGGCCTTTTTTTTTTAGATTTGGAGAGTAGAAATAGTGGGGAAGTATTTTTTGACTTTGCTTTGTGTCGCTATTTGACTACCTCCAATCCTTCATTTTCACAAATACATGAGCCCATGACATCATCACTTCCTGTGAAATTCTCGGTGTGCACCACTGCACATTGTGTACTGTCCTATCTACCTATCAGTCGCTGAGTTTGTGCATGACAGTTGACACTGCGCATCTCGGCATCAACGTTTTTGTGCTGATTCCTTTCTGTCTGCAGTGGTGTCATTTGTTTTCTTAACCAGTGGAAGAATCGGGCAGTTGCTAGTTATATCAGCAAATTCTGAAAAAGCTTGGCTGCGCGACAGATGGAGTTTAAGTGGTCATCGAAGAGATAAAAAGAAAAAAACAACAACAAAAGGAACAGATTATATCACAATGAAGGCAAAATAAAATTCAAGGGAAAAAAAGAATAAGATCACAAAACAAAAATACGAGGGCGAAGAGGAAAAAATAAAAAGGAAAAAAAAAACGAAAAAAAATTTCTTGCGCCCGGTAAAATTTAAAAGAAACGAAAACCAGATTCGAGATGAAAACAACAACAACAACAACAACAACAACAACAACAAAAGACAGCTGAATATAAAAGTTTAAGAAGAATTTCCCTAGCGGAGATAAAAGAAGGACACGATGTTGGATGCAGATGGCGTTGAGTAAAATGTATGAATGAAATCGATCGGGGTGGTTTTTAAATTGGGGAAACAGGTGATGATACTCACCGTCTTCTCTTCGTTTCTGATTAATTTCATGAACAACTTTTCCCTTTCATTTTCCAAGGATAAACGTGTGAACTGATTGGGTCCGATTTAGACTCCTCTTCGTGTCGCAACCCTTAACGGAATGGGCTAAAATGGCAGGAAAACGAATGCTGCACGTTTTTGATTCAGCTTGCTCTCCGCTCGTGAACATTGGGCTGGAGGTAAGAACTGACGGGACACACCAGTCTTTTAATCTCAGAACAATGGAGACTTTGCAACTATTGTTTTTGTTTTGGGTGAAAAGAAGACGCCATACAAGTCGTTACTGGACTCACAGTATATTTCAACGAAGAGAGGAATTCGGTGAATATCATCATCTTTTGTGATGTACACTCGATTTGAATAATTGTCATCACTTTTGTCATACAGAGTTTGTCTTTTTTGAACCGCAGCAATAAGAGCTTCGTTTTGTGAAACGGAATCCATTGTAACTGAAGGCGTAGCTAGCTAGGTCGTGTGTAGTAATGAAATTGCTGGAAGGAAACTGGAAGAAATTTTAATTGCGAGATAAAACCTTCGTGATCGGTTCAGCAACTGGGAGTGGCAGGGAAGGGACACGAAAGGGAAACTGACGCACTCAGTCTGCGATGATGAAATATTGAGACGCTTCCGGTGATTCGGCAACTGGGACTAAAGGTCAAGCTGAGGACAAGCGGGAACGGAGAGGAAATCGGATCCACTCAGTTTACACTGTAAGTTTAAATAATTGCAGGGGGGGGGGGGTGTCTGATCTTGTTCCTCATGATTACCAATACATATAGTATTAACTCTGTCATCGAATATTCATGATGACCATTGTCAACTGTCGCGTCTGTGTGCGTGTGTGTCGGTCTGTGCGTGTGTATGTCTGTCGGTCTCTGTGAATGTGTCTGTCGGTCTCTGTGTGTTTGTGTTGGGCTGGACTGTGTGTGTGTGTCGGTCTGGACGGTGTGTGTGTGTGTCGGTGTGTGTGCGTGTGTCTGGTGGGCGTGTGTGTGTCTGTCGGTCTGGTCGGCTTTGTGCGTGTGTCGGTCTGGTGTCTATGGGTGTGTGCCTGTCAGTGTGTGTGGGTGTGTGCCTGTCTGTCGGTGTGCGTGCCTGTCTGTCAGTGTGTGTGTGCGTGCGTGTCTGTGTATGTTGGTGTGTGTATGTGTCTGTCGGTGCGTGTGGGTCTGTCTGTGGGGGGTGTCTGTAGATGGTGTGTCTGTCGGTCTGGTCGGCGTATGCGTGTCGGTCTGGTCGTCCTGTGTGTCTGTTGATGTGTGTCGGTCTGAGCTGTCTGTCGGTGTTGGTGCCTGTCTGTCAGTTTGAACGTGTGTGGGTATTGTCTGGGTGCCTGTCTGTCGATGTGTGCGTCTGTCGGTCTGAGCTGTCTGTCGGTGTTGGTGCCTGTCTGTCAGTTTGAACGTGTGTGGGTATTGTCTGGGTGCCTGTCTGTCGGTGTGTGCGTCTGTCGGTGTGTGCGTCTGTCGGTGTGTGCGTCTGTCGGTGTGTGTGTCTGTTGGTGTGTGCCCGTTTGTCGGTGTGGGCGCCCGTCTGTCAGGTCGGGCGTGCGTTGGTGCCTGTCTTGTCTGTCGGTGTGTGCCTGTCTGTCTGTCTGTCGGTGTGTGCCTGTCTGCGTGTCGGTCTGTCTGTCTGTCGGTGTGTGCCTGTCTGCGTGTCTGTCTGTCTGTCTGTCGGTGTGTGCCTGTCTGCGTGTCTGTCTGCGTGTCTGTCGGTGTGTGCCTGTCTGCGTGTCTGTGTGCGTGTCTGTCGGTGTGTGCCTGTCTGCGTGTCTGTGTGCGTGTCTGTCGGTGTGTGCCTGTCTGCGTGTCTGTCTGCGTGTCTGTCGGTGTGTGCCTGTCTGCGTGTCTGTGTGCGTGTCTGTCTGTCGGCGTGCGTGTCTGTGTGCGTGTCTGTCTGTCGGCGTGCGTGTCTGTCGGCGTGGGTGTCTGTCGGCGTGTGCGTGTCTGTCGGCGTGGGTGTCTGTCGGCGTGGGCGTGTCTGTCGGCGTGGGTGTCTGTCGGCGTGGGTGTCTGTCGGCGTGGGTGTCTGTCGGCGTGGGTGTGTCTGTCGGCGTGGGCGTCTGTCGGCGTCTGTGTCTGTCGGCGTGGGTGTGCGCGACGGTCCGTCTGTCTGTCGGCGTGGGTGTGCGCGACGGTCCGTCTGTCTGTCGGCGTGGGTGTGCGCGACGGTCCGTCTGTCTGTCGGCGTGGGTGTGCGCGACGGTCCGTCTGTCTGTCGGCGTGGGTGTGCGCGACGGACCGTCTGTCTGTCGGCGTGGGTGTGCGCGACCGTCTGTCTGTCGGTGCGGGTGTGCGCGACGGACCGTCTGTCGGTGGGTGTGTGCGCGACCGTCCGTCTGTCGGTGGGTGTGTGCGTCTGTCTGTCTGTGGGTGTGCGTCGGTCGGTCTGGCCGGCGTGTGTGTGTGTGTGTCTGTCGGTCGGTCTGGTCTCCTTGTGTGTGTGTGTGTGTGGTGTGTGCGTCTGTCGGTCTGCTTATGTGTGTCGGTCTGGACTGTCTGCGTGTCGGTCTGGTGTCTGTGGGTGCCTGTCCGTGTGTGTGTGTGTGTGTGTGTGGGTGCCTGTCGGTCTGGTCGGCGTGTGTGTGTGCGTCTGTCGGTCTGGTCTGTGTCTGTCGGTCTGGTCTGTCGGTAGGTCTGGCCGGTGTGTGTGTGTCTCGGTCTGGTCGGCGTGTGTGTGTCGGTCTGGTCGTCGTGTGCGTGTCGGTCTGGTGTGTGGGTGTGTGTCAGTCTGAGCTGTCGGTCGGTCTGACTGAGCTATATGTCGGTCTGATCTGCTTGTGCGTGTGTCTGGTCTGCTTGTGTGTTGGTCTGGTGTCTGTCTGTCTGTGTGCGTCTGTCGGTCTGGTCGGCGTGTGTGTGGGTGCCCGTCTGTCTGTCGGCGTGTGAGGGTCTGTCTGTGGGTCTGGGCTGTCTCTCGGTGTGGGTGCCTGTCTGTTACTAGAGTCAGTTTGGGCGTCTTGTCGGTGTGTGTCGGTCTGGTCAGCATGTGCGTGTATCTGTCTGTCGGTCTGGTCGGCGCGTGCGTCTGTCTCTCGGTGGAGAGAGGTGCCTGTCAGTTTGGGGGTGCGTGCGTGCCTCGGTCTGGGTGTGTGTGTGTCAGCCTGGTGTCTGTCGGTGTAGGCGTGCGTGTGTGTCTCGGTGTGTGAACTGTGTGCGAGTCGGTGTCTGTCGGTCTCTTGTGCGTGTGTCTGGTCTGTGCGCGCGCGCTCATGTCCGTCTGATCTGTGTCTGGTCTATGTGCGCTTGTCATGGTCTGGTCAGTGTGTGGGTGTGTGTGCGCGTGTGGGTCAGTCTGGTCCGTGTGTGTTGTGTCGGTCCAGTCCGTCCGTCTCTCTCCGTTTCATATCTGGTCTGGAAGGAAAACTGGATGAGCGTAAAGTCTGTGTGTTGTGCCCCTATTACTTTACGTAACTGCATGTAATCGGGCTGAAATTACTGAAAACCCATACAGGCGGCACCGAGACTAATCGAATCGCGCCGTTGCAAATCTTCGAATAACACAGAACGACAGCGAAACAACGAAACGACAGCGAAACAACGAAACAACGAAACGACAGCGAAACATCGATGGTACCGATACCGAGACACATCTCACGACGATGCCCGATACCGATATGGATTTTCAACTTCATATTTCCTTCCCTCCTTCCTAAACTAAAAATTAGATTTTTGCACACAAACACACCCACACACAAAAGTAAAAACATTCAGGGATCACAAGCGGCGGTGGACCCTGAAGCTTGAAGAACTGTCATGTGACCCCATCGCAACCAGCAACAAGAGGCCAAAATCTAAAATTCACTCAAAAAATGTTTCTCTCAGGCCCTTCCAGGATTTGGGGCCCTGAAGCTTAAGCTTCACAGTCAATCCGCCACTGGCCACAAGGAATGATTACATGCATGAGATACGGTACTAGTAAAAGAAAAAACAAAACTCATGTTTACATCCAGCAATCCAGAAAAATCGTTCGTCTCCTTCCCAGCACTACTTTATTAAATCTCCACATCAGCGGATTTTGAGAAATTCATTTGTAAAGTCTTGTAGCTGAATTACAAAGTATAAGAAAACCTTGTGAGCATGGCAGTTCTATTTGGTAAGATACCTTTATGACGTTTTCAGGAATGATAGAACACATTATCAAGCTGTTTCACACTCACAGTCCCGATTTATCCTAATTCCTTATCATAATACTGAAGCCGCAAGCGATTAACATGGAATTTCTCAGCTTTTCAAAAAGTGGAGTTCCAACAAACAAGAACTGAGGTCGCGATTTTTCTGGATGAGGATTTGGATTGATATAGCACAACGTTTAATTCAAGTGAAAATATTGCAGCAATAAGAAACAGATAATACTATTCTAAATCAGGAGTTCCCAACAATTGTTTCGTCCCGTGTACCCATGGCAACTTTTCTCGAGTAAATTTATCCCTCTACACTGAGTATAAAATGTAGATCGTTTAGTCCAAAACAGTAGAAAGAAAAAAAAAAGGGTCTTTTTTTCACACAAAAAATGGTACTTGAAACTTTCAACTTCAGATTTTTTTTTAAGTTTATTATTTAATCTATATATACAAATCCATACTATATGTTAATGATATTAAAAATAAAATATTAATAATAATAATGTTAACAATAAATAATTTTTTCCCGTGATATAAGTTTAAACCCCTTTACAATCATGCTAGCGATACAAACAACATACTAAAATGTAACAACAGCCAGAAACAGAATAAAATAATATGGTTGTGTTGTATTCCATCAAAATCAAATGAAAAGGTGTGTTAAATTTCAATATTCTTTATATCTCTTATCCGGCACTGGCAGCAATTTCCAGGTCTTTGGGCAAATATACCCTCTGGGTGGACGAAATTCAGCCCCCTCTCCCCGCACACCCCGCCCCCTGTTGGGAACTCCTGTTAGAAGTCTTGTAATTGTATTCTCAAGGCCAGTGGTTGGTGGACGCTTCTGGTATAGTCTCCTTCTGTCCTATAATTGCTGTAAAAATTTTAATATTCTGTCTGTCGTCTTGCTTTTTCCAAGCACAATGTGATTGTTATCGTGTCGACGTGCTATCTCCAAACCCTTTGCTAAATGTAGCAGTTCATGGTGCTCAGATAGATGGGGAATTGGGTTCACTGGTCCGCTGTGGTTGCTCCTAGGTCTCCATATGACAGCATTTGGCTTGTGGATATGAAAGAAAAAACATTTTCGAAAAATAAATAAGTTTAATTGAGCCCCAAATGTGTTGTAGGATGCAATTGCCAACTATCAATAAAACATATTTTAACTGAATGTGTAGGCCTCATGCATATCCGAAGAAGGCACTTTGCCTGTGGATCCATGAAAGAATGATTTTCTGACGTGGATCCACAGCTCACCCTGTCCTTTCTGATACTGATAGAGGCTAAGATCTACAACTTGATTTAATAACTTTTATACTCGTTTACAAAACTTTTTCCAGTTCTATGCAAAACAACTTATTTTAGAATTTACCAATGTGTTAGAATTATATGAATGTATCTAATTCTGTGGTAAACTTAAAAGCTTTGAATACGAAACATAAATAAAAAAAACATTCTCAAAACAGACCCTGAAGGGCGCAAAGTGGCCATTATCGTGCCAACGTGCCGCAAAACCCAAATCCAAACTCGTGCCCTTCAATATAAGACTAGCCTTACTCCTGTTTTATTGTTTTACAGAAAATTTGAGTTTGAATTTTTTTTTTTAATTTAAACATTTTTATTTTTTTTCTGTATGTGAGAATTATAATGAACTGGAGGATGAATTTCACGTGCTATTATCTTGCATAAAATTCAAAGATACAAGGAAACATTTTTTTTTTTTACCGTCTTGGCCAGTAGTTAGACCAAACATGTTTAAGTTCATAAATTTTCTGTCGTCGATGCAAGATAGAAAACTACATTTGTTTGGACTGTTTTGCCATAAAGTACTAAACGAGTACAATAATATCACTTTGTGTCTTCTCCTGGTGAGGTCTGGAAACTGAATTCTTCTTTGTGTGAAAATGTAAATCTTAGTGATATTTTCATGTAAAGTAAATTCACGACAGATAAAGGTGAATTTGGTGGATGGGGAGGGGGGGGGGGTGAGGATTGAAGAATGATGACTGTTTCTGGCAATTATCAGTCGTTATATTTTATTGTATGTTATTATAAGTAAATGTATAAATTGTAGTGGGCAGCAAGGAGCGGAGAGAATGAATGACCATGCCTTCTGTGTTTACATGTATTGTTTCTTCATTCTTCTGTTTATTTTGTATTGGCCGGTCAAGACCTACAATCAACTTGGAACTGACTATTTGATCGTCCTTTTCGAATGTCGAAGTTTCATGTATATATATGGCCTTTAGCGTCTTTACAGACGGTCTTAGCAGCTAGAATATTCACTTTCACTTTGACTGACAGCTTCTCTCGTGGCTTATTCTACCAATGTTTGACCCGAGAGTGCGATGGCAGTGATTGCAGGTCAGTCTTTTGGGTTCACTTTGGCGAGTGTTTTCATTCCGCCTCTGTCGTTTTGTCAGGTATGTTTCTTTTGCCTTGAAGTCTATTGCGAGCGTGCCACTGCGCAATTTTTGTCTCCATCTGCTTCGATCATTTGCAAGGTTCTCCCATTCATTGGGGTCGATGTTGAATGCTTTCATCGTGACCTTGCAAGTGTCTTTGAATCGCAGATGTGGCCTACCTCTGGGTGGGTTGCCAGTAGCAAGTTCCCCGTAGAGAATTTGTCTGTGCTCATAGCTTTTAGGGATGAGTTTTTTGGGTTGTTTTTTTTTCTTAATACTTACAGATTGCACATTGAATCATCTGCTTAATACTTTGACACACACTGGAGAAAGCTTGTAGAGGTAGTGTGTGACTCAGTTCAGCCAAAAAAGTGGAGATAGAACTCTGTCATTCTATAAGGGGACGCAAACGGGGAATCTGACAAAACCGAACTAAAGTTGAAATGTTTACACCTCTTTAAAGAATCAAACTAAAATATTTCTAAGATGATTTCACCCCAATTATCTTAACTGAATACAGAAAAAATGGTTAATTGTCCACATTATATAAGCAAATCTCAATTTCAATAGAAAAAAAAATTCCTCCTTTGGAGCAGCCTTCTCGGGAATTTGGTCTTTCACATCCAGCCCAAGTTCGTCAGATCTACTCACAAATTTTTTATTTTTTTTTTAAAAGTTGGCTAATAGAAGAGACAAGAAAGACGTAGTTTAGTTCGTCTAGGGCGAGTTAGATCACAACAGGGCCCTGTACATACTCATAAGGTTATCTTATTGTCCAACAACAAATGGGATTCAATCACTATACCACTGAACGATTGGAAAAACGTGTACATGCTGATAATGTCTTATCTCAATTTTCAACAAAAAAAAAATAGACTACTTTTTTTCTTCATTGGCATACGTTTGGCACAAATTGACACTGTGTTTGACTTTGGGTTATGGGTTTAATGACACCTAGTCTCAATGAAAATTTCCTGCCATACTTTTTCATTCTACTCTGCGAAATGCATTGGGTCTCAAGACAAAAAAAAAACAAAAAAAAAACATGGTAAATAAATGATATTTAAGACTGAATTTTGTCCAAAAACGGATATGTCCACGTAATTTATCGTTAAAAATTGTGGATGTACACAAAGATTTCATAATATTTCATGACCTTAGTTCTCGTTTGTTCTATCTCCATTTTTCCGAAAAACTGGAGATCTTTTAGTCTGTAGAAGAGGCATAACAAATGCACACGTTTATTTAAAATGCATGGCGGTACCTATCAAGCCTTATCAAGCTGTTTCATAGTTCCGATTTATTCTAACTCCTATCCTAGTACTTAAGCCGCAAACGTTTAACGTCGAATTTCTCAGTTGTGCAAAAAGTGGAGCTGGAACAAAGAAGAACTGAAGTCGGAAATTGCTGGTGCTAATTTAGTACATGGAATATTCTATACTACTAAGCTGCAAAGACCTTGCAATAAACTTTAAACGACTGGAACTTTTTAACTAATTAGGTTAATTCAATTATTTTTTTTAATGAAGGAAAAAGAAAGATTTTTCCCATGAAATAAAAATCTTTCATTTTTCTGATGACTTGGACAACCAAACAACAAGGTTCAGAACTTTATGAGGTTTCAACCTGTGGGGTCAAGTGTTTTGACCGCTTCTGTCTTAACTGAAATGCTTATTTAGATCTAGTTCATTTATGAGATGAATACAACTTGAATTAAAGATGACAAGGCTTTACAATTTCATGCAACTATTTTCAGCCGTTCAAAAGTCCAGATTTATGTGGCCTAGTATAGTTATACACCAGAACGTCCAAAATGGCAAGCATACACAAGTTTCAAGGCACAGAAACTATACCAAGGGCTGCGTGGTAATCGCTGCTAAACTATCATAACTTCTTACTCAGCAACCCTACGCATGTCCGATGCATAGGATTGAGGTCAAGTTACCAAGCCGAGAACCCGTCTTAACGGTTATCCTACCAACCTTACTAAAAAATCCCGTAAACAGCCATTGTGGATTGTTTCCATAAAGGAATGACGTCGGTCCTACTTAGATCAGCTGGTTACGACATCGAACCAACATCTGTTTCACGCTGAGACCCGCCCTAAGGTGAACCTACCAATCTTATGGAAATTCCATACAAGTCCAAGTTGGATTGACATAGGGCTGCTGGCTTGCTTGGTTTTTACATAGAGTCTTTATATGTTTCAGCAGAAAGAAAAAAGTGAATACTGAATCAGACTTAATAGTCGTTTAACGTCGAATTTCTCAATTGTGCAAAAAATGGAGTTGGAACAGACAAGAACTAAGGTCACATTTATCGGCATTGCTACCACTGAAACATACCTGACACGTCTTTGACAATCACATGCACAGTTTCTGAAAACGGTGTGTGATGCTCGTGTTCTCGCTGGCTCTCAATGATGTCTGAATGATTCATCACTCACATCTTCATTTGGGTCAAAACTGGATTCCTCTCAAGTCAAGATTTGAAGGAAAACTGGTATCAAGTTGCACTGTCGGTCACAAAGACGTGCTGAAAAAAGAAAAATACTGGCGAAAGACTGACTGTCATCACACTTTCAAACAAAAACGGTCGATCTAAAGGCATGATTTCCATTTTATTAACACAGATTCTACCTTTTCAACTTGTCTATAGTAAAATGCGAGTGGATCTGACGAAACCAGCCTTAAAGTCAAAGACCAGATTCCTGAGATCCCCCCCCCCCCCTTCCCCCTCCACGGGGAAAAAATTTTATATGGACATTGAGATTTGCTTTTAATATGAAAGATTAGCCATTTTTCTGCATTCAGTTAAAATGTTTTGCTTGAAATCGTCTAAGAAATATTTTATTTTGATTGATTTAAGACGTACCAAAAAACAAAAAATTCACAATTAGACCGGTTTTGACAGATCCGCCAACATGCAAGGTGTCTTAAATAAATGTACATACACTTTGAATATTTATCAGTTTAATGCCAATCAAGATACATTCAGATTACAGAGGACAGATGTGTAATTGTGTTATGGCATGTATTCAACAAACCGATGGCCGTTCTGGGCCAGGCACTGATGTCAACGCAGTTCAATAGAATTGCAAACAACATTAAGCTGCTAATTTGTGGATACAATTTTTCAGACACCCGGTAAATACATGTATGTAAATGACAAAGTAAAAATCCATAGGCAAACATTTTCCACAAATTATGTGCGGACGCATAAGAGTTAATCGCCCCCATCAGAATGACACGGTTTAAACTCCCTTAGGTCAAGTTTTCAGAAATTGATGATTGAAGTTTCAAGTGCTCATAGCTTTTAGAGACGCACAATTTTTTTTTCTGTTTAGTAATACTTACAAATTACACACCAAATCCGCTGGATACTTTGAAACACAATGGAGAATGTATGTAAGAAGTATTGTGTAGTGTGTATACATGTAACTCAATTCAGCCAAAAAGTGGAGATAACTGTAGAACCGTGTCATTCTGGGGGGGGGGGGGGCGGTGGGGACGACGTCTTGATCTCCAGTTGGTATCAAGTTCCCGACAAGCCTGTTCCCATCAAAGTGTGTGGTTTGTTTTTGTTGTGGTTTTTTTTGCGCATTTTTTACTAGCGTATTTTTTTCCCAAAAAGGATTATATCTAAAAACTATGCTTACACGGGGTTGAGTTGAGAGGAAGCACATCGACACGATGACAGTCACACTGTGCTAGGAAGAAGCATGACGATTAGCCAATATAGCACAATGATATGACAGTACGATGCCCTACCAGAAGCGCCCACCACCCACTGGCTGCTTAGATTGGAACACCTACAATAAAAATAGGAGTGTATTTTTTTTTCCAGAAAATGCGCATATTCATTGAGTCAAAAAGACGCGCAGAATGTGCCTCGAAGACACGCAGGCTTTAAGCTTACTTTGAACTTACTTAACCTGCATTGCGAAGCCTGAAAAGTTTTCCATCCCCTGTATGACTGGTAATTTGTAATGTAAACTTAAGTAGGTAATTTACTCAAATACTTTTGAGGAAAAATTCAGTATCTGCCAGTATATAGAGAAAGATAAACGGGGAGGGAGATAGAGGCAGAAAGAGAGAAAGAAAGAGACAGAAAGAGAGAAAGAAAGAGACAGAAAGAGAGAGAGACAGAGAGAGAGAGAAAGAGAGAGAGGAAGGGGGAAAAAAGTCAGTTCCTGATAAAAAAAAGAAAAACCAACTTTTAGGACTAGAAATACGGGAAGACGTAAAAAAATGGCAATCGGAAAAAAAAAAAGGGAGGGGGGGAAAAGTTTAACGAAACAAAAAGTTAAGACACGTAAAAAGTTGGACACTAAAAAGTTTTGCATTTAAACAAAAAAGTTAAGGGTTAAAAGAAAAAAGTAAAGAGATAAACAATAAAGATATGCGTTTAATTAAAGAGGCAAGCGTGAAAAAAGCATTAAAAAAGGCAAGCGTAAAATCAAAACAAAAAGCTACCACTTTAGGAAGTGGATAAGTCTCCTAGATGGATGGTTTTAGTTTATATATATATATATCTTATATCTATATATCTATATATCTATATATCTATATAATAAAGCTACAACAAAACCCCTAATAGTCCTATAGAGTCGGAAACTACACAACTCACCGACCTGAAATTTGGCACAAAGAATTATGGGATAGCGAACATTGTTCCTATCGCTATACACAAACAAAACCGTTTCTTATTTCTGGGTTAATCGGTAAATGCGGTTATAATTAAAGACTAAATTCACGAGAGCGTTTGATCCGAAATTTACGATCAATAAAATATTGATGTAAGTTTCTAATAATAGCCCACTTCCGCCTACACATGACGTTATCACTTCCTGCGATGTGTTCACTAACAAACAAACTAACCCGTGCGCAAATCATTGCCATTTGACGGATGCTGACGGGGTGCGCAGGATGTCAACGCGCAAAGGCAGAGCAGTAAAACTTATCTAAAAACAAATAAACAAACAAAAATAAAATAAAGCTAAAGGAACAAGCAAAATGAAGCAGGTCCATAATAATCACCCAGAACTGAAACTAATAAATCGATTTATCCCGGGCAGGGCCGGGCAACTCAGCTAGTATATATAAAAAACAACTAATGTTAAGTGGCTTGCCTTTTTTTCCCAGCATCTAAAATAGACACTTACAAGAGAGAAGCTATGAAAACTACAGTGGTGGAAGTATAACAGGTGACGAAAGGCCATGGACTAAAATTAGAGAAGAGTTTCGTACGTCCCGACCACCTACTGATCCCAAATCCTATCCATAACCCTGTCTTTATCCCTAATCCTAATCTTATCCTTGACTCTAAGCCCACCCCTAACCTTGTCCTTGTCCCTAATCCTAAACCTGCCAGTAACCCCCCATCCATATTATGCCTAATACTAACCTTGTCCGCAATGCAAACTATGCATAATCCTATCCTCATAAGCTATGTCCTTCCTCAACCCTAATCCTTTACCTAATCTTATCCCTAACCCTGTTCGTATCCCTAATCCTCAACACTGAACCTGTCCCTAACCCTGTCCTTATCCCTAACCCTAGAACTATTCATAACCCTGTCCTTATCCCTAACCCTAGAACTATTCATAACCCTGTCCTTATCCCTAACCCTAGAACTATTCATAACCCTGTCCTTATCCCTAATCCTAGAACTATTCATAACCCTGTCCTTATCCCTAACCCTAGAACTATTCATAACCCTGTCCTTATCCCTAACCCTAGAACTATTCATAACCCTGTCCTTATCCCTAACCCTAGAACTATTCATAACCCTGTCCTTATCCCTAACCCTAGAACTATTCATAACCCTGTCCTTATCCCTAATCCTAGAACTATTCATAACCCTGTCCTTATCCCTAACCCTAGAACTATTCATAACCCTGTCCTTATCCCTAACCCTAGAACTATTCATAACCCTGTCCTTATCCCTAACCCTAGAACTATTCATAACCCTGTCCTTATCCCTAACCCTAGAACTATTCATAACCCTGTCCTTATCCCTAATCCCAAAGCTATCCCTAACCTTGTCTTTACCAGTAATCCTAAACCTATCCCGTACTCCTCGTCCTCAGCCTTACCCTTAACCCCTGTCCTGTGCCTAATGCTAAACCTACCCGTAATCCATGCTATCCTTAATCCTCAACTTTATTCTTCCTTGTCCCTAATTCTAAACCTAATCTCATCCCTAATCCTGTCCACATCCCCGATACTAAAACCCTAAACGTATCCCTAATCCTTAACCCACCCCTAACTCTGTCTTCATTCCCAATCTTATATCTGAACTTATCCCAATCCTAGACCTACCCCTGAATCTGTCCTATCCCTAATCCTATACCTATCCCCTAATTCCTCATCTCTCATCTTAAACATATCTTTAACCCCTGTCCTCGTGCCTTATCCTAAATCCATCTCTAGTCCATATTATTTTTAATCCTTAATATAATCCTTAACTCTGTTCCTTGCCATTAGTCTAAAACCTAATCTTATTCCTAACCCTGCCCCTTGCCCTTTCAGCCAGAAAACAAAAAAAACTTATTAAGTCTATTTTTAAAAATGTCCCTCAACACCCCCCCCCCCCCAAACCACTACTACCACCACCCAGAAAAAAAAAAAAGGACAACCTTGCTTCCCACCCACCATGATGAGTTGCTGAACTTGTACATACTCATAGACCCTCCCCTCTCCCACTGACGACCTGAAACAATGGCAACAGATCAAGGCTGAAAACCAAGACCACACACACAGACAATTGAGACAAGACAGACAGAGGCCAGAAAGCCAACGGGTGCCGGATATCACAATGAGACATAATAATATGCAACACAATGTACAGTACACGAGATTCAGTTGGATGTCTCGAGTTTTTCAGAACTGGAGCTGAGACTTTGCCAAGCCTTGTACGGTTCGGAAGTTAGAGATTTGTCACATCCTGGAGTGGGTTTGCCCCCCCCCCCCGACCTCCCCAATAAAAAACCCAGCACCTAAAGTACAGTGGCTTTAAATTTAGAGTCCCAACCCTCTCCCTTCCCCCCACTTGCCAACTCAAGTTTTCTTATGCCCCTTTACCATTTTAAATTTTCAACTGAAAATTTTTCATCATTAGACTTTTACACTGGTAATTTTTTGAAACATTTTATGCAACAAAATTCCTTCATTAATTGAAATCAAATGAAAAAAAAAATTCCCTATTTCAGTGGATCATAAAACTATACACAGTGAGTACATTTTTTACCAGTTTGGAGTTCCTATTCTGACTGGAACAGAGCCGGTTAACGCATGGGCACGCTAGACTAGGCATTTGTCCAGGGGCCCCAAGGGTTTAGGGGGCCCCATGCATGCAAATTTACTTTACTTTTTGAAATGGGGAAGAAAATCTTACTTCTTTGCCCAAATAATGTTAAGGCTGCCCGGGACTGAAATTCCCCCCAAATTCCTCCCCTTGGGTTTGAATTCCCTCTCTTGGAAGCCAATGCTTTTACTCTGAGAATGACCGCTATGGAGTTTGTTGCACGGAGCAATGGCGTGCAGAAAGGACGGACAGAGGGGGCGTAGACCCCGTGCATCCATTTTAGGGGGATATCCAATCAACGAGTCTCTAGGCATTATACTTGAATATTGGGGCATACATATCAAGGAGTTGCCCGTCCCGGGCATGATGGGGCATCATGATCACCGGACCTCTGCACGCCACTGACACGGAGCCAACATCAGATCAAACAGCTTGTTAACTTTTCGCAGTTCGCTCATTTTTTAAATTTTCTAAAACCCAATGAAGGTTGTCTCATGCGAGTGTCAACTTGTTCACATAGAATACATACAAGGTCAATGGAAATATTCATACCCAAAGAGTACATGTTTGGACAACTTATTGAAAGAACACTTAACAGGTTATGTAACACGTTTAAGAAATACCCGAAAACACGCTTTTTACAACTGATGGAATGCGACCATACCTGTTTCTGACCGTTGTCCCATATGCTTAGCATCTTCTTTGTAAAGGTGAACTGAATATGAGTTGAAGAAATTATTCTTCCAAAGGCTTAGGCCTTACCTTCTGACGGGATAACGCGGTATATGCAATTAGTATTACAATTATTAATATCAATTTGCTTTACAGACATGCAGCACTTTTTTTGTTCAAAGCTTAGACCACTAAGGGGGGATCCCACCAGTACGAAGCCTCGACCTGTGTGCATTTTGCATTTAACTGGTAATTTGTAAGTGGGAATATCATGGTACATTTGGCTGTGACACTGGTTATGGCTTTTTTACACCCTCATCCCGGCTGCCAGACGAGAGTCCAGTAAGAGAAAATGTGGACCTTTGTGCATTTTGGGTTTGCCGACTCCCTGTGAGTTGGAAAATTATCTGCACAACTTTCTTCTCACCATGCCTACTAAAGGAGAGCCCAGAAATACAGAGTGTGGGACCTTTGTGCGTTTTGCCTCAGTTGATTGGGTGGGAAAATCATGTTACATGTAGCTGGTACGTTGTTTAGTCGTGGTTTATAAGTGCTCAGTTTCCTTCGGTCCGACTACTGAGCAGGGCCCAGCAATACGAAGTATGAAACCATTGCGTGCATTTTGGACGTCCCTGTCTGTGAGTGCGAAAGTCATGTTACATTTAGCTGGTACATTGTTCTGTCACGGTTTATAAACGCAAAGCGTTCTTCCTACCCCGAGTAACGGAGAAGAGCCCAGAGGTATATAACGTAGACCTTTGTGCGTTTTGGTTTAGCTGGCTATCTCTGTGCGTGGGAAAATCGTATCACATGTAGCTGGTACATTGTTTAGCCCTGGTTTGTAAGCGCACAGCATTCTCTGGTGTGCATTTTTTTTTTTTTTTTTGCTGACTGGACCAGTGTCATAAGTAGACTTTGATCATGATCGTTCTTCATTTCTCTAGGGCCTCTCTGTAAGGACTTTGGTCCATTTTTCCCAAATTGCCTGCACAACTTTTCTCAAACTTCGGCCACCAATTGGTAATTCAGCGCGCAAAGTCCGGATGGTTTAGTATATTGTGCAGGTAAACAGCCAGCACAGCACTGCCACCGTGGTCCACAACAACAGAACGAGCATATTCGCACCCACAGCGTACACGTCCGGACAGCTTAACTATAAGGCCACTCAACACATCATGTAACACTTTCCAGAAACGCCTGAAAACACACCTTTAAAACTGATAGAATGTAACCACGGCTTAATCTAAAATGCACAAAAGTTGCACGGGCATTCTTATAAAATACGAAACAATCTTATTGCCATAAGAAAACCCTTAGGAACAATAGACATTGTCCCTATCGAAGTTTTTCCATATGTGGAACACTTTCTAATTTTTATGAATATTAGAGTATGATTTCGCACCAATTCTGATCCGTGCTATGGTGCGCATGTGTGCGGGATTTTTAATGAACAGCAGTACGTCACGAGCTAATGGCACAACGTCACGGCCACTCGCTGCCAGAAAAATGTACACCCAAGAAATAATGGCAGAAATTGACTTGTGTCTCACCAGGCTTCGCATGATGGAGTCCTCCTGGGTTTACTAATACTATGAAAATATAGGAAATTATTGTGTGCATTTCGTGCCTGCCAATGGCTAACTGTACCGTTCCGGGATTAGCATGCCAGATATCCCTCCCAATTCGAGTTCTTCTGGCCCAAAAAGTTGACATCAAGCATACACTCTAGGAGAAAATCTTTATTTCGGAAAAAAAACAAAAACATTTATCTTTCAAAATCTAGTGTAAAGTGAACTATTATCCTCAAAATTCCGTTTTTCTATCGTCTAGGACAGTGAACGAGTTAGTGAAGAACGCCTCGAGAGTCCATATGAATAATAAAAATGTCCCTGGATTTTAACGTCCCAAGGTCTGGGGGTGACTCCGTGCCCTACTGCTCTCTGTAACAAAATTTCAATACATTGAATTTATCATTATACCCAGTCTCATCCCTTTTCAGACATTTCCAATGATTAAACATTTATACTCAGTTGCAAAAGTCTCCCATAAGCCCAACCCTGGGTCCTCGTCCCGGGAGGTGGAAACAGGACAAAGTAGGGGATTGCTGGGTTCGGGCGAAGTACGGTGTGACCTTGTGTCACTTAGGCGCTACGCTAGCCGTGAAGGCCATCCCGGGTCACCCCGAAACGTCGCTGGCTAACAGGGCTCTGGTGAAATCCTGGCAGCAGGGGATGGATGAGGACGGAAGGCGACCGAAGGATCTTTGGGCACGGCTTTTGTCTCTCGTGGTTGCGGGCAGAGGATTCCGTTTTTGAAACAATGGCCGGGACCAATGCACAGTATGTGCACTGCGCTTTCAGAAAGCAATGGCAGACCACTGGAAGAATTTCTTGCCAAAAACTACAATGAAATGTCACACAAAAGGAAAGAAAGTTATAGTTCTGTGTCCTCTGAGTCCCCCAGGGAGGGTCGGGACTCAAAAACGACTGGGGAGGGAGAATCCACAACTGCAGAAGGCACCCGTGATGACGATACTGGCGTATCTGACGGTGAGTGCAAGAAACAGAGGTGTAGATACTCCTATTCAAAGAAAAGAAAAAGCAAAAGTGTCATCAACATCGGCACCTGGAATGTTAGGACCATGAAACAAATGGGAAAACTTACACTCCTGTTAGAGGAGCTGAAGGAACTCAGCATGAACATCACTGGACTGAGTGAAGTACGATGGGACAAACAGGGCCTATTCAGGACAGAAGATCACACCATCGTATACAGCGGAAACAAACGCGGCATGAATGGTGTTGCAATTATACTGGACAGACGCTTACGAGACAACATTAGCAGCCATGACGCTATAAGTGATAGAATTGTCACTGTGAAACTTGACACCCAACCGTGCCCCTGAACATCATACAAGTATACGCCCCCACATCTGCGAGCACAGAAGAAGAAATAGAGCTGTTCTATAATGACCTACAATCAGTAACAGACAAAATCCCAAGCAGAGAAATATGCATAATCATGGGGGATTTCAATGCCAAAGTGGGAGAAGGTGAGGATCTGGAATGTGGGATAGGACCCTATGGATTAGGAGAACGAAACGACCGAGGAGACGTGTTAGCATCTTTCTGCCATGCAAATGAAATGAGCATCACGAACACTCTCTTTAAACACCCGATGCGAAGAAGATACACATGGATAAACCCTGGAGGCAATCTCCGAAACCAGATTGATTACATCCTGATTGACAAAAACTGGAAAACAACTGTGCTCAACTCAAAGACAAGGCCAGGGGCAGACTGTGACACTGACCACATTTTAGTGACAGCAAAGCTGAGATTGAAAGCCTATAGGAAGAGCAAGCCAAAACCCACCACCAGATTTGACACGGACAAACTGAAAGACCCTGAAATCAGCAATGCTTTTCAGATCGAAACAGAAAACCGTTTCTCAGCATTACTCAAGGAGTGGTCAGCTGAAGAAAGACACCCAGATACACTGTGGAAAGACATGAAAAGAATTTGGAGTGAAACAGCTGAATCGAAACTCGGGAAAAGAACGAGGAAAACTCCCAAACCATACATCAGTGAAGAAGTGATAGAGCTTGCAAAAAGAAAGAGCAAAGCCAGAAAACTTAGTAAACAAGATGAATATCATGCACTGAAGAAGGAAATCCAAACAAAGATCAGAAGAGACAAGAATGCATGGTTAGAAAGAGAGTGTGCAAACATAACAGAATGTAATACACAAAGAAAGTCAAAAGAAATGTTTGAACAAATAAGAAAAGTAAAAAAGAGGGATTTCCAACCACAGAACTTGAGTCTGAACAACAAAGAAGGCACAACACTGACAAACACAAAAGATGTGCTCTCAAGATGGCACGAATACGGCAAGATGCTGTTTGCGGACAACATCAGACCAGACCCGAGGGACCTCCAACAACCAGACTCACAACAGATAGATAAAGAACCAGAACCTCTCTTGGAGGAAGTACAGGCTGCAATAAAACAAATAAAGAATGGAAAATCCCCTGGATTAGACAACATACCAGGTGAACTCCTGAAACATACCAGCGAATCAGGAATAAAAGCACTCCACCAAATGATCTGCAAAATTTGGCAGACAAATGAATGGCCAACAGACTGGAAGCTACAAGAATTCGTCATGCTATACAAAAGCGGCAATGTCAAAGACTGTGGAAATTATAGAACCATCGCCCTCATCAGTCACACCAGCAAAATCCTGCTCATCATCATACTCAACAGAATGAAATCTAAGGTAGAAGAGGAACTATCAGAATGTCAAGCTGGTTACAGGACCAACAGAGGAACCGCTGACATGCTCTTCATACTACAAATAATGATTGAACAGATAAGAAGCAATGGAAACGAAGCCTTCATCACGTTCATAGACTACAGCAAAGCGTTCGACAGCGTTAGGCACCATCACCTGTTCGATATAATGATTAAGATGGGATTCCCGAAACACCTTGTGACCCTCATCGCTGCACTATACCACGAACAAAAGGTAACGATTAGATGGAACAATGAGAACTGTCCATATTTCAACATCGAGAAAGGAGTCAGACAGGGTTGCATACTTTCACCTCATCTTTTCAATATTTATAGTGAGCAGATCATGAGAAACGCAGACATAGAAGATATGGGAATAAAGATCGGAGGCCGAAACATCACAAACCTTCGCTACGCTGATGGCACAGCTCTTATGTCAGATAACATCACCAGCATGAAAAGAGTGTTGCACAGAGTGGATGAAGCGGGCAAGACAGCAGGCCTACACCTAAATGCTAAGAAAACGAAAGTCATGCATACTGGAACAGGGCACCATAACACCAGGAGATACTAGTAAACAAAACAGCACTAGAAAAAGTGACTGATTTCAAATACCTAGGATCACATAAATCGCAAGATGGAAGCTGCTCAAAGGACATAAAAACAAGGATAGGAATGGCAAAACACAAAATGGTTCAACTAAACAACATTTGGAAGGATAGAGGCACACCAACGGACCTCAAAGTGAACATACTTAAGTGCTTGATCTGGCCAGTCCTACTATATGGTTGTGAAGCCTGGACACTCAAAAAGGCAGACATAACAAGATTGGAGGCAGCTGAAATGTGGCTTTACAGAAGGCTACTCAGAATAAGTTGGACAGAAAGGAGAACAAATACAAGCATCTTAGAACAGCTTGGCACCACCAGAAGAATAACACCTGAAATAAATAAAAGAAGACTTGCATACATCGGCCACGCGGCCCGAAACAAAAGCACGGCCCTTATGATATCAATCCTTCAAGGAAAGACAGAAACAAAGAGAAAACAAGGAAGACCACCCATTACATATCACGATAACATCAAGAAAGTCAGCCAGCTGGAAATAAGTGAACTAACTAGGAAAGCTAAGGACAGGATTGGGTGGAGGAGATTTTTGTCGTGACATCCACTGTAGCAGCTAACATCGATGACGATGAAGCCGACAGGTGACAGGTGACAAAAGTCTTCTCAGATCCATACAAAACAACTTTTGAGAATTTTATCAATGTGGTAAATTTAAACGGAACTATTTAATTCTGTTTGCGAAATTCAGATGCTCTGAATACCAAACTAAATGACGTAACCAAATAGACCGTGATAGGCGCAAAATGGCTGTTATTGTGCCGACTCACTTTGACACCCAGACTCAAACTCAACTATGTTCAATAATGTTTCATTTAAATAGGCCGCCCCGAAGAAAAAAACCCTGTGCTATTTCGTGTCTCTCATGTCCCAACGGTGAGACTTCATATACACGAACCACGCATGGTGGATGTCTAAAGCCCACTAAAGAGGATTATTGAAGTTACTGGCAAAATATTTGCCGATATAATGCCAAATTCCTTTTATTCTACTTTACAGTTTGATAATAGGACAATACTTTGAATTAAAAAATACATTTTTTTAAGGACTAAAACACTACTTAGATTACATTTTTAGAAAACATTGCAAGTACTCTAGTTAATGATTCGCCTTCTCACATAACGGCGTAGTCAAACTCCGCCAATTTGACAATTTTGTACTTCTGAGCTTAACCTAGCTCCGCCCACACACACACACAAGGGTGCAAAAAGGGAGGGTGCAGTGTAATACGGGAACAAATTTGCACGATCGTATTTCGAAAGAATGAAAGGGAACCCCGATCTAGGAGTATACTGATGGTTGTTATCAAACTGATGCACTGTAAAACCCAAAGTCGGGGTTCCCTTCCCCCCGCCCACCCCCTCCAAAATCCCCCCTCCTCCCGTACGAAGGTACGAACTATGTTGTAGGTAGCCTAACTTTCGTTCGTTCAGAAACCTGTGCCCTTCTTCCGAAAGTTATAACCTCAGAACTCTGCATATTTTGGAAGTTGCTATGAGGCTTACTGGTCTTCATGATTTTAATAGCGGGTAATTAGTGGCCGCTTCTGGTAGAGTCTTCGTCTGTTTCCTATCGTTCTGTTATGATTCTGTCTATAGTCTTGCTTTTTTCCTGGCACAAAGTGACCGTTACCATGTCAACATGCTTCCTCTAAAGTAAAATTCAAGAGTCGTAGACTTAAGCAAAATATTTTTTATCCTGTGAGAACACATCTTATTTCGATTGCCATTTCCGGTTATCTTGATTTGATGGATAGGAGGTTTACAGACAGGATTAAGAGTTAGGGACAGGTTTGATTTGGGTTCGGGAAAGGGTTAGTAATAAGATTTCCTTCAAGTTAGATCCTTTTGATATCTTTTCTGACTCTTGCCCCATTAAACCGGTTCTAATGTATTTTCTGGAGATAACCGAATTCGATAATCCTTCCCAAGTTTTGCTTCTTAAGGTATGTAAAAAAAAAAAAAATTTCAGACTTCCAAAATAGCAGTTAAATCTTAATTTTTTTTCATTGATAAATTCAGTGTTAAAATGTTCGGATGAAAACAGAGGCTGTGGCTCTCTGTGTGTGCTCGATTTTGAAGATGTGTGTGACTGAGTGAACGAGAGGATGAGAAAGTAGTCATTATCTTCATACAGTAGAAAGAGAGCATGTCTCATTAGGTGTGTGGGAGAATATGAAATTATACATAAAAAATGTGCGTATTCAGGCTTGGTGCACATTATGGCAAACTAATACATTATGTATTACTAATAAATTTGATATCAGTTTGTTTCTATGATTTTCTTTCAAATTTTCCATGTGGAACATGTTTTTCTTTAGCAAATGTCCATGTGGAAAATGAATAAAATGCTATCAATAGCAGCATATTTTGTCTCTTTGTTCTTGAGTGGAAGTGTGGTATGGTGGAGCTAACATTTTGTGACAGTTGTTGCATTATTAAGTTTAAAAACTTTTATAGCCATTTACATTTTTCCAGATCTGTACAAAACAAGTTTTCAGAATTTTACCAATGTGATAAAATTATATGAATGTATTTAATTCTATTAAACTTAAAAGCTCTGAATATGAAACATTAATAAAGAACTTGTACCACATAGACCATGGAGTTCACAGAGTGGCCATTACCTTGCTGATGCGCCGTAAAATCCAAACTCAAACTCCAATTAAACAGCGCACTGTTCGTGTGTGAACATCGGTGTACAAAACAAAATGTCCCCTTCTGACAAGGCTCTCTCTCCATTTTTGGCTGAACGGAGTTACTCACTACACACTACTTTTATAGGCCTTCTCTTCCATTGTGTCTCAAAGTATCAAGTGAATTTGGTGTGCAATTTGTAAGCATTGCTGAGAAGAAAAAAACTTGCATCATTAAAACTAAAAGCTGTAAGCATAATATAAAAACTTCAATCATCAATTTCTCATGAGTTGATGGAAGGGAGTAAGAACTTTGTCATTTTAAGGCAGGGGTTCCCAAGCCGGGGGTGCAAGCTGATATTTCAGGGGGTGCAAAAACTTAATTTGGAAATTGTAACCTTCTTCAAACCAGATATTACTTTTGTAAGGAGTGTGAGTATATATCAGAGGTTTCCAGGGGTGTGGAGTATAGAAAAGGTTGGGAACAGCTGTTCTAAGGGGACATTAGAAAATTCTCAACCTTTTTTGATCCCATGCCAGACTTCAATTTTCAACAAAAAGAAAAACGGGACAAAAATTTGCACCACACCATGATCAAATTTAGTGCACATTACAGGTACAAAAACGTCATGTATCTATTAACCCCTTCACTGCCAACAGCGTTTTGACATCAGTAATCCTTTGTGTGTCGGCTATGCAATTGACCATACATAATTATAAATGTTTAGACATTTGATACATTCTTCGTCAAAAGTTTCCATTTGCCTTTGCGAATAACCAAAATGAATTCAAAAGTAACAAAAGGCCATCACAGAAATTTTTCAGTGCCGGATTTACCATGAACCATATTGTGCAAATCTGCAAATGGTGGGGCTGAACCTGGGTCCACAAAAAGGGGTCCCTGCAATACATGAAGAAATTAAAGTATTTGCTATTGTATCAGTCTCGTTGTTGTTTTTTTTAATCTTTTAAGTGTATAAAAAAAAATCGCCCTGCGTCTAATGATTTATTTTTGTTTGCATTTTGAATTACATATACACATGTAAATACATTATATGGGAGCACCAAAATCTTTTAAGTGTTTAGGGTCTCTAAATGTCCTAATCCTGTCCTGGCTGCACGTGATGCAAATTGTAAACAGATTTAGCTTCTCTTTGGTTGTTTTAAGGTCTTTATTTTAGGAGATTCGCTGCTCTTGGCATTTACATCTGTCTTTTCTTGTTTTAATTTTCTTGTTAATGTTTTTGTGTTTTCTGGTAGGATTTTTTTTTTTTTTAATTTTGCCCATACCGCGGCCTGTTCGGCCTGCTCTTCCCGATTTCCAACTGCCAATGCAGCCTGTCTTTCAACGTGCGCAGCGTGCACACGGGCCCTCCGAGTTTTTCTTCCTTATCCGAGAAGACTAGGTGCTCGATCCTACCTACCAAAGGATCAGGGACAGGAATTTTCCCCCCAAATTCCAACGTGCCTGCAACTACCGGGAGTCGAACCCGGTACCTTCCGCGTGAGAGACGAACACCTTGCCACTAGACCAACGTGGAATCAGATAGTGATCGGGAAGTTACACACTCACACATCGTAGTGCAAATTCAGGGAGAAGACAATATACATGTAATAAGACACTTTTACCAGTCTGAACTTCTAACTATTCTATACATTTCCTTTGAAATCTTTTATTGTTCGATTGTTTTATCTGTTCCATTTTTTCTTTTTTTGTTGTTGTTTTTTCTCTTTTTTCCTTGATGTAGGCGCAAGCCGAAATATCGACCGTTTTCTGTCGTCTCTTTTTTAGTTTGCATTGTATGGTTTGGGTATTATTTCTTACGCGGGGCTTTGCTACATACAACTTTTTCTTTTTGCCCAATTTTGACATTGCTTTAGCCTTGCTGCGACCCCACAGCTTTTCTGTGGTTTTTATAATATTGTCTATGTTTAAAAAGTCCATCATTACAGGGCCAAATTGTCTTTAATTTCGTCTCGCGCAGTGTCTTTTAGTTACTTGTCAAAATCTAAGGAGCAGCAGCCAGTATGCTGATGAGCTAAGGCAGTGGTTCTAATCTCAGCATGGGCGATATCGGCCCCCGGGGAGGGGGGGCGATTTTGATTTCCAGCAGCCCAAAAACAAAGAAAAGGGCGACGGGGTTGAAAACGATGAAGGGGGGGGGAGAAGGCGCGGGGGGAGGAACCTGAATGGAGGACGATTCAGGAGCAACTACAGACAGCCACTGACTTGTAAGCTTAGGCCTAACAACACCACGGAATGGTGGATTTTTTAACAGAAAAGGCCTAGATTGTTAAGTAGGCCCACATTTGATAAAGAATGCGTCCTGTTTTGTAGTGAATAATCAACATGCCTATTGTCATTACTAAGTCTTTGAAAAACTTAAGATCATAATTTGTATACAGTCTGTCTTCTCTTGTGATATGTATCTGTTGGGTTTTGGGTCTAGATTTGGGGAGGGGGCGGGGTGGTGGGGGGGGGGGGGAGTGTAAAAGGGATAGGGGAGCGATGATTGAAAATCTGGAGCCTGGGGGTGGCGATTACCTGAAAAAGTTTGAGAACCACTAAGTTAATGCATTTGTAAAAGAAAGTCAGGCCTTCATATTCTTTTATCCCACATTCAAACACATGAAAGATTATCCCTCGAATGTATTTTTCATAGTGTTTTGAGTTGAAATTCCTTTGAAAATCATTGTTGAAAAGTTTGTTCACCGAGAAACTGGCGGAAACTTTAATAAATCAGGATCAAAATTATACCCAAAAGAACCTCAGCTTTTGTATTATATAAGGGTATGCCAAACTCAGACATGGGGCATGTTTCTGCGCGAAGCGCCATCTGTTTTTATAGACCGAGCCAATGCTTGATTTCGTCATTTTTGTCCGATGCTCAGTGCAAAGTCAATGGAGAACACGGTTCCCCCCCCCCCCTTTTTAATTAAAAAAAAAACAACAAAACAAAAACATAATTTTTGTCTCCCTTGTCAGAGTTCACAAAAAATTGACGTTGGATGAAGTTTGATGACTAAAAGAAGTAAAATGAGATGCTTGTACTATTTTTGTACCCCTCGAAAAAATTGAGCACAATGTACACTCCCGTAACATGATGGTAACTGAGAATTTTCAATGCTGTGACTCAACAAGTTGTCATTTTCTGGGCGGTCAAAGTTGGACTATCATGCAATTTGCAAATGGTAGCAAATTCGAGGTGTTTTTTCACTATCGAAAATGCCACAACTTTGAAAGCCTATAAGCCAGAATGACAAATTTGGCATCAAAATTCTCGGAAAAGCAAGCTCCATCAGATTAGACTATAACTGGTGAGTTGTGATAAAAAGTTAAAAAAATTAGCTAGGTGATCTTTTCTAAGTGAAGTGTTACCAATATATTAGCTCTCCCTGCCTTTGGCGTAATTGTAGCCCAGCAGCATTCCTAAGTCCGTCCGATGTAGATATATACCGCCGACCGGCGCTGCACTGTGGCGACGACGTGCCTGTAATGGCACAAAGGCAAATTTCCCAAATAGGATTAAAGAGTTATACAAAATGCAAAAAATATATCATCTACAGGATTTTTACAAGGTTGGTAGGATTATAATAGGGACAGAACACTCTGGAGGCAGCCACTGAAGCAAGGTCTCTCACTGTGTTATGAAGGGACACTTATCCAACAGGCCGAAGCAATGCAGAGGAGGAGAAAGACGTGCACCCAAACAGACAATAAAGCATCATCTTCTGGCTGTACCATCTGTAGAAGGGACTGTCACTCTTGGATAGGCTTATCCAGCCACACACAATGCTCCACAAGACTGTAACCCCATTCCCACTCTGGACTGCCCTATCGAGCCACTGGAGATCAATATTGACCACTTTAAGAACCCTGGGTGACCCCCGACCCCACCTCCCCACTCCAAGCCCCCACACCCCACCCCCACGCTGTGTACAGATGAGCAAACCTAATTCTTGATTTGAGGTCTTTATTTTAGGAGGTTCGCTGCCCTTGGCATTTACACCTCACTTTACTTGTTTTATTATTTCTTGTTCTGGCGGGGGGGGGGGGGGGGGGGGGGAGATGATATGGATAAATTTTAATCTATTAATTTCAATTTTGCCCGGGCAGCGGCCTTTCGGCCTGCTCTTTACGATTTCCAACTGCCAAGGTATCTTTAACGTGCGCCACGTGCACACGGGCCCTCCGAATTTTTTCGTCCTTATCCGAGAAGACTAGGTACTCGATCCTACCCCCCCCCCCCCAATAGGACCAGGGACTTGAAAATATGAGAAAAATCCAATTTCCAAGAACTACTCGATCCTACCCCCCAATAGGACCAGGGACTTGAAAATATGAGAAAAATCCACTTTCCAACATGCCTGCACTGCCCGGGTTTAGAACCCGGGACCCTTGGCATGAGAGGCGAGCACCTTGCAAACCTAATTCAAGATGTGGGTTCCTTTTTGGACAAACCAGATCATATTCCATCGCTGTCTTCATTATGGTGGCCAAATTGCGGCTCGCAAGCCACATGCGGCTCTTTGACCTTCAATATGGAATCTCGAGGAAATGTATTATGTTCCTTCATGTTTTCACCAGATATTTTCTAAAACAATATCATTTACTTGCTTTTTTTGGTGTTGTTGTTGTTGTTGTTGTTTTGCAGTCTAATTTTTTTACTGAAATGCAAATTCGCACTTTTTTCCTAGATATTCCCGTAGTTCTCAGTATAGATAAAATAATCATCAGTCAAGATTTTGAAAACATTTGGTATATGTGTACTTTGTGATTACTGAAACTAATACAAATTTTAACAGTTTAAAAAATTGCATACAGGAGTAAATACATGTATCATTGCATACATGTATTTCTTAATAATGTGATTTTTTTTGCAACAAAATATGTATGTAACAAGCGAAGCGTGCGTGTAAATTTTATTCATATGTTGAGGCTCTCAAAATCTGAAGTTTATCGTTTGTGGCTCTTACATTACACAAATTTGGCCACCTTTGCACTATATAAATGTCATCATCATTTACATATTAATCAGTGAAAAATTAAACCCTCGACCCAGCAATGCGAAATGAAGTTCCACTTTACAGGATGCCAGACGAGCCAACAGATCTTGACCAATGTCGTACCAAATCAGAAATGAATTCTGCAAAGCAGAAGATAATAAAAACATGTTTTACTGTAAAATCATTGCCTTCGGTTTAAATATCAATATAGCTTGAATTTTGTTTCTTCACGGGACTTTTTGAAATGGGATAAAAATGCATGACCTTTTAGTTTAACTCGAAAACATCACTTGGAGACAAAATCGTGACTTTTCTCATTCATGTAACCAGATTCATGATCATTTTATAACACTGAAATTATATAAAATACCTCCGCCACAACGATGGGTCAATCAAAAAGACAGAAAGAAAGAAAATAAGAAAGAAAGTAAGAAGGAAAGAAAGAACGAAGGAGAGAAAGACTTCTTCTTCAGTAATGATAAACTATTGATGACCTATGTAGCTCTGTAGCTCTGTCCTGGAAGGCTGACATAATCCTGACCAATCCAAATTATATACAGGTGCATCCATGAATATTCCCGAGTATATAAGCAAGGTAATTTTACGGTATACATTAAGGTAATCTTACGATATAAATAAGGTAGCCTTACAGTATAAATAAGGTAATCCCCCGGTATAAATGCAGTAATCTTACGGTATAAATAAGTTAATCTCCCGGTAAAACTGCAGTAATCTTACGGTATAAATAAGGTACTCTTACGGTATAAATATGGTAACCTTACGGTTTAAATAAGATATAGCATCGCCCTATGAGTATTCCTTTCTATAAAATACCAGTTAAAATAAAAATTTTAAAAATGAAAAAACATAAATTCAACGCTAAACAAAAGACATCTATTTCCATTCATTGTCTGTTATCTAAGTACAGACAATATTCATGCAGACATTGGCTATTAACTCAGTAGATTCATACAGATATTGGCTGCTAAATCATTAGATTCATACAGACATTGGTTATTAACTCAATAGATTCACACAGACATTGTCTATTGTCTCAGTAGATTCATACGGACATTGGCTATTAACTCAGATTCATACAGGCATTGTCTAGTAGCTCAATAGATTCATACAGACATTGGCTTTTAACTCAGTAGATTCATACAGACGTCGTGTGTTTACTAACCTCAATAAATTCGAATGTTTTGCCCCTAAAACAGGGTTCAGTCAGGGTATAGTGCACTAGCGTGTCCACACATTCCTCTAAACATGGGGTGTAACTCTTGCAGTTGGCCACAATATCCGTGTAAAGCCGTGACGTGTTGATAGTCGGACCTTTGAACCAATCTGAGCTCTCGCACTCGCTCAATGTTGAGCTGTCGCACCAGCTGGCAGTGAAAACAACACAAAAGTCAAAGTTTACACCACACAAATAAAAAAAAATAAAAAATAAAAAAAAATCACCAATCTAACCAAAGAATCAGCTCTGAGAATTTCCTTTTGCTCCCAAACAATGAAATGTGAAATTTTATTCCGCTAGGGGTACGTATTTTAAAGCCTTTTGTGACTCCAGAGCTAGAGAGCACCTCCCGAAATACTCCTAACAATAGCCTTAATTAATTATTCTCTCAGATTTTCTTTTTGTTTTCCTCCTGTGTTTTCTTGTTGTTGAAAGGGGGGGGGGCAGTGTTAGGGATTCGATAAGATTTAGGGTTGAGGATAAGGATGGGGTTAGGGATAGATACATATACATACGCGCCCTTAACGCAAAAGGCTTGGGGACCGTACGTACTTATAACAACAGCCATCGTAAACGCTCCTTAAACAGTATTGTAAAATTAAAACTAACACACAATGAAACAAATATAATACTAGCAGAGGCACCCCGCATTGCCCGGGATAAACCCACCCCCACTCCCCTCCCTTTGCTCCCCCTCCCCCAGTTGGTTGGTTGGTGGATTGTTTAGTCGGTCGGTCAGTCTGTCGGTTGGTTGGTCGATGGATTGGTTGGTTAATCGGTTGGTTGGTTGATCGGTTGGTTGGTTGATCGACTGGTTGGTTGTTTAATTAATTAATTAGTGATATTATCTCTTATATCTTCCCTTTATTTGTTCTTGTCTGTCATTCACTTAAAATTCTATGTTACCTTCTCTCAAACATGTCCATACAGATAGACATCTTGAGGTTTTCTCTCGGGTAGAAATGCATGAACCCGTTGCACATTTCTTCTTGGGTGGATTCTCCGTAGAATGTTGTGGTATTGCGCCATCTTGTGGTGAAGTTACAGATGGTCACGATTTCGTCTCCGGGCAGGAGAGTAAAGGGCTGGTCAGAGCTGTATGAGGGTCAAGCGGAGTGAGTGTGTGGGCGAGTGAGTGAATGAGTCAATGAATGGATGGGTGAGTGAGTGAGTGAGTGAGTGAGTGAGTGAGTGAGTGAGTGAGTGAGTGAGTGAGTGAGTGAGTGAGTTTGTCGAGTGTGAGTCAGTCAATAAGTCGGGAAGGAAATTGATTTGTTTTGAAATAGTTCAGTCAATCATAAAGTCAGTTATACAGTCATTCATGCCTGTGAGTTAGGCAATCAATAACACCGAAGAAATCTGCGCACATATAACAGCCAGCCAGTGATCAAATGTAAAGATCTGTCAGTTAGTGACCAAATGAAAATATTTTTCAGTCAGAGATCAAATGAACAGATCTGTCAGGTCACTATTGAGTGATCTGATGTGTCATTCAATTGTAATCGGAACTAAAAAATAGACTTACAGCCTTTACGACAATGATAAAACGATGGAAAAAAAAAAACACTTTCATGTAGTAATATATAAATATGTTGTTATTCCTACAATACTCCTCAGGAAAAGGCAAATGTACTTACTAATCATAGGTATTCGGACTATCGTAATTGTAAATTGGCTCATTTGTGAGATACGTCAGGTGTTTGTTGTTTCTGAGGACCTCCACCATACCAGCCCTGCCTGTCATAGAAAAGTAAACAAGTTTTTCATAATTGTTTCGTAAACGCAAAATTATGATTCAATGTTTTTTATTCCTGTCATGCGAAACCACAGAAAAGGGAACTACCAGAAGCAAAAGAAGCCCACTTTTCGTGACTACAGGAAGTATGCCCACCGCCATTTTGGATGAACTGCAACCTCACTTGACTTGATCGGCGGTAACCAATACCCACGGGGAGTAAGAGTTTACAAACGACTCTAAATAGTTTCAATCAACCCAAAAATGTGAACAAACCACAGTAAAAAAAAAAAAAAGACGCACACTATCTTTGGTGAAGACGGCCTCTTCCACTTCTTGTTACCGCCGTGAACTAATTTCGCGATTTGGCGGAAGTGAAATCTCTCTCTAAACACATACTCTCTGATGTTACACCAAACATCATTGCGCACGTGCCTAGTTAAGAACAATCAATCTCGTCCAAAATGGCGCAGGGTAGTCAAAATTGATGACGTATTCCTGCCTTGTGTCGCTTCTGGTAGTATCTCTGTTCTGTGTGCCAAACATATTCTCAGTAGCTGGGTTTTAAGTCACTCTTGCATTCTGGTCAAAACAGAGCATGCCAAAATATGCCACACCATAGGGACTTGGTTTAACTATCTAAAAACATCAGAGAAGTGAAACTTGCGTAACATGATCGGAACACATCTAAGTATGGCACACCGTGCGGGCCTCATTTGGCTATTCCAAAACTCACCGGCAAGATGCATGTGGTTCCAGGCTTTGAAGACCTGGACGGGACCTGTCATGACATTTCTGGTACATCCGCTAGAACATCTGCTTGTGACGGTCACTTCCTCACGGTGTGGCGGTAGGTAGAAATAGTTGGACCCAGTGATCAACATGCCCACTTCGTGCGGCCGCCTCCGGGAGGAGAGAGACGAATGTTATTACAAGTACGTTACGTCCCCTAAGTTTTCCAGCTACGGGTACGTATTTTAAAGCCTTTTGTGACCCCAGAGCTTGAGAGTTCCTCCAGAAAGACTCTTAACAAAAGCTTTAATCAATTATTCTTTCAGATTTTCTTTTCGTTCTCGTTTTTTGGTTGAAAGGGTAGGAAGCAGGGTTACGGATTCGATAAAATTTAGGGTTGAGGATAAGGACGGAGTTAGGGATAGGTGCATACATACGTACGCTTTGCGCTGGGTGCGTGTGTACAAATAAGTAACAAGAGCAAGGGATATAGTGCAAAGTTAGAAAGGTGAGAAATCATGTCACTTTATGTTGAAAAAGTGGTGAGGGAGAGGGCGGGCTGTTTTTTAAATTTATTTCTAATTATTTTCTTTTCCTTTTGAAATTTTGCTTCCGGGGAAACGCCCCTGTTTCATCCCCCACCCCATCCCCACCCCCACCCCCAGAGACAAGTAGATTCTCCCAACTACTCCCGGGTTAACAAAACAATAGATTTTCCCAACTACCCACGGGCTAACAAAACAAACAGACTCTCCCAACTTCCCCGGACTAACAAAACAAACAGACTCTCCCAACTACCCCCGGACTAACAAAACAAGCAGACTCTCCCAACTACCCTCGAACTAACAAAACAAACAGACTCTCCCAACTACCCCCGAACTAACAAAACAAACAGACTCTCCCAACTACCCCCGAACTAACAAAACAAACAGACTCTCCCAACTACCCTCGAACTAACAAAACAAACAGACTCTCCCAACTACCCTCGAACTAACAAAACAAACAGACTCTCCCAACTACCCTCGAACTAACAAAACAAACAGACTCTCCCAACTACCCTCGAACTAACAAAACAAACAGACTCTCCCAACTACCCTCGAACTAACAAAACAAGCAACCTCTCCCAACTATCCCCGGACTATCAAAACAAAGACTCTCCTAACTACTCCCCGGCTAGCAAAACAAACAGACTCTCCCAACTACCCCTGGTCTAACAAACCCAGCAGTCTCTCCCTACTACACCCGGTCTAAAAAAAACAAGCGGAAAAGTTAACATTAGTCAGCGAACTCGATTGTGAGTACTCACAGTTTTGGAGTGTAGTGAAACACTGTACCGGAGGAATCCATGTAGTCTGAGTGTGACTCCGGGTTATTCCAGTGAAACTGCAAATAAAAATTGTAAAGATCAAATTCTATATTGTATCCTTTCACCTGTCACCTAGGCATTGTCCATCCACTGCAGGCTGTAGCCCTCCGACAATGACTTCTATTCCTTTCTGTCTGATGTCTTCCTCATCCATATTGTTCCCTCTCTCTTTTCAATACCATCCTGCCATTCTCTTCCTGGTCGTCCTCGTGTTCTTTGGCGATATGGGGTCTCCCTGTCTCACTCCTCTTTCTATGGCAAGCCTTTCTGGCAACATCGTTATCGATGTGGATTCTGGCAGACACTTCTTGATATAGGCCTAATATGTTTTGCAATATTTTTATGTAAATTTCATTGTTAATTGATTTTTCGCAGGGCCTGAAAAAAATTGCGAAATGTTCAGTAGAATCGAAGGCTTTTTCATAATCGATGAAGCCAACACACAGTGGTAGATTATATTCCTGACTTTTTTTTCTATCAAGGGCCTATAGAAGGTCTGACGTTGGATAGCTCTTTCTGAAGCCAGCTTGTTCCCTACATTGTATCCACTTTCGGCAAGTTCGTTTTTTTTTTTTTCTGTACCATGGCATCTCCCTCACCCCTCGCCCTCCCTTTCCCCCATCTGTTCTCCCAGGTCTAGTAGAAACATACTGAATTAATCTCAAATTGTCTCACGTGACCCAGTGTTATTCTATATAATATTTACTTTAAATTATTTTGGAAGGGCCCAAGAAATTGTCCATCTGGTCAAACAACTGCTGTAGGCTGCGATAAGTCCATTCTGCCCGTTATCCAGCTGATGTGCTGTCAAACCTTAACCCAAACTCAAACTCAAGCCCATGCCCTATAGTCTGTAGCTCTAAACTCTTAACCATTAAGTTCATTGGCCTAACACAAATATGCAAGGAGAATTACTTCTTTGGTTATAATAATCATAATAATAACAAAGAACATTTATATAGCGCCTTTGTCCACAAAATCATCCAAAGCGCTTTACAATGAAATAGTAACAACTCTTTCCCTCTTTCTCTCTCTCTCTCTCTCTCTCTCTCTCTCTCTCTCTCTTTCTTTCTATCTATCTCTCTCTCGGACTCTTTTTCTCTCTCTCTCTCCCTTTCTCTCTTTCTTTCTCGCTCTCTCTTTCTGTCTCTCTCGCTTCTCTCTCTCTCGCTTCTCCCCTCTCCATCTTTTTCTCTGTTTCTCTCTCTCTATCTGTCTCTCAGTGTGCCTTTCTCCCTCTCTCTCTCTCTCTATCGTTTTCCGTGTATCTTTCTCTCTCTCTCTCTCTCTCTCTCTCTCTCTCTCTCTTCCTCTCTCTCTCTCTCCTCTCTCTCTTTCTCCTCTCTCTCTCTCTCTCTCTCCTCTCTCTCTCTCTCTTTCTCCTCTCTCTCTCTCTCTTCTCTCTCTCTCTCTCTCCTCTCTCTCTCTCTCTCTCTTTCTCCTCTCTCTCCTCTCTCTCTCTCTCTCTCTTTCTCCTCTCTCTCTCTCTCTCTCTCTCTCTCTCTCTCCTCTCTCTCTCTCTCTTTCTCCTCTCTCTCCTCTCTCTCTCTTCTCTCTCTCTCTCTCTCTCTCTCTGGTTGTGGAAACAGTGTAATTGTAACAGTTGTGGAAACAATGGGAAAATATTGACCTGAATAGCGATTTTCTTGTAGCCACGGGCGCCAATCTTGACCCCGGCTTCAGGAGGGAAGCACTCTCCCGGGATCCCTACAGCCCAGGTACCGATGAAATCCTGACATTGTTTGCTTGCGAAAGTCACACATTCGTAGGGCACGTCAGGGAGCTCCACTTCATCTGGTTAAAATAAAAAAAAGTAATAAAGAATAAGATTAAAATAATAATAGTAGGAAGACGATAGTTCTCAAATCCTGTTTAGGTCTTTATTTTAGGAGGTTCGTTGTACCTTTTCTTGTTTTTATATTTCTTGTTGAGGTAGAGGTCAATTTGGTTGGGTTTTTTTTAGAATTTTGCCCGGTCAGCGGCCCTGTTCGGCCTGCTCTTCTTGAATTCCAACTACCAAGGTATCCTAACGTGCGCAACATGCACACAGGCCCTCCGAATTTTTCGTCCTTATCCGAGAAGACTAGGTGCTCGAGCCTGCTTACCATAAAGACTAGGTGCTCGAGCCTGCCTACCATAGGATCAGGGACCGGAATTGTTTTTCCGGCGAAAAAAAATCCAACACCCCTGCACTGACCGGGGATCGAACCTGGTACCTTTGACATGAGAGGCGAACACCTTGACTCTAGACCATCTCATCCCCTAATTATCAAATCAAAGTTTTGTTGTTTTTTTTTTTCTAGTTCCAGGGAGTGAGTGTGTGTGTGTACGTGTGTGTGTGTGTATGTATGTGTGTGTGAGTGTGTATGTGTATGTGTGTGAGGAGAGAGAGAAAAAGGAGAGGGGGGAAGGGGATAGAGAATGTGCGATAAGGACGGAAGAGTGAGGTAGTGCAGAAGCAGGTTTATCCTGGATAGTGCCGGGTGGCGCCGGGTACCTTATCTATAGTTATATGCTCTCACGAGAATATTGTTACATGTACGTACGCCCTCCAAGTATTTGCACTCAGGGTAGGTATTTTAAAGCCTTTTGTGATGCCAGAGCTAGAGAGACCCCCCCCCCCACCAATACTCCTAACAACAGCCTTAATTAATTATTCTTTCGGATTTTCTTTTTGTTTGCCTCTTGTTTTTTTGGTTGAAAGGGTATTCGATAAGATTTAGGGAACCTTGAGGATATGGACGAGGTAAGGGATAGGTGCGTATACGTACGCGCCCCTAGCGCAAAACGTATAGGGGGCGTACGTATTTACAACAACAGCCTCAAACACACAGAAAATGACGTCACTGTTGTTACCTTCACATCCCCATATAATCATGTGATGCATGACGTATTTGTTATCTATGTGTGGTTGATGGGCTATCAGGTGAAAGTCTCCGGAGGGGAAGCCCTCCTTGGCCAGATCCCAAATAAAACAGATGTAGGTGGTTTGGTGAGCAGGGACCTGAGTGGGAGGGAATCGAAGAGTCAAGTTGTGCACGTCTGTGGAAGAAAACTGTTTAAATTAACAACAAAATTGTGACTTTTGAGTATAAAATTACTAATATAGCAAAAACGCAGCGCGTTCCAAGGAAAAATAAATTTACATAATCATTCAAAGGTTTACAATTAAATGACATTATTTCCTGTAAAGCTTACATGTTTCTGATAGAGCAGCTGCCCAACAGGAAACCCATTGACAAAATAACTTAAGTGCCAAGATGACATTTATTGTTGTAGTGAGGCGTACTCGCGGGTGATACAATATGCAAAAAGAATATTGACGACTGTGATACTGGGTTTGATAAAAGAAACACAAGGTTTTTTTTCCAGCTGAAAAGTAAAAATCACACAAGAAAATGTCTGCTATGAGTGTGAGTGGTGAGGCAATTTGATTAAACTCTGACTAAATTTGGGCAAGATTTATTGTCTGCGTGAGAGTTGTAAAACCCCAGTGTCTGTGTATGTGTGTGATATAAACGCCATTGTATGTGTGTGAGTGGTAAAACTCCACTGTCTGTGTGAGTGGTAAAAAAAACTCCATTGTATGTGAATGGTAAAATTCTATTGTCTGTGTGTGAGTGGTTAAAAAACTACAGTGTCTGTGTGTGAGTGGTAAAATTCTATTGTCTGTCTGAGTGGTAAAACTCCATTTTCTGTATGAGTGGTAGAACTATATTCTCTGTGCGTGAGTGGAAAAACATTGTCTGTGTGTGAGTGGTAAAACTCCATTGTGTGTGTATGGTAAAAACACCATTGTGTGCGTATGAGTGGTGAAACTCTATTGTTTGTGTAGATTCTCGAACTCACACTTGAAGACAGAAAACTCTGTAACTGACGCAGAGGAAACACACGACTTACCCGGTTCTTTGATACCACTACACACAAATTCTTTCTCTTTACACATTTCTTCCATCCAGTTGTCTTGTGTTGTCAGCTTGGGGTGTGTTGTTGCTTTCTGTCGACAAACTGGTGAATCCCATGGGTCACAAATACCTGCCAGAAACACCAGGTTGACGTATTGACCAATCTGAACTGTGTCAAACTTTGCAAAAATCCTGTTTAGGGATGTTCACTGGCATAGAAAAAGTGTGGAATGGGCAAATACCATCATCACATTATAAAGGAAGTAAGGCCTCCAATACAATGTAATTATGAAAAAGTCTTGTTAACCGCTGAGCCTTAAATTCTACAAAATATCATATTACTCATAGAAAGACATAAATGTGTATGTAGGCATATTTTAAAAGGTCTTGAAGTTTGCTATATTTTTAATACTTTCGTTGATTTTGAGCCACAACTGAGTTGAACAGAAAAAAGTGTTCCGACATTTTGAACCGTAAAAAAAAAGACGCATTATTTTTCTTCCAGTAGAACTGAAAAGTCTGATTATTGATAGGAAATTTCGTTCTGCGCCTCAGTTTACGCATTGGTGATCGCGACTGAACTAGAAAAATCACATCTGTGGATTCCCTGAGTTATTTGGCCAACTAATAAAGAAAGATCTTTGCAGGAGACAGTTGTTAAACTTTCAAAAACACAAGCGGAGAGAAAGAATGCTTTCTTGTTACAAATTATAGCTTGAAAATGTTCGTACCTGGGTGAGAAAGTCCGGTTAGATGTGTGGGCTGGGCGCCCTCTGTCCACCTACAGTCTGGGTCACCCAATTCTTGACCATTGGTCAATCCGTCACCGTCTGAATCTTTACGGCAAAGGGCCTGTGTCCACCTCTGTACAAAATCAATCAATCAATCGCACAGGTAAACATTTCTGTTATTTGTAGTTTCCTTTTATAAGTTGGCGAAAAACTTAGTTGGAAGGTTGGTTGTGGCGGATGAGTGGGTGGATGGATTTACGGATAAATGGAAGGATGGATGGATGGATGGATGGATCAATGGATGGATGGATGGGCGGGTGGATGGATGGATGGACGGGTGGATGGATGGACGGGTGGATGGATGGATGGATGGATGGATGGATGGATGGATGGATGGATGGATGGATGGATGGACGGATGGACGGGTGGATGGATGGACGGGTGGATGGATGGGTGGGTGGGTGGATGGATGGATGGATGGATGGGTGGATGGATGGATGGATGGACGGGTGGATGGATGGGTGGATGGGTGGTTTGCTGAATGGATGGATGGGAGGATGGATGATGAATGGATGGATGGTTTGCTGAATTAATGGATGGGTGGATGGATGGATTATGCCAGTAGTTGTCCTTGTCAAAGTACAAGTCAAAGTAAACTGTACATGTATGTCACTGATTTTAAATAGTGTCTTCCTGCCTTATCTCTGCAGCATCGTGATCATAATTGTTTCTAGAGCGTTATTGACTTGAGTGTACATTTTTAGTATTCTTTTCCAATGGCAACACTGGTGGATGGATGGAAGGATGGGTGGATGATAGCGGAAAAAAGAAAACACTGAGAAAGGAAATGCATTGAATACGCCGGGGCGAATGGTTACAAATTCTCTGTCAAGTTTATAATATTTTCGTACGGCTCGCAAGAAGTCGAAATTGTGATGGCAGGACTAAAATCAGGAAAAAATGTGTTCCTCCTAGCAATCTCCCTCAAGCCATAATATATTTCACAAACCTTTTTTTTTTAAACTTGTCAAAATGTTAGTAAGTCCGTTGTCTGCCAATACTCGATGATTCCAGATTGTCTCTTTCATTTCTGTGCCCGAAAAATTAAGTGTTTACAGAACTCTCAGAGCCCCGATATGTGTAGAATGTTTATAGTACTGGATTTTCAATTCATATTTTTCCTGGATTAAAAAAAAAAAATCTGAAACATTTCTTCTTGAGACAAAACAAGTTCAAAATCAATGGATTACTACAGTACATGGCCATCTGGGTCAGACGAGGACCCTGAGAATTGCTTGTGATGTTTCTGTTTATTTTGTGAATTCCTACTACAAGTTTAGCACTGTAATAGCGAGGTCATGTAAGTCTTTGTGTGGTCAGAATCCGAATGTTTGAATCAAGAACACCGACCTGTCACTCAGTGGGAGCTGACTCTTATCTTTTGTGGTTGTTGTTGTTGTTTTTCGTTGATTTTGTCGTTATTGTTGTTGTTGTTGTTGTTGATGTTGTTGTTGTTGTTCTTGTTGTTCTGCTTCAAAGTCGAAGATATGTGACCTGAAAAGTTATCAAAAGCGCCAGAATTATTAGGTTTCTTCCACCGTTCCTCAAATGTTCATGCATGATGTATCTCTGCAGTGTCAAGCTTTTATGTCTTCTCGTCTTCTTAGCTCAGTGTCATGGTCACATCATATTTTAACGAGTGCCATGTCACAATGAATTGCACACGGGAGTAAGCATTGTTATGCTACAGCCTGCCCTTGCTGTTGACCCAAGGACAACCACTGACGCAAGGATAACTACTGACACAAGGACAACTATTGACACAAAGACTTACACAAGGACAACTATTGACACAAGGACTGACACAAGGACAATTACTGACACAAGGTCTGACACAAGGACAACAATTGACTCAATGACTTAAACAAGGACAACTATTGACACAAGGACAACTATTGACACAAGGACTGACACAAGGACAATTACTAACACAAGGTCTGACACAAGGACAACAATTGACTCAATGACTTAAACAAGGACAACTATTGACACAAGGACAACTATTGACACAAGGACAACTACTCAGATAAGGAAAATGACCATATTACAAGCCAATAAATCAGTGAAAACAGACCAGTGACCTATGGGAACCTCCACTATCAGTCGTGCCAGCCACCTCAGATTTTAGAGCTACGTGATGATGGGCAGATGTCGAGAATGAAAAAGAATACTAAAAATTGCACACTCAGTACCGCTTTAGAAACTTGATCACGATATTGCAAAGATAAGACAGGAACACACTATTTCAGTCAGTGACGTCCTCTTTACTTTGACTTGTACAGCCCGACTGTGTAATGACATTGAAAATCATGGTTGTGGTGCCTATACGTCACTAATCTGATGCTTCCTCGTGTCAAATGTCACATCATAAGTGTCACATCCCTGGACGAATTTGTTTTATGTGTCTGCTGATTCAAGTAACAAGCGTGTGCATGTATATGTGTGCATGCGTGTGTGTGTGTGAGAGAGAGAGAGAGAGAGAGAGAGAGAGAGAGAGAGAGAGAGAGAGAGAGAGAGAGAGAGAGAGACTGCTATTTCAAAGAATAGGGAATTGTTTTAGATAATCTTTTTATCTCATATTTCCACCAAACCAGTTCACCTGGTAGTGTCTTTGGCGGAGCTTAAAATACCTTCTGAAACTGTGGCGAAAATGTGTGTGAAAATTCCAGGGTAAAATGAGATGAAAATAGGCTGTAATAAATGGAGGGGACACGGTGGTCTAGAGACAAGGTACTACTCGCCTCTCATGCCGAAGGTACCAGATTCCATTCCCAGTCGGTGCAGGCAATAAAATTTTGGGATTTTTTTCATATTAATTTCCTCTTCTTGATCCTTTGGTAGGTGGGATCGAGCACCTAGTTTTGTCGGATAAGGACAAAAATTCGGAGGGCCCGTGTGCACGTTCCGCGCGTTAAAGATACCTTGGCAGTTGGAAATCTAGAAAGAGCAGCCCCATCAGGCCGCTGCCCGCGCAAAATTAAATTGAAACTGAAAAACGTATCTCTAGCACCAAACGCCGATCGATGCTGCACTGTGCAGTGGTCACGACGTGTCTGCTCCAGTTGTACCTCGGCTGCAATAACAGTATGGCAAATTTCCCAAATGGGATTAAAGAAGTATACAAAATATAAATTTAAAAAAATACAAATACAAAAATGGTTTTACTGACATTATTAAAGCACACGATAAATGTGCTGAACTCACGTGACCTGCAGCTTGGAAATCTATTCCAAATGTGTTCCTGAGTCCTGTGCCTTCATCAAGGAAATGTCCTACACCGTCCCAAATGTGGTTGGGTTTGCATGGGAAAGGCACGGAGTCTCCATTAGGGATCCGCTTCTGATAGTGTCGATATGAATGGACAGCCGACAACAGCCATATACAGACAAGAAATCTGTGACGAGGGGGATAGGAGAAGGGGGTAGGAGGGGGGGGGGAGCAAGGGGAAATGTTAAGACAGCTATACAGGGGTGGAGGAAATTACTGGATAATGGATACGTACGTGAGCGGAAGGAGACCGGGGTGGGGAGGAGAAAGAGAGAAGGAGAGACTAAGAGAGAGAGAGAGAGAGAGTAAAAAGTAAAAAAATATGGATGATAAAACGATAGATGAGAGATAGGACAAAGTCAGTGAATGAAAAAGACAGACCGATCTTAGAACAGAGGTGGAATGGAGGAGAAAGAAAGGAGAAAAAAAGACGTGGTTGAGGGGGGAGAAAAAAAAACAGCGTTAAAAGAATGAAAAAAAGACTGGTTGGAAGAAAGAAAAACATGATTGAAAGATTGGGAAAAAAACATGGTTGCAAGAAAGAAAAAAGAAACATGGTTGGAAGAAAGAAATATAATCACGGTTGAAAATCAGGGGAAAAAAAAGATGGTTGGAAGAAAAAAAAAACATGGTTGAAAGAAGGAAAAAACACGTGATTGAAAGAACAAAAACAACGTAGCAACAAACTTAATGTAGAAGTAAAAAAAAAAAGAAAATCGGGACAAACAAGTGCGACACAGGGGAGACAACGTCAAGCCAAGAGAACGAGGTTAGCGTTTTTGGTGAGAACACACTATAGGAAAAATCGCAATATCAGAGCGTTGTGTTCCTAAATGGAGGATCATAGATCCACATACAATTTAAATAAATCCGAAGTTTCTCTAAAGATAATCAAATTTTAGAGATGCTGTGTTTTCACACACGTGAGACTTACCGAGCGATCATCTCTGACTTCTGAAAAAATAATCCTTGAAAGATAGTCACCATTTTACACTTAAATTTTCACTGGATTCATAATTATGGCCATTTGCGTGACTTGATTGTAATCTCTGAGTCGTGGCTCTTGGACAGGACAGAAGTGTTTGACACGGCCTGCAATCTGGCTTTTATCTTATCTATATCTGTGCAGAAAACGTCCAATGAATTGAATCAGTTCTACTGTCGCTTTGACAAACACGATTTCTCCAACCAACACCAGGAAATAAGAGACAGTTTTGATTTTGATAATGATGAATGTAATATTTGTTTTGATTATGGTGCTGTTGTGAAACAATTTAAATCTGTTAAGGAAAGAAAGGCATCTGGACCAGATAACATTGGAAGCAAAGTAGTGAGAACATGTGCTGAACAACTAGCAAAAATTTTTACTTTCATCTTCAACAAATCCTTTCAAAACCATTACATACCAAACATTTGGAGATTGTCAAAAATCTTACCTGTCCCCAAAAAACCAAAAATATCTGAAATGAACGACCTTCGCCCAGTTGCATTAACTTCCATTATCTTTAAATGCTTTGAAAAACTTGTTTTAACTGAACTAACGAAGGAGGTCAAACAAAATCTCGATCCTTTGCAATTTGCATACAAAGAAAACAGGAACACAGAAGTCGCCTTATTGTTTTTATTGCATAACATCTACAGTCATTTAGACACTGGTAAAACCTGTGTTCGTGTGCTCCTAGTCGATTTTTCGTCTGCGTTTAACACCATACAACCGCACTTAATATTTCAAAAGCTTACCAACCTACACGTGAGTTCTTTTTTAAAGAGCTGGATCTTCGAATTTCTAACACAGAGAAGCCAGTTTGTGGATATAAACAACACATTTTCCAAATTACTCACAACAAACACAGGAGCGCCACAAGGCTGCGTGCTGTCACCTGCCTTGTATACATTGTATACAAATGATTTCACTGTGACACACAACAACGTTTACCTTCTTAAATTTGCCGACGATTCTGCTATTTTAGGCCTTTTACCTAACTCTGGCCACGAATATTCTAACATTGTACAATCCTTTCATTGTTGGTGTAATAACAACTATCTTCTACTGAATGTTAAGAAAACAAAAGAGCTTGTTTTTGACTTTAGGAAAAATAACAACGATCCTGTTTGCCCTCTTACTATCAACAATGAAGAGGTTGAAATTGTCACAGAGGCCAAATATCTTGGCATTACTATTGATTCATTGCTTAACTGGCATGCGCATGTAACATATGTATACAAGAAAGCCAACCAGCGCATGTATTTCCTCAGAAAGCTCCGCTTTTTAAAAGTTAGCAAAAGCATTCTGAAAATATTTTACACCATGGCTATTCAGAGCGTTTTGATGTATGGAGTTGTCTGTTGGGGAGGAAACATCTTACAAAAAGATAAAAATAAGATCAATAATTTAATTAAAAAAGCATCCAAAATTTGTATCTGTGATCTGCCATATTTTGATGAGCTGTACACTGGTGCTTGTATTAAAAAAGCTAATATTATTATAAATGATCCCCAACATCCCCTGAACAAGGAATATATAAGATCTGTAAGAAGTTTAAGGCTGTTGTCAAAGAAAACTAAAACTGAGCGCTACTTTAAATCGTTTATTCCATCATCAACTAGGATGTTACAATAATGTCGTCATCTTGATCGTAATCTGTGCACAGTTGAATTATGTCCTGCGTGTCAGGTCAATGTGTTTTAGTTAGGGAAGCATATTGTGTGCACTGTTAATTTTGTTAATTTAGTTAATTTATCAGTGTGTGTATATATGTGTGTGTGCGCGCTATGTATCATACTTTCTGCTTCTGTAACTGTATTGTTATGTATTCAATGATCAAAACAAATTTCCTTGTACAAGGACGAATAAAATTTATCTTATCTTATCTGTTGCAGGTCTGGCATCGTACGTAAGAAAATGTGTGTTGTTATCTTTGAACAGGAAGTCCGGTTTGATGGCGGTTTCATTCGTGATGTTGGAGTGGACTGTCAAGCAAAGATAAGATAGAACAGCTGAGCAATTTGCGCTCAAGACCTCAAGCGCGCCACCCAGTGGATAATGCGCGGGGAACATAAACAGTGGCGTACTTTACAAAACCTGCTGAGTTTCATTTCACTGTGTTTTGTTCGTTGTGTTCAGCCATCGCCCTAGACCTTGATGGAAATCGAGTACTTTGTGCTCATAATTTAATTCGCAGTAGGAAACCTCTGTTGTTGATGTTTTCCTCATTTGATGTGGTGGCAATGTCACAAAGTCGTTTCATTAACTTACCACATACCAGAGATAGATCTAGAATACATACTGTATTATGTAGCCTATCGTTGGTGTCGTGGCCAAATGGTCTCGGACAATTCGTCCCCTAGGGTTCTAACTCCATTAACTTTTGAGAAATCGGAGATTAAAGTTTCATGTGGACATAGCTTTTAGAGCAAAGAATTTCAGTGCGCACTCCTGACTCGCCAATCCGTTTTCTGCCGTGCACAAACCGCACCAGATCATGCACAAAACACCGCTGACCAGTGGCCAGGGCGTGCCTGTCCCACGAACTGTCATGCGCCAGACGATTTGGCTTCACTTCGCTGCCAAACTGCAGTTAACAGCTGGTCCGCCGACAAGAAACTGCATAGATCTCCTAATTGTATAACTGTTACACCACCTACACACCAGCCATCAACACGCACAACTAATATTAATAAGAAATGCAGTTTCCTAACATGCAATGTTGAAAACAACTTCCTGCTCTCATTCAATTTGTAACAGAACAGTTTTTTTTCCTTCTGTAAAATTTTGTTTCCTGGAGATTGGCAGTTTGGTCACGACACCGACAGTACATTTAGTACAGGATAGACTAGAAGCAAGCGAAAACTAAGGGGCGCGGGGCAAGGGGTTGGCCTCTCATGGCGAAGATACCGGTTTCGATTCCTGGTCGGTGCAGGCATGTTGGAATTTTTGTCCCCTGATCCTATGGTAGATAGGATCGAGTACCTAGTCTTCTCAGATAAGGACGAATAAACCAGAGTGCCCGTGTGCAAGTTAACCCTTAGTCCTGCGCGAGGCCACCATGGAGGCCTAGCTCCCTCAAACCGGGAAGCACGCGGGGCCAGGTTATTGCTCCTCATATTGTAACCCTCGTCCTGCGCGAGGCCACTTTGTGGCATGGCAACTCCACGTCTTCTATTTCTTTACTTGGTAGCTCCCACTGATCGTTTTCTTACGCCCATTTCGGTTGTTAATTTCATTTATCCTGTCACCCCTACTACATCTAACAAAATGGTAACGTCTGATAAAATGTGATAACCATTCGCCATATTCATGTAATAGTTCTGGCAGGTGAGAACTTTGAACTGGAGAAAATGAAAGGGAAACTTTTGACTTTACTGCCAGTTGTTCTATGCATAATGATTAATGCTGCATAAGGGTATCTATTGGTAGCTTTGTTATCCAGGAAACCTGGGACAAAATGATTGACTTTGCTGTTGGTTGGTTGTCTTATTTGATATGGTAATTAGAGAGATATTCTGTTGCGTTGAGGTACATGTATGTACATGTACTGTAGGAGCTGGAAATCTAACCTCTTGCCAAAGTCATTGAGAAGGTTGTGCTAAGACAATAAAAATAATGCAGATTGAGCTTTAAAGTTGTGAAGGAGGGAGAAAGGAATGTCATGATACACACCACGCAGTTGGTACAAGTTAGGTACCTGGCTTAACAAATAATTTATCCACCTATCCTATTTATGGCCTAACCTAGGGACAAGAAAGGGCAGACCTCTTGGGACAAATGTTTTTGAAAGACATGTAATTGTAGAAAATTCTTTTTTATGAGCCTTCTCTTCTATTCAACAATAAAACTGAATACATTTCATCACAAGTACTTTATCCAAAAATATTACAGGGGTCACTCCCGATTTATCCAGATTATTTTTGTTATAGTGTACTAAAGTGAACACGATGCACGTGTTCAAAATGACCCGATTAACCTGACCGCTGAGGTGAGTCGCAACACGCAGGCGAACATCTGACTGGCCACCGGCTATCCACACGCTGGTCGTATCGTGGACGAGTTCACAAAGTGTGGGACGAGGGCTCAGGATACCTTGGCTATTAAAAGTCGAGAGGAGCAGGCTGGGTGAGGCCGCTGCCAGGCAAACTTCCAAAAAAAAACGAATCCCTACCACAAAAACACGAACAAGAAAAAGAAAAAAAAGAAAATAATGATGTAGATGTCAATGGCCGCGAACCTCCTAAAAATAAAGACCTGAACACGGAAGCAAGAGATAAATCTTTTTCGCTTTTCCTCACCTGCCCTTGTTATGCGCTTTATTCCATAGAAACATTCATTTTAACCTAGATAATGCTCTTCTTTATTATTTTGATAACTTGGCACTGAATATGCCTCTGAGAGAGAAACCAGTCCGTGTGGTGTCTTATCAGGGCAATCCTAAGATATGTATCTCGACATCAGTTGGACCATCTGAATGACTTCGAGTAAAGTGAATGTGGAAAGGTGAGTGGATTGGAGTACATTATACGGTGTATGAAGCGCTGGCTCAGCGTACCGAAGAAGGGCGGGCCCATGGCGCAGCGCGCATGCTTTTTTAAAGTCGCATAGAAGGGACTGCCCCATGTTATCGTATGTAGTATCTTTGGTTACAATTAGTTAATGAAATTTGTCATCTCTTTTATTTGCAACTGTGAATTTGTGAACTAATGGGAAAACATACCGCAGTGTATAAACCAGTGGTGGCCAAACCTCGACTCGCGAGTCACTTGCAGCTCTTTGACCATCAATATGCGGCTCTTGGAAAGACATGTATGTTGGCTGAGCTCTTTTCTCATCACAATTGATATAAATTTTATTTTTCTTAGATGTTCCCGTAGTTCATTACCGTATTTAATATATTCAGTATAATTAAAACAGTCATCAGTCAAGATTATTAAAACATTTGGTATGTGTGTGGTCTATGATTACTCTAACTAATATTACAAGTTAATAGTTTATAAACAACTTCATACTGAGTAAATATAGTTGCACACGTGTATTTTTTAATATTGATATAAAATGTTTTAACAAAATGTGTATGTAACGATAAAAAACGTGTGTGTAAATTTTGTTCTTATGTTGTGGCTCTCGAACATCTCAAGTTTACAGCAGGCTATGTGGTTCTTATTATATTACATGTAAGCCAGTTTGGTCACCCCTGGTATAAACTGTCAGCATTTTGTAATGAAACAGAGTTTTCAATGGTAATTTGTACACTGAACATGTATGTGTATATTGTAAATATGTACTGAATAATTCAGTGAACTCAGATAGTTGGATATGATTACCAACATTTGTTAGTCACAGACACGACAGACAGACAAACGGACTGACAGGCAGAGACAGATGGGCATGCGAATAAGATAGATAGATAGATAGATACATGTAGATTTAAGATACATAGATAGATAGATAGATACATGTAGATTTAAGATAGATAGATAGATAGATACATGTAGATTTAAGATAGATAGATAGAGAGATACATGTAGATTTAAGATAGATAGATAGATAGATACATGTAGATTTAAGATAAATAGATAGATACATGTAGATTTAAGATAGATAGATAGATAGATACATGTAAATTTAAGATAGATAGACAGACAGACAGATAGATAGATAGATAGATAGATAGATAGATAGATAGATAGATAGATAGACAGACAGACAGACAGACAGACAGACAGACAGAGACAGACAGACAGATCGATGGGTGGGTGGACCGACCGACCGACCGACCAACAGACAGACAGACAGACAAATAGGTACGTTTGTTGGATGAATAGATGTTGGAGGGATGGTCTGTTGAGGAGATGGCTGGTGTTGTCAATAAAAAGATGAATGTTGTAAGGGGAGTGTAGTCAAATTACAAAGACAAATGGAGAAAATACAGAGTTATGTCCACTGTTCGGCTACGGCTTATAGTGTAAAGTACTACATGCCCCAAACAAGACCCCAAAATGTTACATTAAATATCTGTTACACATCTGATGCTAAAAGTACAAGCACTAAAAAACGATGTTTCACCAACCAATTCACACCCAGCACTCGTTACACTTTCTAGCAGTCTCGCTCGTTCATCTTCACGCAATTGCTCAGACTCCACAAATGTTTGTGTAATAGTCAAGAAAGAAGCAGACATATTTATATCATGATTTTTGTTTTTTTTTAATGCATGTTTGTCATGTACATGATAAAGTAGGTTACAACAAACCTACGGTAAATTGTTATTTTTCTAACTGTTATTGCATACATTGCTGCAATTGTGGTAGTCGTACATTCACCAATGGAGAAAACTTGCATTGAAACATCAATTCCACACTCAGATCATACATGTATCTTTTCATAAGGGCATCAACAACTGTATTCTCTCTCTGTCTTTCTTTCCCTTCTTTTTGTCTTCCTTTCTTTCTCTCTCTCTTGTTCTCTGTTTCTTTCTTCCTCTGTCTCTTTCTTTCTTTCTCTCTCTCTCTCCCTCTAGCATTTAGCCCCCCTCCCCCCAACACCTGAATCTACACATACATGTAATCAGAAATAAAACTTGACCACCCCATCACTTTCATCATCCCTATTGCTGCTGGTATACAAGTACATGTATTTAATATAATCTTTGTGTGCCTCCACATGGAGCAAGTTGGATGTTCCAAAACCTACACAAAATATTCCTCATATTTGGACATTGTTTTGTTGTAAATGGTGCAGATTGTTCAGTTTGTGATCAGTGAAAGCCCAAAGAATAGAACAATTTGAATCTCATTTGACAAGTGCACCACTGCCAACAGTTTAATGAAACCAAAAATGAACGTGTAATCGCGGGTTAGTCAAGTTTATTTTCTTGTTCCATTTAAATTTTTGAAAAAAAAAAAAAAGATAAAAATTAGAAATACATAGACAGTCAATGGCAACATGCAGACAGACTACACAGTTAGACATTTCAAATGTTGAAAGTCCCTTCTGACAGGATCTCTTGAAGGGAATGTCTCATCTTACACAAAGTAATTCATCACAAATCAAAGAAATCTGCACCTGACATTAACACCAGCCTAAATGCACAAAATGTATGTAGTTGATCAGTTACATTACTGTGTAGTATGTTATATACCTTAATTTAATCAACGTCATTCGTTTCATTTAATTTGGACAACACTGACTTGGTCGAGTTTTTTATTAATACGCATGACCGAAAGAGTGGTGAATAGATTTCCAGATAACTCACACGATGTACGGATAGCTCAGGCTGAGTCAAGGCCAACAGGTGACAGTCGATAGTTTTTAGCTCATAGTGACAACAACAGTTTGAGAAGGGGTTGGACCCACTTAGGGAAAAGTGAGTACATGAACCACAATAGTGGGACATGTTCATCTACATTTTGTATGTTTATCGTTTCAATAGGTGTTTTCTAGTTACAGAACAGGTCTTCACTTCTTCAGTCTTAAATAATTGTTGGATCTTGTTGCATTACTCAACATAGTAAGACCCGAGACACAGGATACCGAGACGGATCAATTCATCATATTCCATCCGTTGACTTGCATGCGTATCACAGATGTCAACAGTGCAACAATTTGCACCACACCCCTTCATAACTGAACGAAAAAGAGTAGTACACAACATCGTATTTACATTGTGAATATATAGCAGGAGAAGGAATGGCTCATCTTGTTACAGTGTGTCTCGGGTGAGGCCTATCATATTTATATATATATGTGTGTTTCATGTCATCAAAGTTTTTTAACAGAAAATATTTTAATCTTCTTCTCTCTATTAAAATGAATTTCATCCACGCTGTAATCTTTTTCTAGCATCTTCAGAAACTTGAGGTCACGGTCATATCTTAGTCGACATGATAAAAGAATTGATACACTTCCATCCACAGCTAAGGACTGTATTGTCTGTAAGAGGTGCTGAAAGGTATCCTCTATGTAAATTATATCTGCTCCTAAAATGAGCTGAAAACCATGAAAAGTTGTCAAGTCCACTGGTGTCGTCCAGTCCAACTCCTTGGCAGAAATCTTCCAAGATGTTCCTTCACTGTTGCTATTAATAGATTTGGTCAAATGCGTCATGGCCTCTGCCCTTTCTGTCACCACCACTTCAGCGCCTGACAAAAGAAAAGAACAGAAATAACTTTACTTTCAAAACCATCATCAGATTCATGCCTCACTAACTCATTCGCCATTCGCTACAGTAAGCCGAATATTTGGCTCACAGATTTTTGCTTCGCTACAGAAAGTCAAGTACTCGGCGTGGGTGGACACCAATTTTCCAACACTAATATCTAAGGCAACTCCTTGAAATATTGAATCCCATCCTGGTTCATTGACTTTCCTTTACTTTAACCCTCGTCCCGCGTTGAGTGAACTCGTCCACGTAAAGCCCCGTGCGGGGATAGCCAGCGGCCAGTCAGCCGATCGTTCGCGTGTTGCCGATAACCTCAGCGGACGGGTCAATCGGGTCCTCGTGAACACCTGTATCGCGTATACTTCAGGACGCAATAACAACAATAGTGGTGGATAAATCGTAAGGGACCCCTATGATATTTGGATAAAGTACTTGTGATGATATGCAGTAGGTTTTATTGTAATATGGAAGGCCCCAAGTCAAGAATTTTCTGCATTTACATGCCGTTTAACACACGTTTTATCATTTTCCCAAGACCTGCGCTTTTTCTGTCCCTATGTCAGGCCATTCAGGTGAACAAATTATTTTTAAGCCATTCGCTTAATTTACTAACCACATGTATCGTGACATTGCCTTCTCTCTCCTCTACTATGTAAAGCGTCCTCTTACTATAATGTTAGTTTTAGCGAGAGATTTGATTTCCAGTTCCAGGTCGTAGAGCACATACATGTACTGAAAAGTGGTTTAATCAAAGGAACACAATATCTCTCTAATTACCACATCAAATAAAGACAACGACCAACAACAAAGTCGGTCATTTTCTCCCAGTTTTCCCTGATGAAAAACCTACAGACAGACGCCCTTATGCAGCATGCCCTAATATTACATCGGAATTCATAATTACAGACGTAGAACGGCGTCTCAAATACGCACATGGCCCCTTTCTTCTCATTTCACATGTAGACGACAACCAGCATCAAAGTAAAACTTTCCCCAAGATTTTCCCCAGTTCAAACTTCAGACCGTCAGTACTATTACACGAGTATGACGAATAGTTGCATCGTAATAAACGTAATCGGACGATACCATTTTGTTAGATATAGTAGGGGTGACAGGATGGATAAACACGAAAAAATTGTGTGGAAAAAAAAATGAAAAAACAACAACAACGACAGCCTTGGCAACCGAATAACCAAAGCGCGAGGCGCACCGTTGCTATACAAAAATGTGGCCTCCCGCAGGACCCGCGGTTAAGCGTGTCGGACAAAATAATGGCCTCCCGTGTCTCGCGTGTCAAGAACAGATTTAATTCATAAATGTTTCCACTGACTAAATTTTTGTGAGAGAGCAGTGAGTAATTTTTACAAACGTAATTATTGTGCGAGCCAGCATAACTTGGTCTCGTAAACAAGTTGTTTTGAACAGTTTTTTTTATAATAGATAGACAGAAGGTGTGGGGAAGGATAGACGGACAGCGTAGGTGTGCATGGCTGAGCACTTTTTATATCTCGTGTTTCGAACTAGGTTTAGTAGAGAGGGAAGGGGTGAGTAGGAATTAAATGTTATTGAGACGTCTGTTGACGTACAGAAAATCCGTGATCCAGAGTAAAAGCTCGGGGTTTTGAACATGTTAAGAATTTATTGCTATAAAATTACATTTTATTGTCTTGGGTAATTCGACCTTTGATGTCGACCCAAGGTCGTTGCGTAGGGCTGTTACTTAAAATAACTCAGTTCGGCAGCTGAGCTAGAAGTGGTTGCACCAATCACAATCCAGGAATTAGACGGTAAGCTGCAGATGCAGACCAGTATTTAAGGCCATACAGAACTTAGTTCTGGGCCACATGTAGACAATCCATTTACGAGGTGGTCGGCGATAGTCCTCAGCCAGATGAGGGACATAGAGACGCAGTTGAGCAGTCCATTGTGAGGAGCCTTATTTAAAGCTCCAGAGCCTAAGCTACTTGGTTTGATATAAACCCACAGCGTTTACATCCAGCGCTATCACTCCTAGTGAGGGCCGCATGGTGAGAGTCCATACTAATTTGTAATGATGAAAGTGAACCGTTCTACTTACTTTTGAAGACAGTTTCAGAGCTACCGCCAGACAACGCATGGTTGTACAAGCATTCTCCATGGCGTGTCTAGAGGAAATGTCCATATCCTAACATGTCTCATTGAATTAATAGAATTTAAACTGTTAGATCCGTCGCCACGTGCGCGGATTCTTTTTGCCATATAACTCATATGACCTGCAAGTAGTTAGATTGAATACGTTAGTCTTTATAAAAGCTGTAGTTCCATTAGTTAGATTCAGTTGCCTTTGAATTGATATTTATATTTATAATTATATTTGTTACATTAATTCCTGTAATTAAACTGCCCTACAGTTCTGCTAAAATTGAAAGCAATTGATTTATTTAGTTTTTAGAGTGCAAGTATTTATTTTTGTGTGTTCGTCGATTGTGGGAGCGGACCTCGAAAGAGTGTAAGTCGAAATATCCCCATGTAACCCACATCACGACATCGCGTGGAGGCCAATATAGTGGCCTCCCGCAGGACTAGGGTTAATATCTAATGTACTGTATCTTGTGTTTATACTGAGCGAGAGAAAAGGCATCTCGGATTATTGAACAAGCTCTAAATTTCAAACTGGATAGTGTTGAGAGTTCCTGTCCACACCCACACAAGTTACCTAAGGGAATGTGTTCATGTCTAGACTGGCCTGAATGACCTAACTGGCCTGAGTGACCTTGTTGACCTGACTGACCTAACTGGCCTGAATGACCTGACCTGAGTGACCCAACTGGCCTGAGTGACCTAACTGGCCTGACTGGCCTGAGTGACCTAACTGGCCTGTGACCTACCTGGCCTGAGTGACCTGACTGACCTAACTGGCCTGAGTGACCTGACTGGCCTGAATTACCTGATTGGCCTAACAGGCCTGAGTGACCTGACTGACCTAACTGGCCTGAGTGACCTGACTGGCCTGAGTGACCTGACCGGCCTGAATTACCTGATTGGCCTAACAGGCCTGAGTGACCTGATTGACCAAACTGGCCTGAGTGACTTGAAAGATATCCACGGTCCCGCTGTAATCCATCTACATTCTTTTTACGCCTCTTTACAGGTAAAGGAAATTACTTTCATTCTCTTTCATTTACTCTGTTGAGCAGGGGTGAAGTCTCGAAAATTCAACCCTTTGATATGAAAGTTAAACAATCCTGTCTTGTTAATTTTATGCACTGCTACCCAGGGTGTCACGTCGACTACATTACATTCACTAACAACAGTACTTGTCCAGTAATCCTGTAATTCAAATACATTAATAGTCAATACAACCACCCACAGTTTGTCTGTACATTTAGACTACTGTACATAAAGGTGCATGCACACAAGCACACACTCTAAATGGTATTCGGTTGTTGGATACAGTACATCAAAGGGAGTAAGTAAAATTACCAAAATGTCTCATCACTTCCCTTTTAGAGACTAAATATGGTAATTCTGAAATAATTTCTTTTTATCCAAAATACTGTTAACCCTCACCCTGCGCAGGGCGTCGAATGTCGATATCGACTCACAAATGCTCACTCTGTACCGGTGGGTTTAGTCAGCAAGGTCAAGCTGACCGGGCCACCCGCAAGCCATATTTTCACGCGCAGGGTCACTGACCTTTTTGAGAAGTAACCATCGTCTTATTATTTACTGTTTCTCTTCTAAATCAAAAGTATTGTGACATGGACATGTTAACCAGTGAACCACTGGTCGGAATCACAAAGACACCTTTCAAAGGCTCTCCCCACAGGATGAAACCATTTGTTAGGGCTTGGGGGGGCATGACTAGTTATCATGCTTCATTCTCACGAAAACTACAGCTGTCAGTTTGGAATCATAAGTCAGATCATTGGTTAGAGACTGACAGACTAAGGTTTTGCTGGTTAATTCATTATCAAGCGTGATAAGGCATAGCAACAAATGTTTTCATACCGATCAATAAAAACCAAACCACGTGGACAGCGGTAGTGTGGTCATCGTATTTCGGCAAGGGTCAGTGACCCCAGATAAGATTCTCCATGAGTAAGGTCACTGACCGGACAGCGGCCTTTACGGCATCACGCGCAGGGTGAGCGTTAATACAAAGTTACAATTGTTGGTCCCCTGAATTTCGGCTTGAGCAGGTTCCAATGTACCTAGATTTAGTAGACATGGTTGTCTCCCTGGATATAGACAAGTATGCAAAGCAAATTTAATCAAAGTGGACACTGATGATGTAGAACATGACCAGTGCAGTAACATCAGAGTTGGTTATTTAAATGCTCAGTCATCTAGAAATAAAACTGAAGACATTGTGGACCTCATTCACGAAAAGAATCTAGATTTACTGTTTATCGTTGAAACATGGTTAGTGAAAGAGCGTGATGCTATTATTGAAGATGAACTGACACCTCCTAATTTCAAAATTAAATCTTTTCCTCGGAAAAATCGTCTTGGAGGCGGGATCGCTGTAATTTTCAGAAAATCACTTGAACCAAAAATTGTTATTAAACCAGAAACTAGCTACCAACCTGAAACATTTGAGATTATGGAGCTATCATTAGATCTTGGCACCAAAGTCTTTCATTTTGTCTGCATTTATCGAGCGTCAGGCAGTAAAACCAATTTTCTGAGTGAACTTGAAGTTCTCCTACCACGCTTAACCTGCGAGAAAGGATACCCTGTTCTTTTGGGTGATCTTAATTTTCATTTTGATTCTGAAACATCATCTGAAGTAAAACGATTTAAAGAACTTATCGACCAATGCAACATGTCTCAGATAATCAAATGTCCAACTCATCGAGCTGGTCACATCTTAGATTTAGTGATCATCAAACAAACCTTGAGCACCTTCACCAACACCGCCGTCCTAGAAAAACTCATTTCGGATCATAAAACCATCGTACTCGATATTGATTTCGCAAAGCCAAATATCATCAAAAAAGTTGTATCGTCCAGAGACATAAAAGGTATCGACATCAATGCCTTCAAGACGGAAATGGCCAATGCTCTCGAGAACTTTGAAGGCGACATCACATCTTATAATAACATCCAGCAAGATCTACTACAGCGACATGCACCTATCAAGACCAGGTCAATCTCCAACAGACCGTTCGCTCCATGGTACACCCTAGATGTCAAAGCAGCCAAAGCAGAATGTCGCAAAGCAGAAAGGAAATGGTTAAAGACAGGTCTTACAGTCCACAAGGACATTTTCAAACACCAGAAGAACAAATGGAAATGTGTTATTAAACTTGCAAAAAAAGACTTCTATGTCACTAAACTTCAAAATTCTACATCTTGTAAGGAACTTTTTAGTATTTGTGATGAACTCACAGGGAAAAGAAAGGAAACACCTCTACCCACAATTTACGAGAACAATTTGTTGCCCAATGTTTTTGTTGATTATTTTGATAAAAAAGTTACAACTATCCGAGAAAATCTTGACAGTTTTGATGCCATTGATCATTTTGATGAGTTTCAGGGAAATCCTATAGACACTTTTGGTGTTGTGTCGAATGAATCTGTAAAATCTATCATCATGGCATCGCCATCAAAATGTTGTGACCTCGATCCTATTCCTACATTTTTGGTTAGATCTTGTATTGATGAACTGGTTCCAACTATTACAAAAATAATAAACAACTCTATTTTAAGTGGGTCTGTCCCTGATTATTTTAAAACAGCCTGGGTAACACCACTTTTGAAAAAAACGACTCTTGATCAAAACATGTTGAAAAATTATAGACCCGCCTCAAACCTTCCTTTTCTTTCAAAAATCCTTGAAAAGGTGATATTACAACAACTAATGTGTCATTTGAGAAATAATGACCTGTTGGAACCATTTCAATCTGCTTACAGAAGTAACCACAGTACTGAAACTGCACTATTAAGAATCATGAATGACATATTAGTAAAGGCAGATTCTGGAAATACTACTCTGCTAAATTTGTTGGATCTATCAGCAGCGTTCGACACCATCGATCACGAAATCCTGCTCAGAAGCCTAGAAACATCGTTTGGAATCAGAGGGGTCGCCCTTAAATGAGTCGAATCTTACCTGTCAAATCGCCACCAATTTGTTGTAACCAACAAAATAAGATCTTTTTCTTATGCGCTTCAGTATGGCGTACCACAAGGCTCAGTGCTTGGTCCTATTTTGTTTACTATCTAGACTATTCCACTTGTACATGAAATAAAGAAATTTAATTTACAATATCATTTCTATGCTGATGATACCCAGCTCTACAGTTCTGCCTTGCCATGCGATGTTGACAGCCTTCTGCAGCAGGCTGGAAACTGTATAACAGAAATTAAAAGCTGGATGAACCAAAACAAACTGGCACTAAATGAGGATAAAACTGAGGTTATTTTATTAGGCCGTGAGCGGGTTCTGCAAGAAGTGGACAGAACTGAGATGATAATTGGCACTAATTCAATAGAAATTTCAAAAAAAGTAAAAAACCTAGGGGTTTACATTGATTCAAATCTTTCTATGTCATCTCAGGTTAGTCACCTCATTCGTATTCTATACATGGAAATCTGGAAAATTGGTAAAATCAGACATCTTATTTCAACTGAAACTGCGGCTGTTTTAGTAAATTCTTTTGTACTTTCAAAGCTTCACTATTGCAACTCCCTTTTGGCTGGAATTTCACAAAAAAATATTAGAAAACTCCAAATTGCTCAAAACAATGCAGCGAGACTTGTTTTGAAGAAAAAGAAAAGAGATTCAGCACTGCCACTTCTGCAGAGTTTGCACTGGCTGCCAGTCGAGAAAAGAATAATAAATGTACAAATTGTCATCCATTTGTCACAAATGTGTCAATAATACTGCTCCATCGTACCTAGTTGATTTAAATGATTACTATGTTCCATCTCGTCAACTAAGATCATCATCTGACACTACAAAATTGAAAGTACCTAAAATGAATCTGTCCACTGTAGCAGAAAAGTCCTTTTCATTTCTTGGCCCTACCATCTGGAACACTCTTCCAAAGACAACCAGGGAAATTAATGACATTGGTTCTTTCAAACGCCATCTGAAGACCCATTTCTTTCAGACAAACTAGGCTAGGTGTTTTTCGGCAGCAACAATAGTAAATATTTTTGAATTTCTTTTGTGTATGCGTGTGTGTGTGTGTGTGTAAGAGTTTGTTAAAGCGCCCAGAGCTTGTCATCGACGGGGTTGGGCGCTATATAAATGCAATATATTATTATTATTATTATTATTAGATTCATATCTTCCAAACAATCAGCTAACATTGCAGCCACTAAACCAGTAGGACCACAGTCCCTGCCCCCAATTCTAGCACTTTAATTACCTAATGCTGCAGCGACTAAACCAGTAAGACCAGTTCCTACCCCCTATTCTAGCATTTTACTTACCCAATTATCAATGCTGCAGCCTCTAAACCAGCAAGATCAGTTCCTACCTCCAATTTGTGCACTTTACTTACCCAATGCTGCAGCCACTAAACCAGCAAGATCAGTTCCTACCTCCAATTTGGGCACTTTACTTACCCAATGCTGCAGCCACTAAACCAGTAAAACCAGTTCCTACCCCCAATTCTAGCACTTTACTTACCCAATGCTGCAGCCACTAAACCAGTAAACCCAGTTCCTACCCCCGATTCTAGCACTTTACTTACCCAATGCTGCAGCCACTAAACCAGTAAAACCAGTTCCTACCCCCAATTCTAGCACTTTACTTACCCAATGCTGCAGCCACTAAACCAGTAAACCCAGTTCCTACCCCCAATTCTAGCACTTTATTTACCCAATGCTGCAGCCACTAAACCAGTAAAACCAGTTCCTACCCCCAATTCTAGACTTTACTTACCTAATGCTGCAGCCACCAAACCAGTAAGGCCAGTCCCAGCCCCCAATTCTAGCACCTTCTTGTTTGCTACCAATTCTTGATGCTGATGCAAGTATTCTGCCAACACCACAGCCTGAGGAGAAAATGTTAAATTTGTCATTCTCTCTTGATATTACAGATCACCAGTCGATATGAACGCAGAGATCTGCTGTTGATTTGATATTACATTCAAATACATGGCATGTTAACAAGGGAGGCGATCATGTAAAAAATGAGTACATATCGTCGATGTAATTACCTAACCATCTAACTTCACTTTTTGTCGACCAATTTTTCATGTTCTAAAATGAATCTACAACATGTATTACATGTTCTTACAAAGAATTGGACCACTGTGGCCAAGGGAAATCAGTCTAAATTAACATTTCTCTGAGCGACTACCCTATGACCCAATTCTGTCCAAAAAAAGAAATAAATACAGTTTTTTTGCTCTCCAGAAAATTTTGTAAAAACCATTTAGACAGTTAGATAATTGCACTGACAATACATTCTTTGCCGAGTTATTTGCTTCTTTTACCGGTATAGTGAGACCTCTGGCATAACGAGACATCTTTAGCAGAACACTGCAGCTTGTTACAACCAAGTTCCACTGTGTCCTGTATGGCCTATTTCCATTAGATTTTAGATGAATATTTCATTGATCAAATTCTAGAGAATCAAGTCCAGTACATCATTGTGCCTGTTGCCGAGGCCCAGCATGCTTTCTGATTGACACAACTCTCAAATCATGAATGGTTCAAGGCCTACCCAATTGAGATGGGACATACCACCCACCTCCCTCAGTCTTAGGGACAGACCAGGTCAAAGTGGTGTGTTGGTGGAGGAGCAGACCACAGACTGATCTATCCCAATCACCAGAATCCCACTCTCCCCCATTAACTGCCAATAAGAAGGTGCCCAGACTACGGGAAGTACTGAGGCAGTTCTATTGTTTGCTAGGCCAGGACACCACACTGTTTTAAAGATATGGATGAACCAGAAGCAGGAAAGTGGACAAAGTAAGAATGGACAACAGCTATCACCCGGTGGACATTGAAAAGTACAGTATACAAGTGATAGTCCACCTCTGGTGGGATTTCATCACCAGCAGGAAATTGAGGTGTTTATCTTCAGGGGTTTCGCTGCTCTTGGCATTTATGCCTCACTTTTCTTCTTTTCATTTTTCTTTACTCGTGTTTATTTTTTTCTTCTCCATTTTATTGTTCTTGTTCTGTGGTAGGGATTAGTTTTTTATAATTTTGCCCAGACAGCGGTCTTGTTCGGTCTGCTCTTCTAGACTTTCAACTGCCAAGTATCTTAAATGTGCCCAACGCGCAAACGGGCCCTCTGAGTTTTTCGTCCTCATCTGAGAAGACTAGTGCTCCATTCTACCTACCCTAGGATCAGGGACAGGAAGCTTTTCCCAAAAAAAAATTCCAACATGCCTGCAAGGACCAGGGATCAAACCCGGTACCTTCAGCATGAGAGGCGAGCACCTTGCCTTTTGACCAATGTGTCCCTCATCACCAGCAAGTGGAGGTAAAGGGCCCGTTTATATTTTCTGGAACCCATGGGGGGATCTGCCTCAACAGAAACAAACTGGAAAGTTCATGGACGAATTAAATGGCAAGTACAAGTGTCTTACAAAACTGTACATAGTGACTTACACAATAAACAAATGTAACTGAGACTCATTATTTTCAATATTATCAAAAAACAGAAATATTACCGAATCCCACACAACTGCAGCAACACCCAAGTTTTGCCAGTCTTGCTCTATGACAAATTCATGTCCGGCAAAGACAAAGTGGCGACTGGACAGCTCATGAGGAAGAACTTTGGTCAGGTCGTAGGGCACTAGCGCTAGGGATGTGGTGTGGCTATCAGAAATGGTTGACTTGTGCTCGACTTCCATATTAGCAGAGCAACTCTTAGGACAAAACCCTTTGGGAAGAAGAAACAGATTTTACAAAACCATTTCAGTATGAGAACATTTGATTACTAACAAATGCCTGAACCTGAAAAGGTATGCACAACAGACTAAGAACACCTGTACTCATGCCCACAACCATTTTTGTAAGTAATACCTTAAATACCGTATCTTTGTTGATACAAAAATGTTCTCTTTCCTCGATTCCTACTGGAGTCAAGGTCAATCATAAAAAGTTCGCATACCAAAAGTTATAACCTTCATTGCCTGGCATCTTTATAGAATACCATTCTCACTTTGAATAGGCTTAACTGAAACTTCTGTTGTTCCTGTGTTTGTTTTTTGTTATAACTTTTATTTCATTATCAGTTTCACCCCAAGAATTTAAAAATAACTTTCTTCAATGGTGAGAACAATAGATTTTAATATTTGGTCATAGACTGCTAAAACAGTCCTAACTGGACTGATAGTTCTAACTGGACAGATAATCCTGAATGGATAGAGAGTCCTAACTCGATAGCCTCTATCAGCTTAAACTTGGCTTAGCAGTCACTATGATCTGATGGTAGACATGCATCCTCATCTAGAAAATATCAAACAGTCTCTCGCAGCTTTTTACAGACCTACAAATTCATTTTCCCACACTGGGCACATGCAGCAGTCTCCTTTTCTTGATTCAGAATTCCTAGCTATATCCTCATTGTCTGTTTCAGCCAGATCATATGTGTATGTGCCATCAATCAGCAACCACAAGAGAACCTGCAGATGTGGAGGAGAAGAATGACTTCAGTAGCTTAAATTCGTATCTAAAGTTAAAGCTATACACAAACTGACCCACCCAGACAAAAATACCCTATCCCTAACCCTATCCCTGACCTAAACCTAATCTTATCCCTAACCCTACCTTACCCAGTGGCGTAGCCTGGGATGCCAGCATCTCGGGCAAGGTGAGTATTGAGCCCCCTGTCCCATGAGCCATTAGCACTCTCCGAGTCCTTCCAGCCCTAACCCTTCCTCCCCCCTTAACTTTTACACAATGGAGGACCAATGTATTTGTCTCTGTGTTTCCTATTTGTGTTTTTGTTGAACAGGTAGGGAAAGAATTAGGTTACCAGTTTTAAGGCTGGGGCTAAGGTCAGAGTTAGGAATAGGTTTAGGGTTAGGAATTGACAGAATGATTGGGACATACTGAACTTTTCTCCTTCATCTATATATTTTTCACCTCATCTTTTCAATATTTATACTGAGCAGATCATGAGAAACGCAGACATAGAAGATATGGGAATAAAGATCGGAGGCCGAAACATCACAAACCTTCGCTACGCTGATGACACAGCTCTTATGTCAGATAACATCACCAGCATGAAAAGAGTGTTGCACAGAGTGGATGAAGCGGGCAAGACAGCAGGCCTACACCTAAATGCTAAGAAAACCAAAGTCATGCATACTGGAACAGGGCACCATGAACACCAGGAGATACTAGTAAACAAAACAGCACTAGAAAAAGTGACTGATTTCAAATACCTAGGATCACATAAATCGCAAGATGGAAGCTGCTCAAAGGACATAAAAACAAGGATAGGAATGGCAAAACACAAAATGGTTCAACTAAACAACATTTGGAAGGATAGAGGCACACCAACGGACCTCAAAGTGAACATACTTAAGTGCTTGATCTGGCCAGTCCTACTATATGGTTGTGAAGCCTGGACACTCAAAAAGGCAGACATAACAAGATTGGAGGCAGCTGAAATGTGGCTTTACAGAAGGCTACTCAGAATAAGTTGGACAGAAAGGAGAACAAATACAAGCATCTTAGAACAGCTTGGCACCACCAGAAGAATAACACCTGAAATAAATAAAAGAAGACTTGCATACATCGGCCACGCGGCCCGAAACAAAAGCACGGCCCTTATGATATCAATCCTTCAAGGAAAGACAGAAACAAAGAGAAAACAAGGAAGACCACCCATTACATATCACGATAACATCAAGAAAGTCAGCCAGCTGGAAATAAGTGAACTAACTAGGAAAGCTAAGGACAGGATTGGGTGGAGGAGATTTTGTCGTGACATCCACTGTAGCAGCTAACATCGATGACGATGAAGCCGACAGGTGACAGGTGACTATATATTTTGGTAACTCGAAACTTTGGTCACCTAAGGCTCAGGAACCGCATCACGCCCAGGCTTCAAACTTTGCACAACAGCATATTATCAATGCGAAATTAACATGGGCTATATTAGAAATTATGAAATGTTCAGGCTTCTATGTTTCATTTTTCATTGTTTCGCCATCATTTAGATCTATTTCGAGTCATGGTTCGCCATTTTAAGGTTTTGTTATCACTTCCTGCAATGTGTTCACTATCAAACACACTAACTCATGCGCAAATCATGCTATTGTACGGGATGCGCAGGGTGTCAACTCACAAAGGCAGAGCAGTAAGACTTAATTAAAAACAAACAAACAAAAATAAAAAAAACAATTAGGAACAGGCAAGATGAAGCAGGTCCATAACAACCACACAGAACTGAAACTAATATTCAAACCGATTTATCCCGAGCAGGGCCGGGGATCTCAGCTAGTTCTTTAATATTAATTTGATACGCATACATGTCTCTATACCTGCTGCTAGAACCTTGATCCATTGGGCAGAGATTGCTGTTTTTGACTTTGAGCAATGATCAAATCCAGCCTATAATGTTAGTAACACACCTACAGTTAATGAAATTTAGATTTTAAATTACCTGTTTGTTGTTTTTTGGAGTTTTTCTTTATTAAGTCAAAGTTCCTCAGAACCGTTCACAAGTGTTTCTTGTCTATCTACACAAAGCAGAACTAGTTCTGTTTGCAAAACTTGAATTCATGTCGTTGCAGTGTACCTCAGTTGACATGATGTCCGTAGAGCTCCACAGATCTATCTCATGCTAATTTCAAGCCTATTTTCACACAGCATTTTTATATTTCCATTGTCTTGTTTACAGAACTCAAACTTTAAAACCTAAGTTCTCAAAAGTGGAGACAAAGGAGATAAAGTGTCATGCTGTTCTACTATAAAAAAAAAAACTAGACCAGAAATCTGTGGCCATATGGATGAACCTGGTGTAAGTCTACCCTTTTTACACCATGGTGCAGTATTTGTAATTAAGCACAGGTATCAAATTTAGTTGGTATGCCTCAACTGAAGCAAGGTTACACCTACCCCAATATATGTGTTGGTGTAATGAGATTGCCACTTACCCCTCTAACAAAAATTATTGCAGTGCACATGCACAGAATTTGGACATCAAGACCAATCCACTCGCACGTATCATAATCAATGTAAACAAAGCAGAAGATGCTAACCGTATGGCGAGCAGCATGTCGTGCATCTCACTTCTCAAGACTAACTGTTAGTGTTGTTCGTTCCCATTACTTCACACTGGCATTGGGAGGTCCTCCGCCCATCCGCGCCAGTCAAGAAAACACACTAAAGAGAGGACTATTGAGCGGGCTTATCAAAAGGTTGGGTTTGGTATTTGTATGGGACAAAGAAAGAAGAAAGAAAGAACTTAAGCGCAGGTTAGGGGAGGTCTTCATCATATTATGTTTGTTAACTTTTTGGTAAGTGGCGCAGACGGGGGGAAGACCTTCCTAGGCATTTTCCGTCCATCCCGTTGAAATTTTCACCACTGAACTGGACTAAAGAAATAATATTTTATACACTACATCACATTGCAATTTGTGGACGTTTTTGTGACTTTTGTTTAAGTTAAACATGATGAATAAAAGTTCTTTTTCATCTCTTCCTCGATGCTGAACTTTAATTAAAATGTTAACCCTCGTCCCGTGTTGAGTGAACTCGTCCACGTAACACCCCGTGCGGGGATAGCCAGCGGCCAGTCAGCCGATCGTTCACGTGTTGCCGATAACCTCGGCGGTCGGGTCCATCGGGTCCTTGTGAACACGTGTATCGCGTATACTTCAGGACGCAATAACAACAATAGTGGTGGATAAATCATAAGGGACCCCTATGATATTTGGATAAAGTACTTGTGATGATATGCAGTGGGTTTTATTGTGAAATGGAAGGCCCAAATCAAGACTTTTCTGCATTTACATGCCGTTTAACACACTTTTTATCATTTTCCCAAGACTTCTGCGCTTTTTCTGTCCCTATGTCAGGCCATTCAGGTGAACAAATTATTTTTTAACCACATGTATCGTGACATTGCCTTCTATCTCCTCTACTATGTAAAGCATCCACGTACTTATACTATAATGTTAGTTTTAGCGAGAGATTTGATTTCCAGTTCCAAGTCGTAGAGCACATACATGTACTGAAAAGCGGTTTAATCAAAGGAACACAATATCTCTCTAATTACCACATCAAATAAAGACAACGACCAACAACAAAGTCGGTCATTTTCTCCCAGTTTTCCCTGATGAAAAACCTACAGACAGACGCCCTTATGCAGCATGCCCTAATATTACATCGGAATTCATAATTACAGACGTAGAACGGCGTCTCAAATACGCACATGGCCCCTTTCTTCTCATTTCACATGTAGACGACAACCAGCATCAAAGTAAAACTTTCCCCAAGATTTTCCCCAATTCAAACTTCAGACCGTCAGTACTATTACATGAGTATGACGAATAGTTGCGAATAGTTGCATCGTAATACATGTAATCGTACGATACCATTTTGTTTGATATAGTAGGGGTGACAGGATGGATAAACATGCGAAAATTGTGTGGAAAAAAAAACGTGAAAAAACAACAACGACAGCCTTGGCAACCGAATAACCAAAGCGCGAGGCGCACCGTTGCCATACAAAAATGTGGCCTCCCGCAGGACCCGCGGTTAAGCGTGTCGGACAAAATAATGGCCTCCCGTGTCTCGCGTGTTGCGCGGGGAGGCCAATATAGTGGCCTCCCGCAGGACTAGGGTTAATAAAGTCATGTTGGTTACGACAACAGGCGTGTGGTTGAGGTAGCAATATTTTTTATTGGCCAGTGCGAGTGTAGTGATGATGATAATAATGCTGCAAAGCTACACCCCATGCAATCAATAATTATTGTAAAACAACAACACATGCAACAACACCCAAGCTAAAAATCCCCTTCTGCAACCACCAGACAGGAGTGAAACCGTCCACATTTTTGCAAGCTAAATCTAGTTACATCTTGTGCAGCGGGTTAGACCTTTGAGCAAGTGTGAGGTTTGCCCTTTTACAGGTGCTTGTAAGTTTACGCTAACCATTATTTAACGTTTCAATATCTGTACCACTGTTGTTATAGATACACCAAGTTCATGCATGAGGCCACTTATTTTGTTTGGCATAAAGTAGACAAACTTACCCACAAAACCGGCATTAGTAGTTGACATTGTTCTAAATACTTTTACACACTCGTGCTAGATCTAGATTCAGACGGACATAACCACAAATTAATAACTTTCGGATACTTGCGTGTGCACTGTAGTGACTGAACTGAAACGTGTGTGTTTACGACTTGCTGTGCCTCTGTCTGTGTCATAGGTCACCGGTCGGTGTAGACTCAAGAAATACTCTGCGAACATAAGACCAGCGTTGCCGGTGAAAATTTTCAAAAATCCCAAGAATCTCATATAAAAAAAAAATCCCAAGATGGAGTAAAAAGCAATCCCTAGTTTTTTTTTCCAACCAGAAAAAAATATATATCTAAAAATTACACTTTCGTTCTATATTGAATTTAAACTAAATAGTGCAGTGATTATATCGCAGACCACGTCAAAGATCCTCTCACATAGGCAATCTCAAACTGCTCTTTGCGCCAGTTTATTTTTACCTTTTGAGTCGCAAATGGACGGGCAAGCTAGTGATTTTTGTCTTTTTTTTACGAAGAATTAAAAGCAAAATATGGTCTACAATAGTCTGAAAAATTCCAAGATCTGTAAAAAAAAAATAATAAATAATTTTTTTTTTTAAATGTCAAGATCCCAAAATGTAACGCCTAAAATCCCAAGATCTTGGGGAAAATCCCATGGACCGGCAGCGCTCTATGCGACAGCAAAATATCCCGTATTTAGTCCTTCGTCCTAGCAAGTGAATGCTAGTGGTTCATTTTGTTCAACGAAAACAATAGAAGACTGAATCTGAAACTAATGAGAGACTGGTGATGAAGAAAATGCATGCGTCATGAATAATGAAACTTTATAATACAAAGTTAGAGTTAACATGTGGCCAAGAACAAATTTGTATTTTGCAAAACCCTACACCAGTAACATAAAAAACAAGAATTATGTTTTTAAGAAAAAGCTACACAATGTATCATGCAGAATATAGAGTTTACAAAAATGAAATATAAAAATTATTACCTGAATCGTACAGTGAACTTAACATACGCGTTATCACTGTCAGTAAGCACACAGATAAACTTATTTCAATTACAAGACAGACCAATTAAACCAAAAACAAACATTGCCTAGATCGGTTAAAGAACGATTAATGTTGCTCTGCAACTTGCCTCAGTTTCATAATTAATCCGTAACCAAAACTAATTTTAACTACCGTTTTTTCTCCTCACCTTCCACACCGCTACCCCTTTCCGGCCCGTGCATTCGAACCAATCAACCTTTTCCGTATGTCCCTGTTTTACTTGCGGTACCTACACGTCTTACTTAAGTTTTGTTACGGCACTGTCCCATACAGAGAAAAAATCCGGTTATGAGCAATCGGACGTCGTGGGAACAATTGTTACCACACTGAGACAAGCGCAGAATAGCACGCTGTCAGTCAAACAGTCCGTCGTGACTAAAAGTATTATCCAAGGCACTTTAAATGGAGATTCAGGGGATCACTTTTTGTCGGAAGAGATGAAATGCGGGATGTTTTTACCATTTAAAGCATTATTTTCCAAGATTGATGATACATGATTGTATCATTTTGGACCTCTGTGGTTTTAGCTAGTGCAGTAACGTCCTGGGCTGGGTCACACTCAGGGACGGTTGTCCTGTCTTGGACCTATTTTTCATCTTGTAGGCCTACCTATTTTTAATGAAAACAAAATAATTTATAAAGATAATTGTGAATTTTTTATGAACTCTGAAACAGCCCCCCCCCCCACCCCCCCCCATGCACCAATAGAGTTAGTTCTTATCATTTGAGGCAGCTTAATTCTGTCAGTACAGGAAAGGCCTCGATGATATTTATTTCTTTTCAGTGACTATCTAATTGCACCCGACCCTCACCCTATGCTGTTTTTTTGTTTTTTTTTATCGTAACAAATCGCGTTAACGTGCTACCTGGGCTTCATTTGAAATCATGCTACATGATGTGACATTTGCCGATGAGCAAGTACAGTAAGAAAGCCACATTATTTTTTCACTTCCAGTTACTGCAACAACCAGTCAAGGTCAATTGAACCACACATGTAAAGGCTGAGAAGACACAGCATTAAATTATTACAGTTTATTGGGCCAAGGACTAAACTAATGTGGGTCCAATATTTCTATCACATTGCCTCATCAAAACCAACTGCAGAAGAAGAACTGATTCAGGAAGACGAGGCGAAAGCGACAGGGAAAAGGATACAAACGTTGAGTTTCTGCTATCCGCATAATAAATTAAACGGTTCCCTCCGTCCGCCCGTCTGTGTGCAGTCTATCTACCTATCTCTCTGTCTGTCTATCTTTCCCCTCAGTCTGTCAGTCAGTTTTTCCCCTCTGTTCACTCGTCTGGCTATCCATCTGTCTCTCTATCGGTTTGTCTGTCTGTCTGTCTGTCTGCCTGTTTGTCTATCAACAATAATTCATTATGATTATGATGCAGAATGAGATAGTCTAAGTTCTATATTATCTAAGACCAAGATATAATTATTTTTGATGAAACTTTAGTGTTTCTTGACAGGAATTCATCTTAATTTAGTACCCACAGACATCAGTGCTCGGGGTCAAATATAGTCTGAAGGTTTAGTATTTTTTAAACAGGAACGACTGATAAACACAACAGAAAGAATATTTCATGATCTAGACATGTTATATTTTATTATTATGAACCGGTTGTGAAAAATGATTATAAAACAGTGTGACATTTTACAGTCGTAACGATGAACTGGTAACAGTGGAGGAGACGAAAGACCGTTTACTCACCATGACAATGCCCCCCCCCCCAACCTCCCGTCCTTCACTAACTTCCCACCACCCTCATGCTGTCACTCGCTCACTTATTCACTGGTACTCATAAACACAGAGGCACAGTGGCGTAGCGTGGGTTGACAGAGCCCGTGCAAGGCAGGGATTGCCCCCCCCCCCGCCCCCAAACCTCGTGGACTGATAGCATGCTTCCGAGGGTTTTTTCCCTCCATACTGAATCCCAACCCCCCCCCCCCCCACCCACCCACCCCAAGCAGTTGTATCGTATTTTAGGAAAAGACTGATGTACTTAAAGTAAAATGTATTTAATGTTAGTACATGTATACTGAAATTGATTTAAAATCGCCTGGTTTTAGTTTGTGCAAATTTTTCAATAACAGTATTGAAATCAACGTTGAAATCTCTTTAAATTGATAGATTTGCTAGTTTGCTCAGTCTTTCATTGTGGATCTTTGATACGTTTTGATTAATTTAAGTTTTGAGAAACTTCTTTCACATCAATCTTGCAGCTGAAACAGGGATCGTTTTGAAATTTTGCGTCCCCACGAATTGTGCGCCCAAGGCTGCTGTGACCCCACCCATGCTACTCCACTGCGGAGGCACTCACGTTGTATTCGTGGTACTTGCTCGCGTTCCCCGTTGAATCCTTGTAGCTCAAGGTTATTTTTGTGAAATTGAAATTGGCACACTTTTGAATGCAGAGTTCTGTCTGAAGTGCGCACTACAAATCGAGGCACAGGTATTCTGTGTCTCGGCTACATGGTCTTTGGTCCAGATTAAAACCGTCAGTCTTATAAAGTCGATTGCTTGGCGGGCTTATGTTTACTCGATCTACACAAATTTTGAAAAAAAAATCACCTATGGATGTTTTTTCATTCAAGTTAAGTGGATATTTGGCTCACAGTATGCAACAAGACTTGCAACGTAGAATGACACGAGAATTGTTTCGTTACTTTTTTGTAGATTGCCACTAAGTCTTGCTCTGTGGTTATTGCGGGTGTTATTTTGCATATTATTATGTTATAAAAAATGTGGCTCAAATTTGATTCTGAAACGAAAACAATGCTTTGATTGTTCCTGGTACCTAGATCTTGGCGAACATGAGCTAATTCTAATATGTTAAATTGTTCAGAAGGATAGTTTTGATAGTAACTTTGATCTGCATATCTTCATTTGATTTTTGAGATAAGGTAGGCATTTCCTACTTGAACAAAGTATGCATGCACGTGTTTATCTGGCTGGCACTAGACTTCCCAGCTCCCATCAACCTCCCACGCTAATCTTCAGAATTTCTAACCGTATGTTTCCACTGAAGTCGGCCCAGCACGGCACAGCCCAGCTTGGAACATCGCACCGTCTCTTGTCATGTCAACCAGGCTTGGCTTTTCTGTTGTCGGCAAGAGCAGTGCATCCATGTTCTCTGTGCAGCCAAGGTTCTTGATATACCTATAATAATTTGTAGAATAGCTCCCAGCGAGAAGAAGAAGAAGAGCCAAGCTGAGCTGGACATGCTGAGCCGACTTGTGTGGAAATGTGCGATAATCCGGTTTGTATCATAGTCTTACTGTAATAGTAGTAGCCTATCTCAGCCAGCAGCCCTACGGAAATCTGATCATGTTTGGGATTGATGTCAAGTTTGCTTATAAGAATGGCATCATTCCTCTGCAGATCCATTGGTTATATTTATATGACCTTGTGCTGAGGTCAGTTTGATGAATGAAACCTGCTCTTACAGTAATTCTACCAACTGTACAGAAATCTTACAAATCTGCATTGGACTGACATAGGGATGATGGCAGGGATATCATGTTTAAAAGGAATGCATTATGCATAGGACATAATTTTCATGTATTTCACTTAGTAAAGGACTACTGCTGTTCTATAATTGCAGTGAGTGTACAGTGTTCAAGAAGAGTGTGCAGTGTTCAACAAGAATGTGTAGTGTTCAACTAGAGTGTGCAGTGTTCAGCAGGAGTGCTCAGGAGGCTGCATAAATAGCCCAAAGTGTAACTGATGCCAGAACTAAGCAAATTTAACTTTGGAAAAGAATGTTGGCTCACATATAAACAGTGTAAGTGGGTTGTGAGGTGAATTTTCACAGGAGAGGTTTCTATTGGCCTAAATGTAGGCCTACATTTTTGTAGCCGCCTGACAAAATGAGGCACATTTGGGCACTACCCAATTCGAGAAAACCGTTATAAGGCATTAGAGGGTCAATTTTATCGATTTACATTTTCAGTATTTTTGAAAAGTTTAAACTTCTTTAGTATTCCTTTTCCAATTTATAATGATCCTGTTTGACAAGGGCAAATGCCTCAATATTGACTTTGAATTGAGTCACCATCAATTATTTTGATGAAAAGCTGAAACTTTAAAAGCGTTTTTCTCAAAACTGTGGTTCTGTCACTTCCTGTCTTTGAGAGGCCATATCTTCTCTACTAATTAAATTACAGCAGTACTTTTTTTTACCAAATGAAAGGGCTTTGAATAACCTATATGGTTACCAATATCTCCATACCACCAAAAATGCCGCCTGTGCAGATGCGGGGCTCTCTTGTAGAAGAGGGACAGCAGAGAATACATCTGACGTGATACTGCGTGTCGTAAGAGGCGACTAAAGGTGCAAAGGTCCTGGTCTCCCGAGAAGAGCCAGTTGGCGGTGGGCCAACTACCCACCCTGTAAAAATAAACCAGTTACAGAAACACAAGCAAATACTTCAAATCAGTCTTTTATCTTGGGAGAAGGGGGAGCATCTGCACCTGTAGATTCAATGAAGGACAATGGACAAAGCCGAAAGGACGCCACTGGCCCGACTGCTCCTTCATCAAGCAAGTCACTCCGGATTGCGTCGTGGAATGTCCGCTCCATGTATGAAGCAGGAAAGAGTGCCCAGGTTACAATGGAGATGAGGCGATACAGACTGCACATACTTGGAGTTAGCGAGACCCGCTGGATACAGTCCGGACTGAAACAACTTAATACTGGGGAAAAGATTTTGTATTCTGGAAGGGAGGACAAAAAGCATACAGAAGGAGTTGCGATCATCTTGAGCAAGCACGCCCAGAGGTCACTGAGGGGATGGGAACCCTATGGAAGGAGAATTATATTGGCATCATTTACTACTAAGAACAAGAACATCAACATGAACATTGTGCAGATATACGCCCCAACAAATGAAGCAACCGATGAGGACAAGGACGACTTCTACAACCAGCTTCAGGAAATAGTTGACACATTGCCAAGAAAAGATGTGAACATTATAATGGGAGACGCCAATGCCAAGATAGGACAGGACAATACAGGGTATGAGGACATTATGGGGTGCAATGGTTTAGGACAAATGAATGAGAATGGAGAGCGGTTTGCAAGTTTCTGCGCATTTAACAGCTATGTGATTGGAGGTTCAGTATTCCCACACAAGAGGATCCATAAGGCCACTTGGATTTCACCGGATGGAGTAACTGAAAATCAGATTGACCACTTTTGCATCACCCGACGATTCAGACGCTCACTAGAGGATGTCATAGTACAGAGAGGAGCAGATGTTGGATCTGACCATCACATGCTGCTGGCAAGACTCAAACTCCGCCTCAAGAAACAAGGTACCAGAGCAGGAACAAAGAGGAGAAAGTTTCAAGTGAGCCTTCTGGATGGAGACAAGAAGGAAGAGTTCCAGCTGACACTGAGGAATAGATTCAAACCCCTTGTTGACCTCGAAGAGACAGTAGATTTGGAGACTCACTGGGCTAAGGTAAAAGGAGTATTTACATCGACATGTCAGGATGTTATTGGGGAAAAGAAAGTGGAACACAAGGAATGGATCAGTCAAAAATCACTGGACTTGATAAGGATAAGAAGAGACCTAAAAGAACGGGTAAATGCAAGTCGTACAAGAAGCTCAAGAGTTGGTAACCAGGAAGAGTACCGAGCATCAGCTAAAGAGGTCAAAAAATCAATTAAAAAAGACAAAGAGGAGTTCATAGGAATGTTAGCAGAGAAAGCAGAGAAGGCAGCAACAGGAGGACACATGAGGATCCTCTACCAGACTACAAAGACTCTTGCTGGAAAATATGGAAAACCTGAAGTTCCTGTCAAGGATTACAACAGGAAGGCTATTTTTGGAAAGGAAGCTCAGGCAAAAAGATGGATAGAACATTTTAACAGCCTCTTGAACAGACCTCCACCAAGCAACCCACCCGACATTCTACCCGCAAGAAATGATTTACCGATCAGTTGCGACCCTCCGACTAAAGCAGAGATTAATGATGCCATAAAGCAGTTAAATCGAGGCAAGGCAGCTGGACCAGACCAGATCCCACCAGAGGCGCTGAAGGCAGATGCTGCTGGGGCTGCAGAGGGTCTGCACTCACTATTCTCGAGGATTTGGATCGGAGGCAAGTTTCCAAAGGACTGGAAGGAAGGACACCTCGTGAAGCTCCCAAAAAAAGGGGACCTCAGCAATTGTAGTAACTACAGAGGAATCACACTTCTCTCCATCCCAGGAAAGGTTTTCAATCGGATTATTCTCAAGCGAATACAGAATGCAACAGACCAAAAACTTCGCGAGGAGCAAGCTGGTTTCAGGAGTAATCGATCAACCACCGACCAGATCGCCACGCTGAGAATCATAGTAGAGCAGTCGCTAGAGTGGAACTCCCAACTGATAGTGAACTTCCTTGACTACGAGAAGGCCTTTGATAGCATCGATAGAGAAACACTGTGGAGAATATTGAGACATTATGGAATCCCAGAGAAGATGGTGAATCTTATCAAGAGCATGTACGAGGGGACAAGTTGCAGAGTCGTACATGATGGTGAGCTTACTGACAGCTTTGATATCAAGACTGGTGTTAGGCAGGGTTGTTTGCTGTCCCCATTTCTGTTTATCCTGGTGATTGATTGGCTTATGAAAGAAACCACCAGTGGAGGAAGAAATGGCATACAATGGACCCCATGGACACAGCTGGACGATCTAGATTTTGCAGATGACTTGGCACTATTGTCGCACACACACGACCAGATGCAAGCAAAGACTACAGCTCTAAACAAAATTTCAGAATCTATTGGATTGAGGATACATCCCGCGAAGTCGAAGGTCCTAAAAATTGTTGCACCCCTAAGCGAACAAGTCACAGTAGGAGATCAACCACTGGAAGATGTAGAGTCCTTCTGCTATCTTGGTAGTATCATTGACAATAAGGGAGGAACAGAGGCAGAAGTCAAAGCACGAATTGGAAAGGCACAGGCAGCTTTCACATCCTTAAGCAAGATTTGGAGAACCAAGGATATATCTCTAAAAACAAAGCTGAGGATATTCAACTCGAACGTGAAGTCAGTCCTGTTGTATGGATGTGAGACTTGGAATGCGTCCCAGGCCTGCATAAAGAGAATCCAAGTTTTCATCAACAGATGTTTGAGGAAGCTACTTAAGATCAGATGGACAGACAAGGTCAGCAATGAAATTGTATGGAAAAGAACAAGACAGAACCCAGTCAGAGAGGAAATTGGTAGGAGGCGATGGAGATGGATCGGCCACACTCTCAGGAGGCCAGGAAACAGCATCACGAAGAAGGTATTGGACTGGAATCCCCAGGGCAAGAGATCAAGAGGAAGGCCGCGCGGAACGTGGAGAAGAGCCAGAGAAAATGATGTGCAACGAAGCGGAAAGACTTGGAATAATGTAAAGAGGCTGGCCCATGATAGAGAGGGATGGAAGGTGTTTGTTGGTGGCCTATACCCTGATCCAGGGTGAGAAAGGCAATGATGATGATGATGACCAAAAATGCATGAAGTGCCTCATTTTGTCGGGAGCCTACATCATTTTATACATCCAGCTTTAAACAATGCTGACTATCTTGAAGTGTTAAAAAATTACAGTCCAGCAGCAAGCCTAAGTCAATCTGACGTACATTAGCATAGGATTGGTAGGATTATTGTAGGGGCAGGTTCCCCTTCATGAGTGTGATGTCAGCGCAGTGTCATAACCAGTAGATCTACATAGGTATGATGTGATTCCTATTATGTGAAATGAATTCAGTCCGGTACGTCGGATATTTGATGGGTTTGCTGGCTGGGAGATTTCTTGAGTTCTACATTGGATGAATTCGGAACTCTAATTATATTGCAAACTGAACAAATAAATTGTGACGTATTTTGTAGATCCTCTAGCTTTATTGGTCTGAAATCTGCAGATCCGTATACAACAAATCTGCCCTCTTCACATTCTTGAATGCCACAAACGCAGTCTGAAATTGGAGTTTTCTTCAACAGTGATTATCGGCTGGATGTTACAAAGCAAGAACAGAAAATGATCTCAGGAGCATTGGTAAGTACAAGTGCTTGAACTCACCGTAATTACTGCAGTTCACCCCATTAACTAATTTTTCTTTATATCATTTTTTCCGCTAATTTAGCTTTTTTTTTTTTTTCTTCTGAATTACACTGACAAATTGACAGCATTTACCAATGGCTAAGTTATACTAAAGACGAGCTATTCTAGATCTTGATGGTTGCCTTTACATGTACGCAGACGTATGCAATAAAAAAAAAATTACAGGAGACATAAACAAAAAAAATAATTTCACCCTGGGCTCTGATTTTATTCTAATGTTCAATTTCCATTTTGTAATGACCAAAAGAAACAGTCATACAACTTTATAACCCAGATAGAAAGATAAAGTACATTTCATTCTATGAAATAATGTTAAAAAATGAATTTGACACAGATTGGTGATTACGGTCCTTATCCATAACATGGCAGGAGTGTCTTTGTATTGATTGGCAACTATTATTAATCATACTCAAAGATAAGAGTATAGAGATGAAATGCTTATAGATGTGATTATAGCTTCAACTTAATTTGATTTTGATATCACATAAGATGCACCATTGGTATCACTTAGATATCCAGAAAAGAGAGTCAGCTAGACAGTCTGCTCAAATTCTGCCATTTTGGAGTGGGGGGGGGGGGGGGGGGGAGGTTCTTCACATGATACACAATCTCTTTTTCAATGTAGGGAAAAATTTATGCATACTGCATGTACACAGACACGTTCAAGTATCAGTGATTACTGCATTCATGGTGGTCAGAAAGGGGTAGGGGGCAAGACTCAAGAAAGTCAGAATTGATTTGTGCCATACTTTACTGACTAGACAAGGGACATGATCAGTCTGCATTATTAATGTTTACCAAAAACTGGCAGAGGCCTTTTTACAAGGAAAAAGGAATGAGTCTACGCCAAGCCCTTAGATCAGTGGTTCAGAACCTTTTTCAGGCAATTGCCCCCTTGGGCCCCAAATTTTCTTTCATCAGCCCTCCCCCCCCCCCCCCCCCCCCACACTCCCCCTTTACCTCAACCTAAAATGCAGCCAAAGGTGCACAGACTAGACATAAATTATGATAAGGTTTTCAAAGCTTTTTAATGACAGTTGACTTACTGATTATTCAGATATTATAAATAAAAATATCCTTCATCAGATGCTGAATGTGTAAATTCATGCATATCCGAACCAAGCACTATGCTTGTGGATCCATGAAAGAATTATATTTTAATGTGGATCCACAGCTCATCCTGTCCTTTCTGAGAGAGGCTAAAATCTACAACTTGATTTAATAACTTTTATACTCGTTTATAAAACTTTTTACAGATCTATGCAAAACATTTATTTATTTTTTTTGTAGAATTTTACCAATGTGTTAAAATTATATGAATGTATTTATTCTGTGTTAAACTTGACAGCTCTGAATACGAAATAATTATAAATAAAGACAGTATACCCAAATAGACCGTGAAGGGCACAAAGTGGCCATTATCGTGCTGACGCACAGTAAAACCCAAACTCAAACTCAACAATTGGCTGTTCCTGTTCATGAAACCGGTACTTTACTGTATTATGTATTGCTAACAGTCCGTGACTTTCTCATGATTGGTGTGCTATATGTCGCATGGCCACGTTAAGTGAGTCGGATGTCAAATGATGTCTTATTGAGGAAATCGAACTTTAGTGGTAGTGGGTCGGAATACATCGAATTTTTGTTGTTCACAGAAACATACATATCATAAAATGAGGGTTTTATGCATCAACTCAACTGTGTTTTCGACGTTTCTTCGCTCATAAAATACCTGTCAAAGGAATTTGTTTATAAATATATTTCAATATCTTCAAATGTTCACATCTGAGTCATTTCACTTGGCCGCGCGACAAATAATGTCGGTATTTGTAAGCAAATGCGATCACAACCCCACTCCCCCTCCCCTCACATCTGAAGTTGATTTCACTATTTTTGGGATGTCTTTAGGCTGCATTCGATCCTTTTTCTACAAGTAAACATAGGAAAAAAGCCCACTGGAGGGTGAAGAGGGAAGAACAAGTGTTCTGGTGTTCTATCTGTAAAATTTTGTTGCCCTCATATCTGAAAATGACTTGACATTTGATGTAGCACTGGAAATCTAGCAGTTCTTTTTGCAATTTATGTCTATGCATCATAGGTGCATCATAACCATTAGGGTTCGTAATTCACTCAGGGATATATACATCCCAGCAGGTCTTGAAATCGCTTATACATAACTTTGCCAACTTGAGTGAAGTGATCGATTAATTCAACCCCATTTTCCACAACTCCATCTTGGTGGTGAAAGACAACAGGATATAGTTTGCCATTAACTAGATTGGTCTTGTTGCTGTTAAAGTTCACGTCATTAAAGTTGGTAAACATTTTGAACATGAAGGCAGCTTCTGTCTTCTGTCTCAGGGTGGCATGCCGGCTCCTTTGCTAAAAAAAAAAAATTCTGCACTGATTCAAACGGTTCCAGAAACCGTAGACGTCAGTTACTCATTAACAAACAGCAGACCTGTTCCGTTCTCAATATTGCTGGTGAAAAGGTCAGATACTTCTATTTTCATGAAGTCTGTGAAGCTTTGGTGCCATCCAATCATTGATGAGTCCATATTTTGTAATGGAAATTATGGTAATCATTGGTATGGCCATCTCTCGATAGTAATTCGTCGCCTGCTATCATTTGGATCTACTAGTAATTTATTGAATAGTCAAGAAAAGTGAATAGCATACACTTGACGGGATTGTTTTCTACCAATGGACGTAAATAATGTAATTTTTTTTTAATTAAAAAGAAGGGAAATTATGGTCAAGACATTGTGCAAAACTGTAATCTCTCGTAAAGTCTATATTAATGGGCTCCTCTGGTGTTTGCCCCCCTGTTGGCTCCCTTTGTCGTTTTCACCCTCCTGTGGCCCCTTTTTTTGTCCTTTTGGCCTCCGTGAGACTCAAAATTGCCTCCCTCCTAGAGGGGTGCTATCGCCCCCATTGAGAACCACTGACTTAGATAATTCATTCTCTAATTTTTGTTTCTTTTTTGGTGATTGTTTTTGTTTTTTTTGTGATGAATGCCGAGTATGCTGTGTCTGCGGAGGCTCATTATTTATGTTTTCTTTTAGTGCAGTTTGAAAATTGCTCCTTTTCAACTCTTTTTTATTTATTTGTGCTTAATGGTACTTAAATTTTTCATTGTTTAATTGTTAGTAAAAACTTCATCCCAATATCATTTGCAGAAGATCTTAAAGTGTAAACTGTAGGCCTAGTTCGTGTGTTCGTAGAATTGGATTGATACCATTTATTAAAATTATTATTATTTATTGGAAATGTTTCTTGGCAAAACAGTTCAGTTATTTGAAAAGAAGGATTGTAATTTGTATAATCTCTCTCGAATGTAATATTTGTAGTAGTTAAGTGCCTTCTCGTTTGTAATGGGTGCATTTGTTTTGGTATCGAATTAATTCCTCTCAGTGGTGACTTTTTTTTCTATTATTAAGCTGACATAAAATTATTCTTATATCCTGGCAGACATTTTCAAAATTAATTCTAAACTTGAACAGAAAAGGCAAACAAGAGAGTGTGAAAGTAAGTTAAAAGATTTGAGATGTTCGAAAATATTACAGTAGTGAGTATTGGATTTGTTGTCATATTCAAATAAATATTTGGTATCGACTCCAACTCCCGGTTTGTAGGAGAAACCAAAGGGGTGTCATGGGGAAAGGTAGGTAATCACGTGTAAAGATAATATATTTTTATCAGATGTTAAATATTAAGCTAATTCTATTAAGAGGCTTATATCTTTAAGATATGATGATTATTACATTTGTTTGAATGAAGTAAACATATTTTCAGTTGTGTGAATTTCGAAATGAATTTAATACAGGCTTTTATGCATAATGAGGTCAAACCCATAACGGCAGACAATGTATGGATTCTGTGTCATATAAGAAAAACCAAATTTATTTATAGTACAGAACAGCCACTTTGGGGAAACCTGGGTGGTCACTGGCTCCTGCTTCCATGTAGCGTCGAGGTCGGCGGTCGACCAAGGTACTCGCACGGCTAGTCATGCCCAACTAGCCTGTACAGCTTAGGGTCTGGCGAGTTTCCTCCCTTAAGGCGCTTCTGAGGGACTGAGAGTTGGGGTGGAGTTTGGTCGGGGGTAGGCCGGACAAAACATACGGATTAGAACCTACTTCCTTAGATCTTAAGGGGCAACTGGTACTATAGTATTAGACTTAGGATCGTCCATGTCATGGGAAAAGTGCTCTCGCAACCACATATTCAAACGGCACACGTAGTGTAGCTATGTAGGGTAATGTGTGCTGGAGTCCCCGTGCCACTTTTTTTTCTTTAATTTTAAGTAATCAATTGCACAAAAAAATACACACTGTGTGTTCATGGCATATTTCTTCATTTCAAGTGAGTTTTGTTTAACTTTCCGAGTTCACATGAGTAGTTCTGTATTGTTTAATGTTAGTATGTGAATGTCAGAGGGCTGTTCAAAACACTGCATAGCTTTAATAGTATTTTTCATAGGACTTTCATCGACAATAAGGGAGGATTTCCATATCCAATTATCTTGAATTGAGGGATGGGTTGACAGACAGATTAGGGACAGTTTGATAACAGGTTTGGGATTGGGGATAGAGTTAGTAATATATAATAATTTATATATAATTTCTTTTCAAGTTTAATCTTTTTTTACCAGAAATGTACTCACTGTGTTCTGGGTATATTTCTTCATAGAGATTTTCTTCAAGTGAGTTTTGTCATATTTTTTTAGTTCATATGAGAGATTGTTTTGTTTAATGTGAGTGTGTGAAAGTAAGAGGGCCTTTTGAAAATACTGCACACCTTCACATTGTATTTTTCATAGGACTTTCAATAATAAAAAGGGGGATTTCCATATCTAGTTGAGAGAAAGGGACAGATTTGATAACAGATTTACACATCTGTGCATTTTTTCCTCTTCACTTACAACTACAGAATGATGTTCTATAACAAAGGAAACACCACAGCGGTACTTAGGCTATGGGACTATGGCAAGGAATTGGTATTATTGTTGTTGTTATTAATTTATCACTTTGTTAATCAACCTGAATAATTCATTAACAGTGATAAAAAAATTAACGAGATTACAAACAACTTTAGTTTGAGGAAGATTGACCAAACCATTTTTGTATGAAAAATGTATAATTCTTTTTGTTTTCCATGTCTACAGGTAATATATTTATGTGCTTGGAAGTAACATTTTTCCGCAGATTTCATATCTTCATTTTCTAGTATTTCCTGTTTATTCTCAGTGAACATCTGTCTGTGCAAAGGATGCTAAGGGGAAGGAGTGTCCGTATCTGTTCAACAGTGAAACGATATGGAGACAACATGAAAGACACTACAGTGTTTCTATACACATTCCTCATGGAGCAATAATCTGATTAGGTAAGCCTTGTAGTATATAATTATGTTTAATTACATTACTGTAAGAGGCTGCACTGTCCCAGCCAGCAACCTTACATCATACATGCATTATTTTTATAAAGGAAGTAAGGCCTTCCATGTAATCACCAATGGCATTTTTAACCACTGATCCCTAAATTCTAGAAAATATCAGATTACGCATAGGAAGAGGTAAAGGTGTGCGTGCATACATTTCAAAAGGTCTCGGTTCACTTTATTTTTAATACTTTCGTTGATATTGAGCCACAACTGAGTTGAACAGAAGAAAGTGGTCTGACATTTTGAACCTTAAAAAAGACACGTTTTCTTTGAGTAGAATTAACACGTATGACAAGAAATTTCGTTCTGCACCTCAATTTACATAATAGTGGACCTTCGTTCGTGTAAATCCAATGGTAGGATTGAATGTCAAGTTTGCATATAGAAATGAGACCATTCCTGAGTAGATCAGTTAGTTACAATATCACACTGATGTCGGTTTAATGTAAAGAATCCCCCCTTCCCCCTGGTGATAATTCTACCAATCCTACCGAAAACTACATTGGATTGACGTAAGGTTGCTGGCTGCAGTTTTTCTGCATTAAAAATCTAGAACTAGTTCGTGAGGAGTTCCATTTGAGTTACACTGTAGGGATATTACAAACAACGTGACTTTAGGAGTGTATTTGTGGGGGGGGGGGGGGGGGGCGATTGCAGGAAGGGAGCGCCGGCCCCCTGCTAAGTTAGTCCTCTAGTTGGATGTTTTTATAGTAAATGTGCAGCTCGTGTAACTCATTTGGTACTCCTCCCTAGAATTAGTTCTGTGACCTGGAAAAATTTAATGGATTGTGGATTATAGGCATATATTCAACATCAGAGGGTACTGGGGGTATTGTGCCCTCCATAAAGGTCACCAAAACATTTTTCCAGGGGGGGGGGGGGGGGCTGCAAGACAAATAACTACAACAACATCCAGTTATCTTGAGCTGAGAGGTGGGTTGCCATACAGAACTAAGGGTTAAGGACAGGTTTGATAATAAATTTTGGGATTTGGTAATACATTTCTTTCAAGTTTAATCATTTAAAATGACTTTTCTCTATCTTGCCCATTAAAAGCTTTAGTGTGTTTTCTGGAGATAATTCTTTAAAAATCTTGCTATAATGGAGCTAGAGGGTAAATATGGAAGCACCTAAAACTTTTTTTTGTGACTACGTGACCAAAAATTATGAACTTCATGTACTGCTTCAATTTTTGATGATAAGTTACGTGGACTCATCCATTTGTGGGCAAAATTCAGTCTTCAATATTATATGGAGTGACATTAGGATTTGGGACCTCTCTAATTTATCAATAAAGAGCTATGTTTATAAATGTTTTTTTTTTTTCTTTTGAGCCTGATTCTAATGGGTCAACCCATGTCAGTACATGGGAAAAAAGCACTGGATTCTTGTGCACATTTTCCACTTTTGTTATTATATTATGAATATTATTGTTTTCAGAATGTTGATGGTGTTTTTGTAATATGATCTGCATATTTGTAAGTGTGCATGAGAAAAGCCACAATAAGTCGGCAGAGCTGATTTGGAGAAAAACGGCTTTAAAGTGAAAATATGGGTCCGACACAAACTTCCAACTTGGCTTGTTGTTTAGGGGTCCGTGGCATGTTACAGGGTAAACTGTAGACGAGCAGTGAACAATACTCACTATGATCTCTATTACGGCTTTGTAATTAGACTACGGTCTCCTCACAAGATCCAAAAGTTTCCGACTTGGCTGTTTCTAGGGGACCATGGCATGTTACAGGGTAAACTGTAGATGAGCAGTGAACACTACTCCCTATGATCTCTATAACGGCTTTATTAGATTACGGTCTCCTAACAGCAATCACTCCAATATTGCTTGGTCAATTAGCTATTGCCACTTATAGGATTAAATGCCGTTTTCTCAAAATCTTGTTTTAAGGGGGTCACTGACTTCAATTTATCAGAAATGTTTTGTCTTTTTTATTATATGCACAGAACTCAAAATGTCATGTTGCCAACTTATTGTGGGTTTTCTCATGCACCCTCACATTTTTCGTTTATGTTATTTGTGATATTATATATTTCGTCCTTACAGATTCTCACGTGTGGTGCTTCACTGGTTTCTATCGAGGCAAGGGTTATCCGAGAATTTGGTCACGTGATGATTTCTTCCATCCCTCCGCGGCACTGACACTTACACAACAGGAATTCCCAAATCTTTATGTTTGGGGTGAGTAACTGCATTTCCAGAAACATTCTGTTCTTAATTCAAAATGTTAATTGTCAATCCTTTCAGGATGTCATGAAGGACAAACAGCCTAAACAAGGTTTAATACATGTTTCAAAGAGCACAAGAAAATAATTATCAATAAAATAACAGAATATGCCAGAATGTACTAGACTGTATAATTGTATTATGTAGAGAATTTGCCAAAATGAGTAAATGATTGTGAATCAGTTACCTAAATGTGGTTGATCCTTCCACGTAGGATTCGCTGTTTTATGCATATACTTATACCCTCCCTCCTTCCCCCAAGGCTGATTAATGTCCATAGCCAGCAACCCTTCACAAATCCTATGCGTAGGACTGATGTCAAATTTGCACCTGGCATTATGTCATCGTTCTTATGTAGAACTGCTGGTTTTGGCATCGCATTCACATCAATCTGATTTCATTAACACACCTGTGCATTCATCCTACCACTCATATGGAAATCCTTTGCAAATCTACATTGGATTGACATGGAGCTAGAGATGTTGGCTCGGCCCTTAGTGACTGAAGGCTTTTTCTTTCTCTTGTCTTTTCATTCATTGTATTGTTTTCATGTTCTTTGTTTTTATTGTCGAGCTGTACAAAATATCTGAAATACATACAGTGCAGTGTGTTGGGGGGGGGGGGGGGGTGTTTCATACTTGAACTTTGTACCAAGCTCAACTGTGAGCACATAAAAGGCTTTTCTGTTTTATTCCTGAGTGCTAATAGTCCTCATGATTTCTCCTTCACTTCAGCATGACAGTTTCTGGGAGTGGAGTCCGTACACCGAATCTGTTGTGCCTGGCTACCCTCTGCCTCTAGACACCTATTTCCCTCGTATTTCTATGTTATCACATGCAGCTTTCTTGACCCACAGGAAAGAATTCCTGTTTTTTAAGTATAACAATTAAATATTGTTGGTAATATAAAGCCAGAGATCATATCCTATTTGATTGTTACACTTACGTCACTCAAAGTAGTGATGTTGATGGGTCGCTGCACCTCAGCCTAGCGTGCATATGTGCACAGATTTGTTGGGTTTTTTTGTGTTTTTTGTGGGGTTTTTTTGGCATGGCATTTGAGCATGCCCGCTCACAAGGAGTTGCTGTAGTTCGGAAAGAAGAAGTGAAACATATAACCTTGGAACTTTCGATGAAATACGTCCTAAAATTCAAAATTTCGTGCAATCACAAATTCTATAACATCAGATAAAACAAACCATAGATACAGAATTGCGCCTTGATCAGTAAAAGGCAAAGTCAATATCTTGAAAATGTGGCCAGAATTTGACTCTGTGAGCTGGTATTTCTTTTCTAAGGAAAAGAAGTATTCCTCCTCAACTGTTACGCTCTGAAAACATGGGAGGAAAACAAGTTTGCTAAAATCCAATTTGGGGTGGGGGGAATCAAGCCACTGGGGATCACTGTTGGCCAGAAGTTACATCATGCGTTTCGTTAACTTTTGTATGTATTTTTTGTTCTCAGTAATACAAAGATGGCTCATCGTGACATCAGCTCTGACCCTTTACCTAATCACCCTGGACTGTTGGGGTCACTTTGCGGAGGATCCCCAGATATTTTCCAAGTCTTCAGTCTCCCAACACTCAGCCATGAACCATTCTATGACCCGGGATATGTCGAGTCGTCTCACTCTGAATTCTCCCCCTTAATTCAGACTCTAATCAGTGACAAAAGCTTTGGGCAACTGGAACAAGGCCCTCATTTAGACCTTTCAAATGTCCAAAACCAGGCATCCCAACAAAGACATAATTTAAGCTCATAACTGAGATGAAAAACAACTCAAAATGACAGTGATGATGTATGTGTATAGATGTATAAATTGTTTGTTTGCGTTCCTATTATCATTTTACAAAGAATATATGTCATTTGTAAATTAGCAAGCATGGAATAATAATCAATGGCATCTGTGAAAAGATAGTTCACATTTCATACCATCTAAAGGCAATACATTGTTGTGTTTTGGAGGCTGCACCCTATTGGCATTAAGTTGATTTTCCTGGCAGTTCCTCAGAAGTAAAAATAAAATAAAATCATTATGCATCCCCAGGCAACTGCTTCCTGTCACAACTTATCGCTATGTCGCTAGAAAATGTATATTGAATAATCGTATTAGAAGATTTTATTTGGTTTTATTTTATCAATTATTTTATTTTATCTAATTATGTATGTGGTATGTATTATGAACAAGTATAGAATATTTTGTATGGAGGAGCGTAAAAGAGCAAACCATGATGGACAGGTGTACTAACCCATGCCCAAGACCATGGGAGGATGGGCAAGTACTGAGGAAAGGGTATAAAACCCCGGCCTGTCAAGCACCAAGACTGTGTCTCTTCCTCCAGTTGAGAGCAGGTGAATGTGCTGTGTATGATTGAATAAACGTCTTTTGTGCTCTACAATAGACTTGTATTCTTCTTTGACAGTGTGAGCAATTTTACCACCTCGGCTCAAACCGTATGAAAGTTGCGGCTTAACCAACTGCGGTAACAAGTGAAAACCTCATCAACCAAACCCGACTACAACAACATACATCTTGTTACATGTATATATACATATATATATGGTTTTCATTGAGTGGGAGGGGTCTTTTCATGTCTCTTTTCCCTCCATTACAAAAGTATAACCTGCAGGAAAAAAGTCAAAGAGAAATTTAAATCCTAAAGTATTTCGCTGGCATCACAAGGCAAATTTATTGCCACATTGTAAGTTGAACTAACTTGGAGACCGGTGTGCCTACAAGCTTAATATAATTGTCTGGGGTTTTTTTTGTGTTTTTCTTTTAGTCACAATTTAGTTTAAAGATATCTTTAAATTCATGTTGTTGTTTTTTCAAATTTCGATTTGTGTCACAAATCCCAGACTGGGAGATGTAATAAGTTATGACAGGACAACAATCACGAACAAACAAGTTAACACTTAACAGAACAATCCATCAGACTCACACATTTATTAAACATAATTATACAGATAATAGCGCAATTACATACATTATATTATTGAAATCAACTGCCGTACAACGGCCTTATTCTCACACACACTCTCCCTCGGATCCACAATCCGGTAGTTACTCCTAAAGGCACTTCGGCCTCAGCCTCTCCCCTCAGGGTCTTAATAGCACATTAATAATTTACTGGCACCGCAGTCTCTCAATATCACCTTCCTATTGTCATACGCCTTAGCATTCCCCTAGCACCTCAGCAGGGCAATAACACATTATCATTTCAATAGTACATTCTCCCCTCAACATGGCAATAGTGCATTATCACATTCACGCTCATATCTACGTCCCTGTCCGTGGCCTGACTGCCACGACTTTATGTGCCTCTACTGTCCTGCACTGACAGCCTCACTTCTGGCCTATGTGTGGCCTCCGGCCCTATGCTGGCCTATCCCCTGTGCTCATCGAGGTGGCTCTGCGGCCCGTCCTCGACACCTACAAGAATAACATTACATTGGTATAATACCCTACCATTTCTATTCACTCCACCTCTCCTTACAATCCATGAAGCGTACACACACTAGTTCACCTTTCACTCACCACACATCTTACGGTAACACACCTCCATCGGAGTACACACTACTCACTCGCGCTACAAATCCATGAACTCACTTTCATCTATCGCTCATGGCGCACATTGCTATATCCAATATCAAGGACTTCCACATTCCTCACATATACTTATTTACATCATGGTAATAGACGAATATAATATAATACATCAATCATAATAATCAATCAACGTTCTACATACCAGTCATCACTGGAAAGACTCTCTCACTAGTCTTCTCGACTGCTCCCCTTATGTCCGCCCGATGGGCTCTTATTCACAGGTCCGTTCCGTAGGACCTTCTAACTTGCAGTGATAGTAATACAGCGCTTTCGCCTCATTCAGACCCCCCCACTACTCACAACAGCACGCTTAACTTACTTGTCTACCGTGAGCCTTTCTTACTCTACACCCGCTCTGTAGCAATCCCCTTAATTGCACTCACTCCACTCGTGACATCATCCCCCACCCCAAAAAAATTAATGCAATTAATTTCAAATCGCATCAAGATGACTGTCAACGAGTGAGCGTGAGCAATACCTACACTAAAAAAGTGACCTAGCAGTTCCCCTAGTATATACAATACCGAAATCAGGGAAAAATATATGATCAATATGCCCTGCAATATGCATATATGTGTCACATCATGAATAGCTAACTAACCACAATACTTAATACAGAATCAAAAACCAATCAACCTATCAACCATTCTTCATATCATATTTATAATGTCAATATTTTAAAGTCGACTCATTCACACAGATCCTGTCAATGTTCCTGTCCTCCGATGTATAAGCTCCTGAAATCTTCCCCTAGGCTCGACTAAGGTAGTCGGCGATATGATTGCTGGTTCCTGGAATTGGTTGAATAACGAAGGTATACGGCTGCAAAGCCAATGCCCATCTAGACAAGCGTGGGCTGGACGAACGATTCTTCGACAAAAATGTCAGTGGCTTGTGGTCTGTCTGGATACAAAATTCTCGTCCCATGAGATAACGTCCTAATTTCTGGACGGACCACACAATGGCAAGACACTCACGCTCTATCACAGAATACTTTCTTTCTCTCTGCAATAACTTCCTACTGACATAACATACAGGATGGAGACATTCGTTCTTCTCCTGTAGAAGACAAGCGCCGACACCAGAGTCCGACGCATCCGTTCTGAGGATAAAATTAGATCGAAAATCGGGTAATATCAGAATGGGTGACGATGATAATGCTGTCACCAAATTATCAAATGCTGTCTGACATTCAGACGTCCACTGGACCTTATCGGGTTGTCCCTTCTTAGTAAGGTCAGTAAGAGAAGATGACAAGGAGGAAAAATTTGGAATGAACTTTCTGTAATAATTTAAAATTCCCACTAAGCTTCTGACTTGTTTCTTTGTTTTTGGGATTTGCAACCCTGCCAGCTTGTCAATTTTTGTTACTTCAGGTCTCTGAACACCTCTACCCACGATATGTCCTAAGAATATTATCTCTGGACATGCCAAATCCATCTTTGCGGGTTTAGCAGTTAACCCAAAATGACGTAATCGTTGAAAAATTACTGTTAGTGTCTGAATATGATCAGACCATGTCGACGTATGACATGCTATATCGTCAAAGAATGACACGACAGATACTCTGGTCTCTCATGAAACCTCTGCAGCATATCAACGTGGAAAATCTTTACTGATCCATCAATGTGGATAGCGTAATCTACCTTCGAAACAACTTGCTCAATAACATAAGGACCTTTCCATGTCATCAATAACTTATTATGGTCCGTAGGTAACAACAATAGGACCTTGTCTCCTGGCTTAAAAATTCTCAGTTTGGAACCTCTATCTTTATAGTCTTTTGCTCTTGCTGAAGCGATACTAGACGCTTCTTCTGCTATAGTGCGCGCTGAAGATAATCTTTCTCTTAAATCAACAAGGTCAATCGAAACCTTTTTAAACGGTTCCGAAACCGTGGGGATCTTTTGAAGAGGAGCCTGGGGTGTACGACCCTTGTGCGTCGTCTTTTGGCACGCACTGCCCGTCTTACAATATAAACATACATCTCTGTATACTGACGGCCAATAAAAATCTTTCAGAACTCTCTGCTTGGTTCTAGCACTTCCCATATGACCCGCTAATGGAACATCATGGGCCAGACGCAATACTGTAGCAATTAACGACCGTGGCACGACGACCTGCTTTTGAACGGAAGCCACTGTGACGTACATACGGAACAGAATGCCCCCCTGGACAAAAAAGGAAGATGACCCGTTTTTATATTTCCTTGTTTTCTCGGTTCGCGCTTCCCCAAAGCATGGGTTTAATGATGGGTCCTCCCTTTGTAATCTCGCCAAGCGCTCTGGCGTGATATCTAGGTTGACCGCTGGCGTCGCCAAAGGTCTAATCTTATCTTTATCCACTACCCGTCGACGTGTTTCGACCGCGGCGCAAAAGTCAATACCTTTTGATTGCGACCATGCTTGCACGTTCTCATCGGAAGGGGAAACTACCCGTGATACATTCCCAATGATGAGCTGGGCGCCTGGAAAACAACCAACGACTGCTTCGACTTCCCCGCTAAGGAAAGGTGTATCTATCACCATTCTTGCCATGGGTAATTTCTCAATGGCCCCCGAAAATTGGATGCACGGGACAGTCTCACCTGTAAGCTGTGAATCCCGAATGCAGTCCCTATGCACTCCCACAACGGTAGATCCTGTATCTCGTAAAACCGAGACCGGTTCGTCCCCAACAAACCCCGGATAAACCCTAAGACCACCTCCTGTATGACATGAATTTATAACGGGGATCTTTCTCCCACAAGGTAAAACACCGGAAGATAATAACTTCTCACAACTGGGACACTTAGAATACTGTCCGCCTCCGTTGTCCGATGTAACACACGCAGCCGCATGATGAAATTTATTTGGGGAACATGGACTGGAGCTACTGTCCACGTTCGCCGCTATCCTACCTGCAGGGCAGTTCACGCTGATGTGATCTGCTCTTCCGCAGTTCCAACACTTCGCGGCCCTACACTCGCGTGAAAAGTGACCCACGCGTCCGCAAGTCCAACACTCCGCTCCCTGTGCTGCACTAGGCCTGGGTCCCCGTGACCCATCGCGACCGGAACTAAAGTCCCTATGCCGTCGGTCATCGGCAAAGGTCACAAATCGCCCCCGGCCATTACCGCGACCTAGCCCTCCTGCTCGGTCAAACTTACCGGATCCATATGCCGGTGATTGGTGATAGCCCCTACGCTGCCCCTGGGCTTGCCCGCTATAGGCACCACGCTGACGCGACCTGTCCTTAAGTCCTGCCGGCGACCCCTCGACAACGGCGACGTACCCAGCATCTTGGACGTACGCCCTGGCGACCGGTTTGGACGGATGTGCCGTACGGTATGCTTCCGCCAACTTAGACGCCTCCTGCACCGTCGCGGGTTCGTTCTCTTTCAGGAAAGCCACCAGATCTTTGTGGCACGACGCGTACAGCTGGTCACGGATCATTAAGTCTTTCAGTTTAGCAAAATCCGCGCCCACATGCGCCAAGTCTACCCAGTTCGTGAAATACTCCGTTAGTCTCGCGACGAAGGCAGCAAAGTCCTCCCTGGTATCTGCACGTGCTCGCCTAAACTGCTCCCGGAAATATTCCTCGGTACGCGCAAATCGGCGAAGCAGCAAAGCCTTCAGCTTATCGTAATCTTGCACGTCTTCGCGCTGTAGCTCTTTAAAGTAGGTTAACGCTCGCCCCTGCAATAGAGACGCCAGGTACGTGGACCATAATTCTTTATTTTCCCCCCATTGCAATTGTGCGTTCAGTTCGAACCTGTAAAGGAAGGCGTCTATGTCGTCCTTCCGGTCGTCGAACGTAGGGAGCTTAATCCTAACGCCACCTTTATTGTGTACCTGCCGCTCAACCGTTTCCGTTGGCGTATTCTTCTTGAGTTCTAACTCGGCGATTCTTATTCGCGCCTCTCTCTCCTGCTGCTTATCTTCTAACTCCTTTAACTTAAACTCCCTCTCCTGCTCCTGAGCCTTAGCCTCTCTTTCATGTTGCTTAAACTCCCTTTCCTGTTCCTTATCCTTAGCCTCTCTTTCCTGCTCCTGAGCCTTAGCCTCTTTTTCTCGCTCTCTATCCTTAGCACGCTCATCGCGCAAATCCGCCTGCTGTTCTTTAATCCAGCCGCGTAGCTCTTCTCCCTCCAGGCCAAGTTCCTTACCCAACTTCATTAGTTGTTGGAGTTCCGCCATTTCACAGATTTATGGTTATGGTATCTATTATGCGAACGACCAACCTGTCGGTATGATCACTAACGATACGACCAGAGACCTGAGATCACACCAGATATAACAATACCCAGTTGTCTCAAATACAATTCAGAAATTTACCTTTACAGCACAACTAATTCTATATCTATAAAATGTATAGCACTATTAATTATAAAAGAAAATAGAAACGACAAGAATGAAGAAATTCAGTAGAAGGACCACAAGTACGTCAAGGACAACGAACCAGACTAGGACAAAGCTTCTACAAAAGAAAATATAATGGAAAAAAATGCAACCTAACTACGCCGATTATACTACACGGTACAAACAAGAACAGAGTCTGAAAAAAAAGAACGTATCTACAGATAGGGAGGAGAAGGACAAGAGAAACGTCTTCCTAAAACAACGAGGAAGATAGAACGCTACAATCTAAACAAAAATACAGGTCCCTACAGAACTGTTCACTGTGATGAACGAAGTTCCAAGTTTCCCACACCTTTTAAAAAAGGATAAACTAAGTTCAACACAGCAAACCCGCGCCACCGCCCGTATAATCTATAACGACAACAAAAACAGCAAAAACAGGGAAAAAGACAGATTAAAGGAACAGCCCACAATCCAGGGCACAAAAATTTTGACTTTTACTTAACTTTTCTGACTATAACCTCTCCCCTTGTGTCGGAGCTCTGGCTGCTTGACCTCTGCAGGCTGGCACGCACACACAGTCTTTCTGAAAGTTTAAGTACACATTAGTATATATTTATAGCAATACATGCATCAATACATATTCATAAATATACATAAATCATACCATCATGAAATTTCCGTTCATCCCACGAACAAGGACAACAGCACGAATTCCTAGCACAACAGAAAAACAACTAGATATAACGAATACACAATGTCAAAATGACCACAGGTAAACAGGACGAGCCCCCAGTGTCACAAATCCCAGACTGGGAGATGTAATAAGTTATGACAGGACAACAATCACGAACAAACAAGTTAACACTTAACAGAACAATCCATCAGACTCACACATTTATTAAACATAATTATACAGATAATAGCGCAATTACATACATTATATTATTGAAATCAACTGCCGTACAACGGCCTTATTCTCTCACACACTCTCCCTCGGATCCACAATCCGGTAGTTACTCCTAAAGGCACTTCGGCCTCAGCCTCTCCCCTCAGGGTCTTAATAGCACATTAATAATTTACTGGCACTGTTACGAGTTGGGTATTAAGGAATTATAGGTGTTACGACTGCATTTAAAAATCGAGAGGTATTTAGGAATTACACTTTCATACCATGCCACATACTAATAACAATCTGAATTTTTGTATCAACAGACCTGCAGGGCCACAAATTTATTTACTTATTATTCCCTAACAATTTCGTCTAGCTCTTACATATTAAAAAGACAACATCAGCAGCATCAAATGAAAATTCAATAATATGTCACTAGAAGTCTCCTCTAGATTCCTAAAAGATTATATCATTCTGTCTCACTCACAATTTAAGTATTACTTATCTACTATCTAACAAATAATATTCTAATGTCTCAGACGACAATGTTATCTCAGTTATTTGTGCCTACCGCTTATAATGGATCAAACTCGTCAATACAAACTGACGTAGTTAAGTTAGATCTAGATCTGCTCTAGGATGGGCTGGCAATCCCCAGCCTCATCCAGACACATCAATTTCAATTTACAAATGTGTATACCAGACATTCATGCTAGATCTAGTTGCAAGCTAATGTACATGGAAGTCTTGCATTCTTCGGTAGCACTCCTACTGGAAAATTAAGGTCAGCTTCACGTTCATTGTTGAATCAACAGGCAGACACTTACACTTGGTCCCTGATCAGAAATCAGGGAACAATGGATAACAGCAGTGGATAATTCTCACAAATAGCGTATGGTCTCATTTCAGTGTCTATAAAGGACATAGACATGAATATTACAGTCTTCTGATTCTTCTGGCAGAATCCCGCCGACCGCCTGCACAGATGGATATTTCTGCATGGAGTGTTCAAACATAGGAATGGCTGCGCTTATATACTGTGCGGCCGGCTGCAAATTAACATGTCAAAACCCTTCCTAAAGTCTCTAAACCCTCTACGTTTTATGTACGAATTTACTATCTCCCTTTTCTCACCCCTGTTAGAGTTCATCAAAATCACGGGGTCGAGAACTGCACCGTCACTGCTAATTTATCCATTTATTCTATCTTGCCCCACTTTCTTTCCATCTCTAAGAAAAAGCATTACAAAAACAAACTGTTCACGAAAACAGTTCAAGGACATTTCCGCTGGTTAAAATCAACGAAACCGTGACAAAAAAACAAGTCGCGACCCAGCACGACAATTACAAGATTAACCCTGACATCCCCCACCCCAGTGAAAATTTTAAGAAAAATTTACACGATAGGATCCAAGAAATCCCAAAGTTATTGTGGTAGGGGCTTAAGTACTACTGTAGAAAAACGAGCCTTAAGCTTGAGAACAAAAAAAAAAGTTAACTAAGAACGTGCATATTGGATGGACAAAAAGCATAGAATTATTGATGTCACGTTCTATAGAATCTATTCTATCGAAACATTCTTACTGCACCCAATCAACCTTCTCAGGAACATCTATAATAACAAATGAGTATATCACTGTATACTGCTGGATTAAAGTATAACTATTATCAAACAATGAAGCCTTACTGAAGGAATAGGCTCATAATTATCTGGTCAACACACATAATTGCTGCTTATATACACATTCACACACAATATATTGTTAATTAAAATACTGTGGTATCCAATGGCAGCAGTAGCTCTGGTAGCTTGGTTTGCCATGTCTCCATCTCATTGACCCGCTGACAAGGGCGTCAGGTTTGTCAGAAGTTCAGGTCACAGTCCGGAATGACGCTGGTGGAAAGAGGATATTCACAAAAAAGGATTGTAACACTGGTTCATAAAGTAATGAACAAGATAAATGTGAATCCATCCACCGTCTAGAATTGAGGGGGACAAGCACTATCCAACCCCAATATAAGACAGACTCTGTAATAGAGTAATGAAATTGTGGGTCTGTCCTACAACGGATTTCCGTATAATGAAGCCGAAATAAAACGGCGAAAAGTTAATTAGCTTAACGTTTACATTTCAAACTCGCGTGGTGTTGCGTTAGATGCAACAATAGTATAGAACTTTCTCAATTTAATAACAATATGATTTAATTTATTTAATCTCCGTATCGAATCCGGTATAGATGAGATGGCACGAGGCGATAGCTAGTTAATTTAATGCGCCTTACGCAAGCCATGCACACGTCAAGTGTCACAGTCATCTCGGTATATAGTCACATCTGGTATTACGTTAGCTGGTCCACGGAACGCGGACAGCCTAAGACATAATCGGTTGTATAAAAAAAACCACTCTTCTCCACAACTTAAAACGCGACCACGCAGTGTCCTCTGTTACCACTGCAAAAAACTCTCAAAAATGCGAACAAGCAGTGTCCTCTGTTACCACTGCAAAAATATATCTCTCTCTCAACGCGACGAATCAGTGTACTCTGTTAGCACTGGAAAAACTCTCAAAACGCGAAAATTCCCTTTCTTACCGGTCGGTCTTACACTGCCCGTCGGTCTTACACTGCCTGCGGCCTTACACTGCCCATAGGTCTTATACTGCGTCTCCGCGTCTTACACTGCCTGCGGCCTTACACTGCCCTGAGGCCTTACACTGCCCTGTGGGGCTTACAATGCCTGTAAGAAGGTTCAACTCTCTCTCTCTCTCAATATACCACGTGTCTTTTATAATGACATTACCTCAATACTGATACGAACAAGTCCCATGAGACAATAAACTCTTTGCTCCTCGGGCGGCCGCTCAGCCGAAAATAACATCAATATTCACCACATATCCCTACTAAAAAAAAAAGTCACCTCCCTAAGCAGCCTAGTACTGCCCTCTCGGGGGCTCGTCAATATAAAGACGAGATCGGTAATACATAATGCTTAATAAGCTCCATAGAACAGGCAGCATGGTAACTGCACGGGTTCCAACAATTCAATAAAAATCCTCACTCATTAACCCAGATTACTCATGAACTGTCTCACCGTGTCACAACACGTGAACGAATTCAGGTAGGTAAGAAAAATTAAGTATAAACAAAAAAGATAAATACGATATAACGAATGTATAAAGAAAAGGTACATTACAAACAAGACGCAAGACTCACAAGGAAGACGAACGATAACAGACCCTACAGGTCCTAACCTATATTACAGAAAGTTTAAGAAGAAAACAGGAGAGACATCTTCCTAAAAAAATGTAAGGAAGCAAGAGAAACGCCACAATCTATACGAATAATGGATCCCTAGTAGAACTATTCACAGTGAAGCAAATCCCCCCGAGTTATCAATAGCCACCAAGGCACTCCAATATCCTTCGAAATGGCAAAGAAGATATGCTAAACTATGACCCCAACCAACCTCCCGCTCTTAAACTAAACATATAGTAAATGGAAAATAGACTGGAACACAGAGCGGAAAGTACCTCGCCCTCCTCAAGACTGTCAAATAGATGGTTCACTTATCTTTCTTTTTGAGGAATTCAGATGGTAGATATCCTCAAACCATAGCTTGTTCCAAGCCCAAAAAAATGCGTTTCTGTCTCAGGTAGATCTGTACGGTGGATGGTGTCCCTCGCCGGTGTCGTCGGGTCAATGGGATGATGAGTTCACCATATGAAATTGAAGCAAAATATTACATTAATACAAATTGCCTAAAATCTAAACTAAAAAAGAACCTGAAAACACAATGTTACAAGAATACAATATTAAATAATGGGATAAAATGCAATAGATTTTAGAATAATTTACCTAAATGGCATGGCGTTATTTAAGTTCTTTAAGGGGTCCCTCTCCAGTGTTACGAGTTGGGTATTAAGGAATTATAGGTGTTACGACTGCATTTAAAAATCGAGAGGTATTTAGGAATTACACTTTCATACCATGCCACATACTAATAACAATCTGAATTTTTGTATCAACAGACCTGCAGGGCCACAAATTTATTTACTTATTATTCCCTAACAATTTCGTCTAGCTCTTACATATTAAAAAGACAACATCAGCAGCATCAAATGAAAATTCAATAATATGTCACTAGAAGTCTCCTCTAGATTCCTAAAAGATTATATCATTCTGTCTCACTCACAATTTAAGTATTACTTATCTACTATCTAACAAATAATATTCTAATGTCTCAGACGACAATGTTATCTCAGTTATTTGTGCCTACCGCTTATAATGGATCAAACTCGTCAATACAAACTGACGTAGTTAAGTTAGATCTAGATCTGCTCTAGGATGGGCTGGCAATCCCCAGCCTCATCCAGACACATCAATTTCAATTTACAAATGTGTATACCAGACATTCATGCTAGATCTAGTTGCAAGCTAATGTACATGGAAGTCTTGCATTCTTCGGTAGCACTCCTACTGGAAAATTAAGGTCAGCTTCACGTTCATTGTTGAATCAACAGGCAGACACTTACACTTGGTCCCTGATCAGAAATCAGGGAACAATGGATAACAGCAGTGGATAATTCTCACAAATAGCGTATGGTCTCATTTCAGTGTCTATAAAGGACATAGACATGAATATTACAGTCTTCTGATTCTTCTGGCAGAATCCCGCCGACCGCCTGCACAGATGGATATTTCTGCATGGAGTGTTCAAACATAGGAATGGCTGCGCTTATATACTGTGCGGCCGGCTGCAAATTAACATGTCAAAACCCTTCCTAAAGTCTCTAAACCCTCTACGTTTTATGTACGAATTTACTATCTCCCTTTTCTCACCCCTGTTAGAGTTCATCAAAATCACGGGGTCGAGAACTGCACCGTCACTGCTAATTTATCCATTTATTCTATCTTGCCCCACTTTCTTTCCATCTCTAAGAAAAAGCATTACAAAAACAAACTGTTCACGAAAACAGTTCAAGGACATTTCCGCTGGTTAAAATCAACGAAACCGTGACAAAAAAACAAGTCGCGACCCAGCACGACAATTACAAGATTAACCCTGACATCCCCCACCCCAGTGAAAATTTTAAGAAAAATTTACACGATAGGATCCAAGAAATCCCAAAGTTATTGTGGTAGGGGCTTAAGTACTACTGTAGAAAAACGAGCCTTAAGCTTGAGAACAAAAAAAAAAGTTAACTAAGAACGTGCATATTGGATGGACAAAAAGCATAGAATTATTGATGTCACGTTCTATAGAATCTATTCTATCGAAACATTCTTACTGCACCCAATCAACCTTCTCAGGAACATCTATAATAACAAATGAGTATATCACTGTATACTGCTGGATTAAAGTATAACTATTATCAAACAATGAAGCCTTACTGAAGGAATAGGCTCATAATTATCTAGTCAACACACATAATTGCTGCTTATATACACATTCACACACAATATATTGTTAATTAAAATACTGTGGTATCCAATGGCAGCAGTAGCTCTGGTAGCTTGGTTTGCCATGTCTCCATCTCATTGACCCGCTGACAAGGGCGTCAGGTTTGTCAGAAGTTCAGGTCACAGTCCGGAATGACGCTGGTGGAAAGAGGATATTCACAAAAAAGGATTGTAACACTGGTTCATAAAGTAATGAACAAGATAAATGTGAATCCATCCACCGTCTAGAATTGAGGGGGACAAGCACTATCCAACCCCAATATAAGACAGACTCTGTAATAGAGTAATGAAATTGTGGGTCTGTCCTACAACGGATTTCCGTATAATGAAGCCGAAATAAAACGGCGAAAAGTTAATTAGCTTAACGTTTACATTTCAAACTCGCGTGGTGTTGCGTTAGATGCAACAATAGTATAGAACTTTCTCAATTTAATAACAATATGATTTAATTTATTTAATCTCCGTATCGAATCCGGTATAGATGAGATGGCACGAGGCGATAGCTAGTTAATTTAATGCGCCTTACGCAAGCCATGCACACGTCAAGTGTCACAGTCATCTCGGTATATAGTCACATCTGGTATTACGTTAGCTGGTCCACGGAACGCGGACAGCCTAAGACATAATCGGTTGTATAAAAAAAACCACTCTTCTCCACAACTTAAAACGCGACCACGCAGTGTCCTCTGTTACCACTGCAAAAAACTCTCAAAAATGCGAACAAGCAGTGTCCTCTGTTACCACTGCAAAAATATATCTCTCTCTCAACGCGACGAATCAGTGTACTCTGTTAGCACTGGAAAAACTCTCAAAACGCGAAAATTCCCTTTCTTACCGGTCGGTCTTACACTGCCCGTCGGTCTTACACTGCCTGCGGCCTTACACTGCCCATAGGTCTTATACTGCGTCTCCGCGTCTTACACTGCCTGCGGCCTTACACTGCCCTGAGGCCTTACACTGCCCTGTGGGGCTTACAATGCCTGTAAGAAGGTTCAACTCTCTCTCTCTCTCAATATACCACGTGTCTTTTATAATGACATTACCTCAATACTGATACGAACAAGTCCCATGAGACAATAAACTCTTTGCTCCTCGGGCGGCCGCTCAGCCGAAAATAACATCAATATTCACCACATATCCCTACTAAAAAAAAAAGTCACCTCCCTAAGCAGCCTAGTACTGCCCTCTCGGGGGCTCGTCAATATAAAGACGAGATCGGTAATACATAATGCTTAATAAGCTCCATAGAACAGGCAGCATGGTAACTGCACGGGTTCCAACAATTCAATAAAAATCCTCACTCATTAACCCAGATTACTCATGAACTGTCTCACCGTGTCACAACACGTGAACGAATTCAGGTAGGTAAGAAAAATTAAGTATAAACAAAAAAGATAAATACGATATAACGAATGTATAAAGAAAAGGTACATTACAAACAAGACGCAAGACTCACAAGGAAGACGAACGATAACAGACCCTACAGGTCCTAACCTATATTACAGAAAGTTTAAGAAGAAAACAGGAGAGACATCTTCCTAAAAAAATGTAAGGAAGCAAGAGAAACGCCACAATCTATACGAATAATGGATCCCTAGTAGAACTATTCACAGTGAAGCAAATCCCCCCGAGTTATCAATAGCCACCAAGGCACTCCAATATCCTTCGAAATGGCAAAGAAGATATGCTAAACTATGACCCCAACCAACCTCCCGCTCTTAAACTAAACATATAGTAAATGGAAAATAGACTGGAACACAGAGCGGAAAGTACCTCGCCCTCCTCAAGACTGTCAAATAGATGGTTCACTTATCTTTCTTTTTGAGGAATTCAGATGGTAGATATCCTCAAACCATAGCTTGTTCCAAGCCCAAAAAAATGCGTTTCTGTCTCAGGTAGATCTGTACGGTGGATGGTGTCCCTCGCCGGTGTCGTCGGGTCAATGGGATGATGAGTTCACCATATGAAATTGAAGCAAAATATTACATTAATACAAATTGCCTAAAATCTAAACTAAAAAAGAACCTGAAAACACAATGTTACAAGAATACAATATTAAATAATGGGATAAAATGCAATAGATTTTAGAATAATTTACCTAAATGGCATGGCGTTATTTAAGTTCTTTAAGGGGTCCCTCTCCAGTGTTACGAGTTGGGTATTAAGGAATTATAGGTGTTACGACTGCATTTAAAAATCGAGAGGTATTTAGGAATTACACTTTCATACCATGCCACATACTAATAACAATCTGAATTTTTGTATCAACAGACCTGCAGGGCCACAAATTTATTTACTTATTATTCCCTAACAATTTCGTCTAGCTCTTACATATTAAAAAGACAACATCAGCAGCATCAAATGAAAATTCAATAATATGTCACTAGAAGTCTCCTCTAGATTCCTAAAAGATTATATCATTCTGTCTCACTCACAATTTAAGTATTACTTATCTACTATCTAACAAATAATATTCTAATGTCTCAGACGACAATGTTATCTCAGTTATTTGTGCCTACCGCTTATAATGGATCAAACTCGTCAATACAAACTGACGTAGTTAAGTTAGATCTAGATCTGCTCTAGGATGGGCTGGCAATCCCCAGCCTCATCCAGACACATCAATTTCAATTTACAAATGTGTATACCAGACATTCATGCTAGATCTAGTTGCAAGCTAATGTACATGGAAGTCTTGCATTCTTCGGTAGCACTCCTACTGGAAAATTAAGGTCAGCTTCACGTTCATTGTTGAATCAACAGGCAGACACTTACACTTGGTCCCTGATCAGAAATCAGGGAACAATGGATAACAGCAGTGGATAATTCTCACAAATAGCGTATGGTCTCATTTCAGTGTCTATAAAGGACATAGACATGAATATTACAGTCTTCTGATTCTTCTGGCAGAATCCCGCCGACCGCCTGCACAGATGGATATTTCTGCATGGAGTGTTCAAACATAGGAATGGCTGCGCTTATATACTGTGCGGCCGGCTGCAAATTAACATGTCAAAACCCTTCCTAAAGTCTCTAAACCCTCTACGTTTTATGTACGAATTTACTATCTCCCTTTTCTCACCCCTGTTAGAGTTCATCAAAATCACGGGGTCGAGAACTGCACCGTCACTGCTAATTTATCCATTTATTCTATCTTGCCCCACTTTCTTTCCATCTCTAAGAAAAAGCGTTACAAAAACAAACTGTTCACGAAAACAGTTCAAGGACATTTCCGCTGGTTAAAATCAACGAAACCGTGACAAAAAAACAAGTCGCGACCCAGCACGACAATTACAAGATTAACCCTGACAGGCACCGCAGTCTCTAAATATCACCTTCCTATTGTCATACGCCTTAGCATTCCCCTAGCACCTCAGCAGGGCAATAACACATTATCATTTCAATAGACATTATCATTTCAATAGTACATTCTCCCCTCAACATGGCAATAGTGCATTATCACATTCACGCTCATATCTACGTCCCTGTCCGTGGCCTGACTGCCACGACTTTATGTGCCTCTACTATCCTGCACTGACAGCCTCACTTCTGGCCTATGTGTGGCCTCCGGCCCTATGCTGGCCTATCCCCTGTGCTCATCGAGGTGGCTCTGCGGCCCGTCCTCGACACCTACAAGAATAACATTACATTGGTATAATACCCTACCATTTCTATTCACTCCACCTCTCCTTACAATCCATGAAGCGTACACACACTAGTTCACCTTTCACTCACCACACATCTTACGGTAACACACCTCCATCGGAGTACACACTACTCACTCGCGCTACAAATCCATGAACTCACTTTCATCTATCGCTCATGGCGCACATTGCTATATCCAATATCAAGGACTTCCACATTCCTCACATATACTTATTTACATCATGGTAATAGACGAATATAATATAATACATCAATCATAATAATCAATCAACGTTCTACATACCAGTCATCACTGGAAAGACTCTCTCACTAGTCTTCTCGACTGCTCCCCTTATGTCCGCCCGATGGGCTCTTATTCACAGGTCCGTTCCGTAGGACCTTCTAACTTGCAGTGATAGTAATACAGCGCTTTCGCCTCATTCAGACCCCCCCACTACTCACAACAGCACGCTTAACTTACTTGTCTACCGTGAGCCTTTCTTACTCTACACCCGCTCTGTAGCAATCCCCTTAATTGCACTCACTCCACTCGTGACAATTTGTTCACACAGTAAAAATAGGGCACCAAAAGAAAAATAAAAGAATGAGAAACTTGCAAGTAAAAGTTTTCAAAAGTGAGGATAAGAACAGCTTTTCTTTTCACGACAGTGAGAAGGAGAAAAATGACATGGTGTTGAGTGGCAATTTCCTGCTGTTTTTTTACAACATGTATTTGTATTTTATTCACAAGTCAATCTGAGTTTGGAGTTTTGTTAAATGTATGTTGAGTACTGCTAGCCAAAAATTGATTAGCAGGCCCTAGGTTGTTCATGTCTGTTCTACATGCTGGCAGCATCCACTGAGTTTATGACATTGTTTACATTGATATGTTGGAGGCCAAAACTTCCACACAAAAAAATACATGTATGTCGGCCCACATGTATATATTTAGACGTATTCAAATAAATATTGTTTTTAAAAAATACACGTAGTTCAATATGTTAGAGACTGGTAGGATGTATGGTTGTCGAATTCGTTTGATTTGCTACATGGGACCATCCATAAAGTTTTTCATCTCAGAGGGCGAGTGGGGGTAACCCCCAAGGTATGAAAAGCATGCATGGGGGTGGGGGGTATGGGATGTGCATTGATCCTTTTCAATTAAATGGTAATAGATTTTAAAAAATTCATTTGATTTAATTTATTTATCTATTTATTATAATAAGTTGTAGGATTACATAAAAATTGAATAAGTAAATGAATATATCTAATAAAATAGCCAGATCAAATAGTTCATGCAAAATGCCACTTGAAGTTTCCGAAATTTAGACAACTTGAGAATGACATTTCATCTGTACACTGCATGATGAATTTGGCTTGATCACACGACAAATCCCCCAAAAAATGATACTGCAGAGGACTTATAGAGAGACAAACTGTTGATAAATCTTTTCTTTCAGTTTACCCAATCTGCACTGCACCAAGGTGAATAATTATTTCTTTTGATGGTGATATGCTACTGAGGTGCCAGTTACCACTGTATCCATGTTATGGACTATCAACAGAGCATAAGGCCAAACACTTTAGACTGTTGGCTTGAATGATGTACGTCGCTCTTTCAAGAACAGGAAGCAGAAATTCCATGGCTATCTTGGCACCTGATAGCAAATCTAGAAACCTTATATACCTGGTACCCTGAAGTTTTATAATGGACTGTCCTATGAAGAAATTATCAGACCTATTGGGATTACCATTTCAGTTAAAGTGAGTCAACATAGACTTTTTATACATCAAATCATTTTTTTTTCTTTCCATTCATTGAACGAGTGATTATGCTTGAAATATAATATTTGTCTTCCAAGAGCCGTGTATTCGGGCAACTGCACCCAACCAGCGACCCCATTGTGATCCGACCAGTAGGACAGGTCACATTTGTGCAGAGAAATGTCGTTATTCCTATGTATAGATTGGCCGGAATAAATCCGTGCTCCCGCCTTTCTCTCTCCCTGCTCTTTGTCTCTCTCTCTCGCTCCTCCTCTCTCTCTCTCGCTCCTTCTCTCTCTTTCTCTCTCTCTGTTCTCTCTCTCTATGTGTTGTCTCTCTCTAATAATCTACAGTCTTACCTCAGAACTCATTGGCCCCAGGGCACTGCTCACCAAACTGAACGCACATGAATTAAAGTCTCCCGTGAGGTGGGCTCGTTAAAAGGAGCACAGATCATTATGTATTTTACATTTTTACAACTTTTTAACCAAAAATTAAATGAAACTTGAATAAGCGCAATCGGTCGATACAAAAGCAGTGCAGATTAATTTTGTTACCACTTGAGAAAATTGATTAATTTTATAATTTTTGAAACTGTCACCTAGGTTCCAGCGTTAGGCAAAAATGTAGTACCGCTTTTATTTACCGGTAATTTTTTTTTTTATGTAATAAGATTATGAATGCATGAGGTGGGCATTATATTTGTTGCATGGTTGACATCGTTGATACGCTCTCAACTGGATTGGCGGGATGTGTCTGGGATAAGATGAGAATCACTTTGTTATCTCTTGAGGGAAATTCTTCTTCACAGAGCGTTTGACGGCATATACATGGTTGGTAGATACATTTTATGCATGATTACATAAACATATTACAACTCAATAAATAATAATAATAATAAATAGAATTTCTAATAAAATTTTTACTCAATGTGCTGTACATTACATCAATAATTCATGTATACACTTTCCAAATCTCATACTAAAACAAGCACTCTCATCCATACAAACTTTCAGTTTCACACACATAGACGGTCTTAGTCATATAACACTAGCTTATATAATCAATAACTCAATAATAGGCACACATGAAGTTACATGGTAAAGAACCTTAGTGAAACGTGGCATATATCTAGTTAAAATAACGAAACTAGATCACCGTAGACAACAGACAGCTGTCACTGTGTGCAATAGTATAAACTTGAGCAGATTTTGAGATTTCTCCTCGGGAGATAATCAGAGTATCTCGTGACTGTGCCAGGCGCCAACATAATGACTTAAGACGGCCCTTATTTTTGTTTGTTCCAGTTCCACTTTTTTGCACAACTGAGAAATGCAGCGTTAAATGTTTGCGGCTTTTTTTTTTTTATAATGATACAGAGTTACAATAAATCAAACTGTGAAACAACTTGTCAAGTGCCAAAACGCATTTAAACAAGTGTCAAATTGTACATCTGTTACACCCCTTCTACTTACTAAAAGATCTCCAGTTTTTCAGAAAATGGAGATAGAACAAACAAGAACTAAGGTCGTGTTAAGTCAGATTTAATCAAACATTTGCATTGACCGTCTATATTCTTTTTATGGTCAATTCCTAAACTGCCAGGTAAAATAAAGAACAGATGCGTCAATTATCCGCATAAGCAATAATGACCCAATTAGCTGACATCGTAAAGGAAAGCATTTCACACTGATAACACACACTTTGTTTTATTTGCTTTACTCAAAACTATGAAAAGAGGCCGGCCCGAAATACGTGTGCTCTATATTTTAGCAGTTTTTGTCCCCAACACTTCCCCTTGAACATTTTGAGTAGGCATGGCTTCAACCTCCCCCCACCCCCACCCTGGTCCTTTGCCCGAACGTACGGCCATTAGAATGGTGAATGCTCATAACAAGACCTTGATTTCATAAACTTTAAGTGGCTTTCTGTAGGGCCTATTTGATTGTTTCATACATTCATAAAGCCTGTATATATTCAATTTCTGTATAATCCTACAACTCATGTTGTCGGAGAAATATAAATTAAAGTAGAACCTAAACTTTTTGATTTATTACCAGAGTTGAAAAGCGTACATATGAAGCGCTATGATATAAATGCTCTGTATTATTATTAAAAATCTTCAAGTTCTGTTCAAAGAATAAAGTAACGAAGTGACAAATGATAATGAATTATTTTATTTACGTTTGTGCAAGTCAAAGTTAATTAAAAAAATACCATATGAGATCCTATAAAATTAAAAACTGACATAATGCAGTTTTTCTGAACCTGTTCTGAAGTAAAGACAAAAGCACAAGACTACAAAACTGGCAAACATATTGGTGATAACAGTAAATTGTTGACCCTCTGGGCTTTTGATTTTTTTCCTCTTTTCCCAAGCTAAACTTCCAGGATGGTTGGCAGTCATTCGTCAAAGTCACATGACATATCATCACAGTCATTCCGCAAATTGCCTAAAGTCATTTTTTTTGTATGTGTTTTGAGATGAAATATTCATCATAATCAGACAAGGACCTTGCATCATCCTACAGTTATATTGTTTTGTTTTGTTGACTTATGAGCTTTTAAACGAAACCCACATCCACCTCAATAATCATTGTAAACTGATGTTAGGGGAGCGTAGACTAATTACAAAGCCAAACAGAGAAAAGACTGAGTTGTGTTCACTGTTCAGTTATAGCTTTCTATGTACATACTACGCTCCCCTAACAACAGCTACCACTATATTCAAAGTACACTGTTTTCTTTGATTTCAAAAAACACCAAAACATGACTTAGGCAATTGTGGAATGACCATGACGCTATTGTGGTAATTATTTCGGTTGCAGTTTCTGGCACATACCAAACTTGAAGGAAACTAGTGAGAGAATCGACATAAATAAAAAAAAAAACAAGACAGATGCAACTAAGATTATGTATCAATATAAACATGTAACTATAAGCAAATCAAAATTGCAAAGATGAATACTATAATATACCTCCTAAACTTGGCAAGATAATGCTCTTGGAATAGATTTCGATTTTTTTTAAAGAAATATGCCCAATTATGAATACATGTATTACAATCACGTATTTATTGCCACACAAAGCCAATGTTTTCTCAGCTCCAATCTCTTAGCATTTATAGATTTTTAAAAATATCGGAACAGGTACAAAGGCAGACAAACAAACAAAGTTCATTTCTGTACGCCAACTTTGATTCAAAGCAGGTCATTTTCAGGTCATACAGAAATGCTGAATAAATATGTTATAATCATAGACTAAATTTATATGGCACATACTAGTAGAAACCAGTACAGAGTAGATGCCCTTGGCAGCGCCCACTGAGAAAATGGGAAGAGACTTGAGATCAGGCATCGGCAACCTTCCATCATAGTAAGGGCCAGACCTCAACTATGTGAGGGCAGGGACTCTCAACTCACATTAAAGCTGCTTCAATAAAAGGTATGCTATTTATTTGGATGGGTTTTTTTGGGGTGTGTCTGTTTGGGGGGGGGGGGGGGGGGGGGGTAATTTGTTACTACAGTTATTTTTTTCATAGCTGCACAGTGGTGTGTAAAGTGATTTTCAATCCGGCTTAGGGGCTGGCCAAAAATTGATTAGCAGGCCCTAGGTTGTCCATGTCTGTTCTACATCCACTGGGTTTATTTAAAAATTAGTTTTACCTTTTTACATATTTATTGCTATCAATAGCACAATTGTACATGAAGGTTTGATCTATGTACTCACGGACGGATGTAAACCCTACAATTTGCACCAGTAAGTTATCTCCATCATGGAGTCCCCCCAACTTTGGGGGGGCAGAAATTAAAACAAAGTTTGAGCCAGGCATCCTGAATTGCATGAAAGTGACAGATAAGAAAGGTGTGCTAAGTAAGAGCTGAGACACACAAATCTGACCCACGTTCATAAAAGGTGAGTCAAAATTTGGCAAAAAGAAAAAGTTATATGTAGCAAAGTCTCGCATAAAAAATAATATCAAAAATGGTACAACGAAACACAAACTAAAACGGAAGACAGAAAATGTCGATATTTGATGGCAGTCTCTATTTTGCTTCATACAACTTTTTCTTTTTGCCAGTTTTTGACTTTACTTTAATTTATTAAGCCTTGCTGCGACCCACAGTTTTTCTGTGATTTTCATAATATTTCATAAATGGTGAGGTTTCACTGACTGCTTGGCTGCTGCCATGTCCCACATTAAAATTTCCCGGACAAAGTCCAAAAAGCCAACCAATTGTATCATTCAATTACATATTGCATACTGAGTGAAAGGGATGCCCTTGAGACCATGGCAATCACAGTTATCACAAATAAAAGGTCAAAATTAACTACACACAGCAACTGTGAGTTAGCATTCAAATTAAAATCTGAACATCTAAAAAAACTTATACATGAAGAATGGTAGTCTCTATTGTCGAGACATGGCACTATTGTTTCATGATGGTGAATATTGAAAAATAATTTAACTTGAGTGTGAGAGTTTACAAGTTTTATTTTGCCAGCATTGCCGATCCCTAAAACTCAGATGAAGTCATTACCACATTACTGCTAATAGGTTCCTCACTCTGTACAGAAGGTTTTACTCAGACCTATCAAAGTCTTGCAAAGTCACGGGGTCACCTTATATATGATATACATGACGATACCATTTCAGTATTGAAACAAGGGGGTTGCATTACACATGAATATTTATGATAAGCACAAAAATTCTATCAATAATCACCCCTCGTCATGTGAATACTTTAAGAACATGAATATAACTGTGCAAAGATCATTACTTCTAAACTATCACAAGAGGATTGAGCTTTTACTTCTGATCTTCAATATCACTATTGCACTGCAAAATGGCAGGAAAATATTAATATGCAGATCTTGCTGATACATGATACTCTAACATGAAACAAGAAAACAATCTTGGTGGCAAATAAAACTACAAACACAAAACAATACATAACAGTATAATTATCAAATCATTAATGAAAGACATGTTTCACCCTCCTTTGATTTAATATACAGCAATGTTAAATAACATCCCAATATAAATATTGGTTTGGAAAACTGACATAAAAAAAACTCCAGTTGTGGACAAGGTTAAAAAATATAATATATCAGTACAAAATGCTGAAGTTAAAACACTGATCTACTACACAAGTTAAGCCATCCCTAAAAAAGTGTCATGTGTATTGGTTCCAGTCAGAACGTGAACGACCAAAAAACTCCACTGCTCCACGTTTTTCCCTGACTGTGCCCTGATCTTTTTCTTGTTGTTTTTTTTTTCTTTGTACTTATCTTATCTTACCTTCATTGTTTATCTATAACTTCTGAACTAGAGTAGTTGGCCCCATGTACATTTTTATTTCATGAAATGAGAGTGAAGTGAACAAGGATTCTGATTCTGGCTAAATAAAATCAAATGAGCAATGTTTTTCTCTTACAAAGCCCAAGCTGTTAGGATAATTCCTCAATATTGCCCCTCTCCCCATTCCACAACTGACCTCATTTTATCATTTAAAAAAATAGTGGCAGGAGTAATTCATTGTGGTGCAATTTTGGTCTTTTGTTCAACCTTTGTTTTGGCTCCCTGTAATAAGCCCACCACACTGGAAACTACATAATTATTATACTACTATGTGTTCAATTCGGTGCGCGCAAATACCCTGCCAGAAATGGGTGCATGGTGCTCTGGTGAGCATCCAATCTGTAGTAAAACTGCAAAATATGGGATGCTTTCTAGACCAAAAAAAGAGAGAGAGAAAAGTGGGTTCACAGGTTTATCCCGGATAATGCCACATACCTCATTTATTTTAAGAAAAACATAAATGCTTTCAGAGAAGGTAACTCTGAGGTGTCAAAACTATTCTATCCACCAAATGAAACAAGAGCCAAGATCACTAACGAAGGATCTGCATAAGACAGTAAGACAGTAGGACATCCACAGCATTTTAAGGGGTTGTCATTTCTGGATGTATCACACAAATGGCCACAGCACAGGGAAGTGGCTGAGGTAGCAGAATCGTGCAGAAAGGTAAGAGCTTGTGCATTTCCTCATTTCATATATATAAGCATAAAGATCTCATACATACATATATTCATTTTGTATTACATAATCAAGACACTAGACGTACAACATAATCAACTTCATAAATACACAACTCCGCACGCAAAGCTGCACACTAAAATCACATTTATCTATAAAAAAAAAAATAACACCATCAAAATAAGGCTGTTGTTACTGGTATGTATGCACCACAAGCATTTTGCATAAATATCCCTAACCCCATCCTTATCCTCAACCCTAAATCTTATTGAACCCTAAGCCTGCCCCTTATCCTTTCAACCAAAAAACAGGAGGAAAACATGAAGAAAATCTGAAAGAATAATTAATTAAGGTTGTTGTTGGGAGTATTTCAGGAGAAGCTCTCTAGCTCCGGAGTCACAAAAAGCTTTAAAATTTGAACCCCTAGTGCAAAAAAATTGGGGAACATACGTACTTGTAACAACATTCTTAAAATAAAGAATGCCAAACTATGAAACACAATTTTTCATCAAAGGACAAATTTCAAACAACACAAAATGCTAATCATGAAAATTCAACAACTACAGTCAACAAAGTCAACGATCCGCACACTTGCCTAGCAGTAGGCCTACTAATATTTACACACTAAATTAAATAAAATTCTAATACAAAATGTACTAGGCTATGCTGTATGCTCTTTTTCAACAGCTTCTTTAACAATATGTATATTGTTTACATCATTGTTGGCTTTTCCCAGTTTGGAAAATACTCGATACAACCCTCTAATCATCAAGCCAAACCAGTAGACTTGTGGTGCCAGAATCAGCAAACATGCCAGATTGCATTTCACTGGAATTGCAGATGCCACCTGGCCAACAGAAATCCCCGCATACTCAGCATATTTGTAGTACAGGTAGGGAAAGACCATGAGACGGCAGAAGAAGAAAACGATGACCATAGAAAGACTTGTGTAGAAATACAACTTTGTGTTTTTCATCTTCAGCTGTGGATATAGAAACAATATGACGAAGACTCTCTTTGCAGCAGAAATGATAAAGTGCTGCCTTTGAAATTAAAATTTCTTGTTTCATTACATCATATCGAACTCAAACTATGTATCTGCAAAATTAGGTCAGATTTCTTTTATTGGTTCAAAATAAAGGAAGTTTTCTTCTATGACTACTAATGTTTCAGGTTTGAGGGAAAAAACACTCAAAATGACTTTATGGACCTGATTTATATAGTTCATGACAACCTCCACAGTTCTCTATCTCTGTAACTACCTGAGGTCTAATGGTGCTGTAATTCTGAGATGTATGTATTGTGAAACAGTCTATTTTTTTTAATTGGGAAGAAAATCATAAAGGAATATAATATACATGGGCATGCCTGATATTGCCTACTTCCAACTACCTCAGCTTTGTTTAAATAAGCAAATTTTTTGTTCAGGAATCCTCTGTTTTATTGCTCTTGTATTGGACCTAAGTTCTATCCAATAGCTCTAAGCACAAAGATGACAAACTGCATATAGGCCTCCCTCTCATATGAAATTCAACATATGCACAGCTTGATTTGAATCCTACATAATTAACATGATACCGAAGTTCCTGATTACTTGCTAACAGGGAACAATGCTTTACACAGTTGTAATTTTTTCAGATTCACTCACCTGTATCAAAATTTCCCTTACTGAGATGAAAGGTATCACCAGCTCAATCATACAGAAAATGCCAAAGAAAAAATCTCCTCTGTTGTTGCGAAATACCTACACACAAGGCATAAATAGAAGGAAAAGTAGAAAATGGTCCAGAAACCTTCATGATTCAATATTTATTCTCCCAAAAACATAAAATCACAATTCAAAAGTCGAAAACTAGTAAAATATATAAAATTAATAACTCCTCAGAGTGAAGAATTAGGTAACTTTTAGTGTCAGTTGCTGTACGCCATATCATTACCAAAAATTCAAAAACCATCTCAGGACAATCTTACTACCTCCTCTGACATAATACAATGCGCCCTTGACTGACATGTTGTTTGTATAGCTCTGAGGCAACGAAGTTGTCAGCATAATGTGAAAATGATGTGATTATCGTTTGCTGCAATATAGCATGGACCTTAACCCTCGTCCTGCATTGAGTGAACTCGTCCACGTAACGCTCCGTGCGGGGATAGCCAGCGGCCAGTCAGCCGATCGTTCGCGTGTTGCCGATAACCTCGGCGGTCGGGTCAATCGGGTCCGTGTGAACACCTGTATCGCGTATACTCCAGGACGCAATAACAACAATTATAGTGGTGGATAAATCGTAAGGGATCCCTATGATATTTGGATAAAGTACTTGTGATGACATGCAGTAGGTTTTATTGTGAAATGGAAGGCCCCAAATCAAGAATTTTCTGCATTTACATGCCGTTTAGCACATGTTTTATCATGTTCCCAAGACCTCTGCGCTTTTTCTGTCCATATGTCAGGCCATTCAGGTGAACAAATTATTTTTTAAGCCATTCGCTTAATTTACTAACCATATGTATCGTGACATTGCCTTCTCCCTCCTCTACTATGTAAAGCGTTCACTTACTATAATGTTAGTTTTAGCGAGAGATTTGATTTCCAGTTCCAGGTCGTAGAGCACATACATGTACTGAAAAGCGGTTTAATCAAGGGAACACAGTATCTCTCTAATTACCACATCAAATAAAGACAACGACCAACAACAAAGTCGGTCATTTTCTCCCAGTTTTCCCTGATGAAAAACCTACTGACAGACGCCTTTATGCAGCATGACCTAATATTACATCGGAATTCATAATTACAGACGTAGAACGGCGTCTCAATTACGCACATGGCCCCTTTCTTCTCATTTCACATGTAGACGACAACCAGCATCAAAGTAAAAGTTTCCCCAAGACTTTCCACAGTTCAAACTTCAGACCGTCAGTACTATTACACGAGTATGACGAATAGTTGTAGCGTAATAAACGTAATCGGACGATACCATTTTGTTAGATATAGTAGGGATGACAGGATAGATAAACACGCGAAAATAGTGTGGAAAAAAAACGTGAAAAAACAACAACGACAGCCTTGGCAACCGAATAACCAAAGCGCGAGGCGCACCGTTGCTATACAAAAATGTGGCCTCCCGCAGGACCCGCAGTTAAGCGTGTCGGACAAAATAACGGCCTCCCGTGTCTCGCGTGTTGCGCGGGGAAGCCAATATAGTGGCCCCCCGCAGGACTAGGGTTAAGTTGAAAACTGGATGTTGATATTCCAAGTAGTTCCTGAGACATCGAAAGTCAAATCTGGGCAATTTTTCACTGTCAGAATTTCACTATTTCATGAAAGGTTTTATGTGAAAAAAAATGAAGTATTAATAAAATTGTATTTCTAGAAATCTCCCCTTGCTTAGAATCACAGCATGAAATCTGAAGCAGGTCTTTGGAAGTAGGAAGAGCCCGTTAGAGAGGAAAAGGTTTTTTAATAAGATGTAGATGGAGGTCAACTGAGAATATTTCATCCCATGAGGAGGCATGGCAAACTTTTAACCTCAAGTTAGCTCAGATACTCTTACAAATCTGTGAAAAAATGACACATGAACCAGCTATTTCAATAGTGAACAACAATATTTAGCATCTCACCAGAATCATGGGCAAAAGTATGGCAGGCAACAACGCATGGTGGGCAACCATCAGAATATTCTTCATTGCATAAAGCTGTATTCGCTGGATCAGTCTCAGATCACTGAAGATACGCTCATGCACTCTGATGTAATATGCATACATGGCCCATAAATCGTACACAAAGTAAGGTAGGCCAAAGAAAACGTAAGCATTTGTTAACCAGTGGCTGTAAAATGAGAGAAATACAAAAATATTAAACAAAAGGAATGATTTTGATCATATATGCAAAGTTTACTATTGGGCCTAGCAGGTTCATGATTCACAATTTTTGATGTAATGATATTTAAGCTCACCCAAACAAATACCAGTTATTATGTAAGTAAAAATTGAAATATAAACTTTAATTTGTTACTTGATCTGCAGATCAGCCTCTGCTTTCATCAATAGCAGGCAGTAACTATCATATTATAAAAAAAATTAGTGGCAGGAGTATTTCATTGTGGCGCAATTTTGGCTGTCTTTTTTTTTCCATAAGCAATTATACAACCTGAATGATAGTTTAAAAAATTATAAAACTAATTTTCCTACATGTCAATTAATCAAACCCAGTCTCCTTTGTATTGAACTGTTGTGTTTTTCAAGCTTCGGGCAATTTTTGAAAACTATTGTTATCGTCGTAAAATACAAAGATCTTCTTAGTGCTCCCTTTAATAAGCCTGGCTTATAAATAGGATTAACACCTATTCAATTTAGTGCAATTTCTCTGCCTGGAAATGAATGCATAATGCCCTGACATGCATGAGATCTGTGGCAAGACTGTAACTTGTAATGTGAAAATTTCTAGACAAGAGAGACACAGACCAAGGAACAGAAATGGGTGGAAGCATAGGTTTGTCCCAGGCAATGCTGGCTACCTCATCTAGTAAATATATAATTTTAAAAAATATCTATATTATTAATTTCCTAATATTTTTCATTATTAAAAATAAAAGATAAAAAATTTTTTTTTTTTAAGCCAAAACAGCATTGGCAGCAATATTAAAATGAAGGCAAAAGTGTAATCTTCACAATGGACAACACTCTGCACCTAGTCATTGACAGATGCAAAACAAAAACTCTTAGATGGGCCATCGCTCACTCCGTTGACATCTGCTGTAGATCTATATCATTCTATTCTAGACAGTGCAGCACAATACTCTCAACAATAACAGTTAGCGTTCATGAAAAGTCGGTGGGTATTTGCTTCAACAAGAACCAATAAAAAGAAGAAAAAAGAACACACTTAGTGTTTTAATTTAAAATGTCTGATGTTCAGCTGGAAACCTAATTATTTCTTTGCTTTCACAATCTGCGCTGTCTGGGTTAATTTTGATGCGGTATTCAGAGGCATAGGTCTGCTTAAATTATGGTGCATGTTCACATTTTTCCTGCTACAATTACCCACTGCTTCTTCCTTTCGGGTACTTTTTATAGTATCCTTCAACTTTCACATTTTTGCAAGGCTTACAATAAGAATCCGATCACACAAACTTACACATCCTTCATAATATCATGACATGATGAAGCAATAATAGCTCCCACAACTGATGAAATCACTGCCTGAATAGCACTCACAAACCTGGAAATGAAATTAAAGCACTTATTAAAATGAAAATCAAAAATGTGTTGAAGAAAAGACAAAACATAATTCACACTTACAACAGAATACATTTCAATCCCGTAATGCTAAATTTCCTAATGTAAATAAGATTATTTATTATATAGTGTCAGCATTTTGGCATACAGCGTAAGAGAAAATATCGAGATGAACAACAGGCATGATTATTATTCTAGTCACTGAAGTATATCGCAATTTGTACATCATTTCAGCCGCAAAAGCTAAAATACCAAATAATCCAAAGGACAGATGGCATGGTAGGCAACAAACAAATATGAAAAGAATAATTATATATCACTGCTGCTAAAGTAGCTATGTAATTATGGTTGGGGGAGTCACTGATCTGATAATCTGTGTGACTTCCTGGGAAGGAGTGCTGAAGCTGCATGGTTTCTCCATTCTATACAGTGTTAATTTCACAAATTCATATATGTTGTGAGTGTTAAATCACCACGTCGCTCATTACCTATGAAAATATCCTTTCAGTTCCAGAGGACTTTTAAAAAACTTGTTTCGAGAGCTCTAGCTCCCTGTGATCTCCCTGTTCACAAACATGATATCTGAGATTGAACTGGATTCGGTAATCCTTTCAACTTCCTATTTACACAATTGGATTTGATTAAACTTTAGATGACATACATTAGTTATTACTTTATTCATGTTTCTGTGGTTGTATTTCCCACAGCTCATTAACATTAGGGGGCCTATGTTTCTTTTACACAAAAGGCATCTTCGACATCTGATCAAATAAATTAATTAGGTCTAATGGGCGATTAACCACTGGTGTAGAGATACACCAAAACTCAATAATAACAATAATAATACATAACATTTATATAGCTCTCCATCCTGTCAACCAAATTCCACTGACTGGTTGGATCTAATTGTGTTTCCAGTGGAGAAAAATTACCAGTGTGGCAGTAGTTGGCATGCAGGTTATAGGGTTCAAGTTTAGCCTAAAGGCTAAGAGTAAGAGTTATGAAATGAGTCTGCAGTTGTCTTTGAGGTTTCTTATGTAAACCAGAATCTACATTCATGTGAACACATTTCCCAAATTTCTTCTTAAATTTGTTTTTCGATTGGCGTCACTTGAAAACGGCAGAAAACACACAAAAGGCAAGTTTGTATCAGAATAACAGTCAGTTGGCCTATAGGCTAGTACACTTTCTAAGTTCATAAATTTTGAAGCATTTACCGACACGCCACAACATAAATGTCAGCTTCTGTGAGAGTCCTTCCCCACAACTGTTGCATGGTCTTTCTGACAAAGAAATGAGATGAACAGAAGAATACAACACCGATCAGGCACAGGCCTAACGTAGCGGTATCCTCCATGTTCGAGTTTTTGTTTACAACTCCCATTCAAGTTTTTACTTTATCCTTTCCCTGTCAAAGTTTTCCTTTTTTCGCGTACCCTGCAGGGTTACCAGATTGGAAATTTTTGAATCAAATTCTAGAAATCTGGCTTTTTCTTTTTAGGTAGTTGGCGTCAAAATAAATCATTTGGCTTTTTACCTTTTTCCTGACGTTTTCCTCTACATACTAAAATAATCTGCAAGATCATCGTATTATCAGTAAATCACAGTATTAGATTTAAACTGAAATTTGTTTGACATTTTTCTGTATTTTATTCTAATACTGTTTGGCTTAAATTCCAAATTTTAATCTGGCAACCCTGGTACACTGCTCGTGATTTTCAGCATTCGTTGAGTGAATAATTTCGACAGCTGTTGTTTGTAGCACTGAACGTAGTAACTTTAGACTGGTAAGTAGAGAGGAGCATGCATTGCAACCCAAATCAAAATAACAAAACAGTGCATTCTAACTAACAGTCAGTTGGCACAATGTTAGAATATTATAGAGTCTAGTTCGAAGTGTTTTGGTCTAGATCTAGATCTAGACTCTAGTCCAGATCTAGACTAGATTTCTAGATCTGGAGTGTTACGTTACTACAGACTAGTGTAAGTGTAGTATGTACTGTAGGCCTAGGCCTGGCTATTCATAGACCCTTAAACTTAAAGAAATATTATATTAATTATACGTAGTACAGTACGGAAAGAATCTGTCTAGTATCCATGCAATCTAGACTCTAGATCTAGCTCATCACTGCACAAAAGCGATGGACACTGACACTGCAGAGGAGGAGGGCTGTAAATAAAATTGCTGTATGTGATTTGTCCAACAGATTGCTGTTGCTTTTAGGAAGAGTTCTGTATGCCCTGACCAGGGAGTCATAAGCCCTAACCTACTCTTAACCCTGTCCTTTAATCCCCGGCCCCAAAACCTAACCTTATCTCCACCCGATACCCTTTCAACCAGAAAACAAAATGAAAATATTGAAACAGTGTGTAAAAAAAAAACATTCAAAGTGGTCAGGACATATCTAATAATAATGGTACTCTTTCTTCTTTTTCAACTGTACAGTATCTGCTTTTTTTTCGCCATCGAAACTTTAATTTGTTTAATGTGTAAATTTTGCGACTTTACTCTTTTACTGTCAGCAACAATGCCAAGAGCATCAAAGGGAAAAGGTGGAGGTGGTGACAGCTCCAAAGGTTTGACAGAAACAAAAAGTGAAGCCAAAGGGGATGCCAAATCTGACGCAGTCAAAATGGAAGTTAGATCAGAAAAGTCAGAAATATCCAAGGCAAGCAGTAGCAGTAGTAGTAGTGGTGAAACCAAGATTGAAAAAGACAAGCCTGGGGTCAGCTCCAACAGTCAGAGTCCAACTGTGTCAACTTCAACAGAGGAGGTGAAAGGAGCCATGGGCGGAGTGCCAGCATCTTCCCGTGAACGTATACACACTTTGCTTGGAGACTTGTTCCGCAATGTCAAAGACATACAAGTAAGTATTTTTAGTCAATGATATACAGTGGAGTCCATGTAAACCGAAATTTCGGTAATTCAAATTTCTGCTAAGCCGAGGTGCTGGTGATTTTGAAATGAGTTTTTTTTTCTCCTTTATCTCCATTAAACATTTATTGTTAATTCGAGTTTGAACCGACCAAATTCCATAGCTGCCAACCAGTACGTATTTTACGTATTTACTACGTTTTTTTGGTTCCAGTACGTTAATACGTTTTTGTGGTGAAAATTACGTTTTTGAAGAATTTCCCCATTTATACGGAGAAAACATATAACTCTAGAGGAGAAAACAAAACCGTAACTTTTGTATCTATCTAGGCTAGGCCTACCGCTAATATTAGCGCTGGACCTAGCGATTCAACAGGCGCAACCGTAAACACAGCCCTACCGTACCGTGTCCTGCCATACTGCGTATGCCCGAACTCGCGATAACTTTTGTATCCCCGCCACGGCCCCACTCAACCAAGCAACAGTAATGTTGCATAATAAGTTATCACGGCATACGCCTTCGCACGTGTCCACGCGCTTCGGCCGTTCATCGAGCTCGAGTACGTAAGCACGTCGTGTAGGTCACTCGTATCGTACACGATGGCGGTCAGTGAGTAAGAACAGTTTCGGAGGCCAACAGCATTATGCTGATGCCCCCGAGAAACAAAAGATCTCAACCGAGTAAGAACAGTGGACACATTTTGTGAAGAGATTTCGTTTTATTTCGCCGTTACGTCTTTTTTTTTTTTGGTTTGGTTTTTTGTTCAGTTTTACATAGCTTACAATCATCTTTGGCGGTGGTAATTCCCGGTAGATCTAGGTCGACCGTTTTTTAGAATCTTGAACGTAATTGGCGATCACCGATAAACTAGGCCTAGGCTCAGGCGTACGGGTGTGTCAGTGACAAAACAAATCGAAATCAAGAGCCCCTGAGCTGGTAAAACAATAGAAAAAGGTCTAGAACAATATGGACATGGCTTGTGAAGTGGCTTCAGTTCTAGATCTGTTAGTTACATCTGTCATCTTTTATGCCTAACATGATTTGCGATAATGGATGGATTTATTTTATTTTTAATCGGAAGTCTTTTCTATCCAACTCATGAGTCTTGAAGCCGTGAGTCGACATTTAGCGCAAAATATTCAAAGGAATTTCCTTTTGCATCAACATCAAACTTGTCCAATAAATGCATTGCGAGTCATAAGTCACGTTATCGTGACTTCCAATTTCACCAGTTTCGCAAGTCTGACATTGTTCAATACTGCCAGAACAATTTAGTATGAAAGAGTTATACAATTCTGAGGACAGTTCATATCATAACAGTCAGTTCTTTCTTTAGAAACAGAAACAGTGGTGATAACAACACTTGTATGAGCATTTGAAGCAAAATATTTGTTTTCTGCTTCTTAAAATCTTATACTGTATTACATTGGGCCCATGTAAAGAGAATAATATTCCATAATGTAACAAAGTGAGGAAATGATGATTTTTCAATGTTGAGGGAGGGGGGGGGTGTCGGTGTCTGGTCCGATATCAAGAGTCCGTTTTTAGGTTTTTGAAAGTTGGCAGCTATGAAATTCTGATAAATCGAGCTGATCAAGCGTGCTCATCCTCAGTATAACCTCTGATTTCCATCCATGTAAGAACCAGTTTCCACAAACACGCTGACACAGGCCTGTTGAACAACTCTTTACTCTTTGCAGCGATTGAGGGGGAGGGTGGAGGTGCCAAAAATGATGCAGTGGGTAGGCTGTAGACTGTCCGAAGAGTGGCAGGGGTACGGGTGGAACCCCTGCACATAGCCTGATTCTGCCCCAATGACCAATGATATCAGCCAACAACATGCGTACACGAGATGGTGCTCGCATTATGACCAGTAAATTTATCGATGGCTGGCGTAACCACAATAGGTACAAGGAACAAGTTACAAAGACCTCACCTACACGAGGTTCTTATGAATCTTAGCACATACTGCAAATACCTTGCTGTAGTGTTTATATTCACCACAATGCACTCGAGGGGGGGGTGGAAGAGTATGGCATTGTTACGCTGCATAATGATAATTCCACGCCACTGACAGCAAGATGGGATAATGCAGTAGGCCTACGGTCTTGCATTTGAACACCATACATGGGAGAATGTCTTTATCAATTGATGACGTCACACACAATACATGCGGCCAAAATAAAGACAGGCAAGAGGCAACAGAATTTGCTGGCCACAACTACATGTACTAGGCCCAAACCATTACGGTCACTTCTGAAGAAAAAATAATCAAGAGATCTCATGCAGGTGCCTTTGCAGTTTTTTTTGTGTATGTCGGGAAGGGGATCTGCTAGAAGGGATGGTATGGGACAAACAGCATAATAGTGGTTATTTCTCTGCTCAGAGATAAATCGAACCCTGGTAAATTGAAGTGTAATCCATTTCCCGATGACTTTAGATTATGCGGGCTCCACTGTATTATTGCACAGAAGTTTTTCTGTGCTATGATATTAAATTTTTTCATTTTAAGTGCTACATCTGTCTCCTCTTACCTATAGCAGGTTTGCTGAGCTGTAAACTGACGATGTTTTGATACATCACACTTGGCTAAATAAGCAGTTATCATACAATTACAGCTTTGTAAGTAGGTTTGTGGCCAGTAAGCTCATGATTTTGCACAGCATGTATTGTCAATTTTCTTTCTGCAGGTTGAGAGAGACAGGGCAGAACATAACCTCACAAATATCCGCAAAACTCATGAGAAAGTGAAAGAAGAAGGGAGATGTAAGTTGGCGAGTCAATGTTTGTAATCAGAGGAATGTATTTTTGCAAATTTTGAACACATTTCACTTGTAGCTAACATCTCTTTCCTGTGTATAGTACAGTTTCAATCAGTACCCAAAAGTAGAAAAATGGATTCTAATAAACTTTCAAATTAAATGGTTTTTGTCCCAAGTTCATCATTATTTGTTTCCTGTATCAGCATCTCCATTTCATTCAGTCAAGGAAACTTTCTTGTGTAGTTTGTGTGAATAATGGAAGAATAATTTGGTCTTTAGTTAATTTGCAATCAGATAAGATTTGTGAAAATGGCATGAAATATACATGGCCAGTATCACAGTACCATCATATCCTTTGCCTGGCGTTACGAGAAAAATGTGTATAATTGGTCGGCGTACAGCAGGTGTTTACTGACTATAATAAATATAGTTATCATTTGGCCAAACCAGAACAAAGCAGAATGACCTGTTTCCACTTTGAATCTTTGCATGTAAGTTTTTATGACACTTACACGTGTTCTATTTATTGGCCAGTTTTAATTTCTGGTTGACTGGAGAAATAACATTCTGTTACAAAGCTTTGTAAAGAGAAACACGTACAACCCATCCTGTTCCAGGATGTAAACACCAGCTGTGGTAGTGCATTACACTTTTTTCTGGTATGGCCAAAGAAAGTGGGCTTTTTTTTTTTTTTAAGGCGCTGGGGGAACAAAGGATATCAGGTCAGATTTTGCACTGTCAAACTGATTCACCATTGGACAGATTGGTGGTGAAGTATTTCACTTTTTTGGGGGGGCAGAGGGGTTAAAATCAGTATCGGTGGAGTAGATTTTGTGTGTGACAAAATTTTTTAACCAGATACAAAGCATTAAATGTGTACAGGTGAATTTAGTTTCAGGAGGTTGTATAGATCCTTTTCTGTAGCAGGTGGAAGAGATGTATTTGTGCATGTAATGTTTCATTGACAGTGACTCCATACTACAGACAGAAGCTTAAATCATTATACAGTGCTGCTACCACTGATGCAGAAGCAGAGGCAGAGTAAGTAAACCCCTTGACTTTTTATTTTTTGGATGGGTGTGGGAGTGCGTCACAAAATGGTACATGTAATATGGTTGAAGTAGGGAGAAGGGGAAGTGGACTCGTCCATGGGTAGTCCAAAGTACCTGCTAAAAGGATGAAATTCGATATTCACATAATTATAGGTGAACATTGATTTTCCTTTACTTTCATGCAGAATATGCTATGTCTTGCGATCAAGCAAAACCATCTTTGAACCACCCTTAAATTTCAAACTGGGATAGTGTTGAGAATTCCCGTCCACACCTGCAAAAGTTACTGAGTAGGGAATAAATTAAAACCTCCCTACACCTGTCAACCACACACACAGTTGTATGTCTCTCCTGATCTCTTAATTCCTTCTGGAGTCGTGGGGGCACTGCACTAGTGAGCGTTGCACCAGCTGCTTCCACCTCGGGGGGGTCATTGGCAAGGACCTGGGTTGTGGCAAGGTTTTTCCCCTGTCCATTCAGTAAAATTGTCCATCTATTTCTTTGTTTGTCTGCCCCGTCTCCTTGTTCCCTGAACAAAGTTGTATGTAAAAAACCTTAAATACTCAAGTTACCTAGAGCGGCCCTTACTTTCCCCTTTTTTTCTTCTTTTTATTTTTTTGTTTTGGTTTGATCAGGGTGATGAGGGCAGCCTTGGATAAGATAAAAGAGATAAAGAAGCTGCAAGAAAAATCTGCCAAGCAAAAACATGGTGAGTTGGAATGTTAGTGACTTTCTGCATTAATTCCCTTGTCTGAAAGTGAAAGGGCTTGATTTTGAACAGAGTTGCATTTGAGATAATCTTAACACCAGCAGCAAAATTATGTTGTCAAAGTAAGGCAAGAAGAAAAGTTGCAGGTAGCAAAGCCTTGCGTAAGAAGTAATACTGGAACTATACAATAAAAAGCAAAGAAAGGGGAAGACAAATTATTTCAGTTAAAAACCTTCAGAAAAACAAAAAATGGAAAATCGAAATTGGTTCGTCATCCATTGTACTGAGCATATACTTTGACTTTGCTTTAAGTCTCAACCCCACAGTTTTTCTGTGGTTTTTGTAATATTTCGCAGATCAGTCATCAGTAAATTGTTTTGAATTTGATGTGCATTCAGATTCCATCTATTGGTATTGAAATTGAAGTTTTCTAAATGTGCTTGCAAATCACTCCAAAATCACTTTTCAAAATACTTCTTAACAATTTTGGTTGATATCAAATCTTGAGCATGTGAACACGAACTACTTGCCGCAATTTCAGATTCAGGGAGACCCAAACAGATCATGAGACGAGGAGTGTTGATGTCTCAGTTACAACAAAATGCCACAACTTTACCCCTGTGGGTCAGCAAGCCTGGAGAAAGGTACGGACATTTTTGTGTTTTTGTTCTCTGACCTAGTAAGGTTGTGACCGCACTGGGTAGAGTTGAGATTATGCATTTGAAGCAATTGTGTACAGTGGCATAGCTTGGGTTGCAAGCGCCTGGGGCAAGGAGAGTATTGCGCCCCCCTGACCTGTGGACCGGTAGCATTCTCGGAATCCCTTCCACCAGTCCAGCATTGAACCCCTTAACCCCCCCCCCCCCCCCCAGCAGATGTATTGTGTTTTAAGAAAATACTAATGTATGTATGTAAAGCATATTTAATGTCAATATGTACTTAAATTCATTTAAAATCGCCTGCATTTATTTCGTGCAAATTTTTCAAAAACAGTAAATTTACATCTACAGTGAAAGCTGCCTCAATTGACAGTATTGCTAGATTACTCAATCTTTCTTGGCTCATTGTAAATCTCTCATACGTTTTGATTAAATTAAGTTTTAAGAAACATCTTTCACAACTGCCACTTGAAACAGTGATAGTTTTTAAATTTTGCACCTCTAAGAATTTTGCGCCCAGGGCAACCGCCTCTATGGCCCCGCCCACGCTAAGCCATTGACCATTTACAAATAAATGGGCTATAATAATTATTAATAGTATCTGTAGTATAGAGCAGATATAAAACTAAAACTCAATACACAATTCCTACAGCCCGCCTCCCTTGTGTGGTGCCGTGCCAGCAGATGCTAACTACATCTCTCAGCCAGAGGACAAAGTGGCAGCAAGGGTCAAAGGTCAGGATGGAGAGGAGAACTGGATTTTGGCAGAGGTGGTTCATTTCAATGCTCACACTGGCAAATACGAAGTGGATGATGTTGATGCCGAGGAGGGAAAGGAGTAAGACCTTTTCATTATTGCTGGTATAGATTATTTTCATTGTCTCTTCAGTGTAAGGGGGTGTGGTTGGCAGGCGCTTCTGCCAAGGTCTCCTTCTGTCCTATCATTCTATTATATTCTGTCTTTCGTCTAGCACAATGTGACGGTTATCGTGTTGACATGCTCTCTTCAAACTCTGACTCAAACTCAAACCCACAACACAATCTATCTGTGTATTTACAGGGTAATGTTCCCACAGTACAATCTATATTTACAGAGCAATTTTGTTCCCATTTCAATCTATTTGTATGTATAGAGCAATTTTGTTCCCACAATACATTCTGTCTTGTGTGTATATACAAAGCAATTTTGTTCCCACAATACAATCTATCTATGTATGTACAGAGCAATTTTGTACCCAAAATACAATCTATGTATACAGAGCAGTTTTGTTCCCACAATACAATCGTATACAGAGTAGGAAAGTTATGTAGGAATGAATAAAAGTTACTTTCACTTCATTATAAATTGTATACAGAGTAGGAAAGTTGTCTAGGAATGAGTAAAATTTACTTTCTCTTCATTGGCCATGTGAGAGAAAGCTGCACCAAGAGATGTGTCTTGTTCAGCTGTGCATCTCATGTACTTAGTACCATATTCTATACAAACAATTCTTGCAGATTGAATGTTTGGTTCAGGCAGAATTTATACCAATGACACATCATAGTTCCCAATGAACTTTGTTTTGTGTATACGGTTATTTGTCTGTCTCACGGATGACCTACTTTTGAGTTGTGTTGTTCAAATCATCAGTTGTATCGCACAGAACAGTTGTTACGGAGGTGGTCTCCTCTAGTGTTAGGGTTCAGGGTTCCCAATTAAGGAAGGGTGTACCCTCCAGTATTACGATGTGGGACGTGTCCCCTTAATATCGGGGTTAACCAGGGTTCGGCTGCATTATAAATCGAGAGGTTTTATGTGGTGTTACTTGTTAATCTAAGCTCTAACTTTCATACCATGCACTGGCACACTACAGAACAACCTGAGTAGATTTAGTTAAACAGACCTGCAGGGTCACAATTTATTATACTAAGTATCCTAACAACGTTGGCTAGATCTAATTATGTGGAATGATAATTATCAGCAGCATCAATTTCATAATCAATAATATGTCATTACAAGTCTAGCTCTAAGGTTCCTCTAACATCATTCAACTTCTATGCTCTCTACCTATCTAATCACAATTCCTATATATGTCTAAAATATAGACTGCTATTGTAGGGTGCTCAATATACTAATGTTGTCTCTGGAGACATAAGGTCATCTCAGATATTTAGATTCAAGTTATGGTCTAAGTCTTGCCCGTCGAAGCAACGTCGGCACAGTTACATGAAATTCAAGGATGGGCTGGTAACTCCCAGCCTCACCCAGACAATTCAAACACAATTTACAATTATGTATCCATACGAAACTACTAAAACTATCTGCAGCTCTAGATGAGATTATGCTGCATATACGTGGGTGGACTCCTCATTCTCCCATCGGAAATATGCGTGCTCAGTTAAACATCACGAGCTTGGTCCGATATTCAACTTACAATTGTTCTGGCCGATTAAAGGCCAGAAACAGTATAGAAAGCGTGGTTCAGTTCAGTTAGACATATGGATCCATGACAAGATCCCCATCAGGTCATGCAGTTAGTTGTACTTAGGCCCATCAAGCCGGGCTCACGCTGACCTCCTCACAGAAAGGCTATTCTGTCTGAAGTGAAGAAAGTAGCACGGACCGCAGGGTCTACGCTGTATCGCGATTCTTCCGCTAACCTTCATTGGTTAGCCCTTTTACCTATATTATAATTTATTTGCATTTTACTGCTTATCACGGGATCGAGAACTGCTCTGTCATTCCTAGCTATACATTTATTCTATCTCGCCCCACATTTATTCTATCTCGCCCCACTTTCTTTCCATCTATAAGAAAAAAGTGTTACAAAACAAACTGCCCACGAGAACAGCTCAAGGACAAATTACGCTGGCCATAATCAACAAGATCGTAAAAAATTAACACACTAACTTCGTGACCTAGCACGGCATTTTTAACTTAACCTGCTCTTGACAACAGTATTGGATATTGATTTTGTTATATTTGAAAATAGAAACACAAACCTGAATACTTGTAAGGAAGGAGTCCCATAGGAGGTACACAGCTCTAACCAGGTATGTATTTCAAATTTCATGTGGTCAGGCAGCGCAATTGCTATAAAAACATCCATTCCATGTAGACACTCCCCTCTATGCACAGGTGCTCCTAAATTGTGAGGTGCTCTGGGGAAATGGTCCACACGTCGCGCTCAGCACTTTTGAGATAGATCGAAAATAGGATAGGGACTTCTCGGTCCTAAGTCAGTTTTCAAATAAATAGATTCCTCAATCATTTCTTTATGCCTGGGCAAAAGGATTTTAATGAATTCTACCTATAAATGTTATTTTTTTCTGATCCAGTCTAATGGGTTTTTTAAATTTACGTAGACCTAAAACACATTTTTCTGAAAAGTGAGTTTTTCTACCTTTGCCATCTTGAAATAGTCATAACTTGGACCAGTTGTGAACATTTGTACATAAAATAAAGTGCATTCCTGTCAGGACAGTTTGTACTTTCACAGTATATATCCTTAACTCAATTCTTAAAAAATTGGCAATATGGACCATTTCCTTGGAGAGGCTCACAATCTATGTCCTTGAAATAGCTGTGCTGTGTGCCCCAAAAGCAGCTCCTCCCCTTGCAAAATGTTGTTTATTCTACATGTAGTGTGACCATACTGAATCCTTGTACTGCCCCTGACCCAAGTAGGAAGCAATTGCATATGCTGAGATATTTTACTGCAACCTGCACTGTCTGTCTCATTCAAAGCTTTTGCAAGACGGGTGACAAGGCACTGGAATGAAATTAGAACAACATATCATCGAGTATTTCCCATATTGTTGTATGTGTATTTTTGCCATTTCGAGAAATGTGGACTGAAGTTTGGTCGGCAAAAGGGCTAAAATGCCTAAAACATTACATCGCAAACATATACAGTAGTCTCCGTCTAAGAACCCGGTCAAGGGGAGACAGAAAAAGCAGGGTCTTAGGCGGACTGGACACTTAGGCAGATGCCAAAGGATGCCACCCAAATTTGACCACCCGTGTCCATGGCTTATCCCCCTTGATTGCTCGGACCTTGGTTGTGACCTCATAATGAAAATTTTGCGTTGGACATTTTTCCCCCAAAAAAATTTTTTTTATGCGAATGGTCAGAGTTACGCCTTATGACTAACGGAATGCTCTTTTCTTACAGTGCTGTGTAACAAATAGAATGATACAGACTGAACAATCAAGCTGTGAATCACAGATGCCTATTTTAGACAACACGAGGCCCAGTGATACCCTGTGTAATAACCACAGTCAGCCCTAAGTACATGTGTGCCGTGCAAACCAAGCACGTGGTCAATTACGTATAAAATTCTGCCCCTCGAGTCAGACAACAATAGATGTTAGGTGATGACTATGCTTAATTTAGTCTAGGAGTGGCCTGCTTGCACACAAAAGACATAACTGGGCTCCATCCTTTGTACGGTTGGCCTCCCCCTACCTTCCTTCCACCCATTCTCTTTCACTGTACTGTGTGACTTTGTTCTATCCCGTCTACTTGAAAGAGAATTTTGCGTCTCTCGGTCAAATGCCGGATTCTTAGGCGAATTCTTTGTTTCAGAGCGGGTTCTTACGCATGTAAATTACAGTGAAAAAAATTCAGTTTAGCGGGAACAGCGGGTTCTAAGGCGGATCGGGTTCTAAGGCAGCGAGTTCTTAGACGGAGACTACTGTACCTTGATAAGCTTTTAACAGATTGGTATGACACTTGTATATAATGAAATTAGGAGAGAACCACTTTCATGACAGAAACTCAAAATCTGCAAAATGTTGCATACAACAATATGGCAAATACTCTTCGATATGGCAAATGCTGTAACTGATTGTTGAATATGTTGACAGTTTGAAAATGTACTAAATTCTAGAATGACTTGATGTGGCCTTGTCACTGCATGAGCTTTGGATGACTACAGTTTGTTGGTTCAGTGGAACATTATAGATATAACTTGAATAAGTGAGGATGATTGTCGTCCCCCCAGGCGACACTCCATCAGCAGAAGAAGAGTTGTCCCTCTTCCCATCTGGAAAGCTAACCCAGAAACAGATCCAGGGGCATTGTTTCCAAAGAAAACGGTACGTCTGTATGTTCTATTGTCATAATTGCCAACCAGTATGTAAATACATGTATAGTGCATTTTTAGTGTTCCAGTACGTAAATATGTGATTGTCATCAACAGTACATATTTGAAAAATTTCCCCATTTATCCAAGAAAAACACAAAGAGGAGAAAGCAAAAACATAACTTTTGTATCTAAAGGAACATTTAAAATGAATCAGATCAGTTATAATCACCCAGAATTGAAACTAATACACAGTTTATCGGGGCAGCACCGGGATCGTCCCGAGTATAAATAAAAAACATAAGCAGCTTGATGCTTTTGGATGGACCATCACTTTAGGTGATAATTGTTCTGTGTGCCTGACTAATGTATAGATGTTTGTTGATTGAAATCTAAGCTGATTGGGCCATTGCCATCTCATTAGACTTTATCTATTTCCTCCACCAGCTGGTGCTAGCGCTATATCCACAAACTACGTGTTTCTACAGGGCTTTGGTTGAAGAACCACCCAAAAAGGTGAGCACTGAGAAGTATTAGCCCTTTCTGTGTCACACTACAGCCCTTGGACACAGTGGCAAATTATATTGCCCAAAAATCACTCCCGAAACACATTGAAAAGAAATTTTAACGCCTTCATTCGTATTCGCATACTTTTGTCATAGATCCAGCCTACAGCGGTCTCAGGGTACATATTTAGGAAAATGCCGGCAACCGCTATGGAGGTCTGTGACACTGAAAGGGTTAAGGAAAAAAAAGTTTTGACTCAAGGTCATTCTTGTCTTAACATTTCTTTATTTTATTCTTTTATTATTTATGTTTGCCTTTGCTCAGTGCAAATTGTTTGAAATATTTTTGAGTGATCAAAGGCTTCAAGATGTGATATTGGAAATCAACGAAGCATTGCAAAGGATTACAAATAAGTGATCTTGTCCACAGCATTTGCTCCACTCTGTTAGTGTTACAGAAAATGACATATGAAAAAGTAAAACACTCTTTGCCTCTATAGCAGTGAGGAGCAGAGCGGACCAGATGCTTGGGACATGTATACAGAGGCAAAGAGTGTTTTACATTTTCATATGTCATTTTCCATAAAATAGCGGAGCGGATGCTGTGGACAAGACCACTTATGAGTCTCAACTATTGTAAGTCTGAGGTGATAATGATTTAGATCTATATCCAGATATTGAAATTGAGCGGATTAAAGATTCAGTCATGCCTGTCTCTGTACCTTTCACTGGAACACCAGGGCTAAATATTGACCTGCCTAATGGTCCTAAACCTTCATTCAGTATTGATTAATAGCCAGATGGGTTGTTGTTTTTTTTAACTTATCTTTTCAAAAAGATTTATTGTGAATTTTAAAAGTATCCAGATCTTGCATGTTATAGAGCACCTGGATGACAGGTGAAGTTTTGTTACAACACCACGGTAAGATTTTAAATGCTCTGTTTCTTTCTTTACTTTCAGTAGACTAGTTTTCCCTTTATTCTGTGACAAAACACACCATCCATCTGACAGCATTGCCACTGTAAACACTTTGAAATCTGTTTATCATCAATATGTCAACTTTTGTCCCTCTGTCCTCAGCCTCAGGAAGATTACTCTGTTCTGTTTGAAGACACGTCTTACGCTACTGGCTACTCCCCTCCACTGATGGTACCCCAGAGATATGTCATTGCTTGCAAAGAGGACAAGAAGAAATAAAGGGAACAATCTCCATTATGTGAGCCACTCCAGGGAAATGGTCCACATTGCCAATTTTTTTTTCAAAATTGAGTTAAAGGTATACTGTGAGTGTGAAAGTACAAACTGTCTTGAGAAGAATGCTCTTTATTTCATGTAAAAATGTTGAGAATTGGCCAAGTTATGGCTATTTCAAGGTGGCAAGGTAGAAAATGCCACTTTTGAGAAAAATGTATTTTAAGCCTATGTAAATTTAAAAAGACTATTAGAGACTGGATCAGAAAAAAAACAACAGAAATATATTTAAAGGTGGAACTCAATAAAAATCCTTTTGCCAGGCATAAAGAAATGACTGAGGAATCTATTTAGGCCGAAAACTGATATAAGACCGGGAAGTCCCAATCCACCTATTTTTGGCTCTATCTCAAAAGTGTCAAGCACGGCATGTGGACCATTTCCCTAAAACGCCTCACATATTATTACAACAGCCAGATTGATATTATAAATGTGTCAGTTTGTGTGTTTGCTTCAGTGTCATGGTTAGAAATCATTCAACTTTCATCAGACTTCAGAACTTACAGAATCTCAACAATTTTACACTGTGTGCAGAGATGCCATTTTTCCTGGAATTTACAAAATGCCGTCCAGAAAATTAGAATAGTACTCAAGATTAACAAAGGACAAAGATAATGAAATTGGAGAAGCACAAAAGGTGAATTATTTCCAGAGTAAACCCCCTTGTCTTCTTTTCATTTTTGCACCTTTGTGCTGTGTCTTCTTACCCTTGAGCGTCTTGTATAATTCAAATTGGAATGTGAAGTGTGTAGATGTAAACCAGTGGTTCTCAATATGGGCGATTTCCAAGGGGGGGGGGGGGGGTTAAACTGAAGAAAAATACGATGAGGGGGTGAAAACGATGAAATGGGTGGGGGGGTGTTCAAAAACAGTCATGAAGGGCGATTGGGAAGCCAAAACAAGGGCAGCCACTGACTTATTCAACAGCACACGTAGATAGGTTATATGAACTGAAAAGGCCTGGCTCAAAGAAAAAAGAAATCAAATTTTGGAAAATCCTATGTTAAGATGAAACTAGAAAACTAGGAGAAATTCTACTTCCATTCTCAGAATTTTTTGCCATACTTTACCCCAGGTTGGCCACTCTTTACCTCAAGTTTGCCACACTTTACCTCAAGTTTTTTTCTTGAGTCTACAGAGTCAAATTCCAGTTTGTTGGGGTAAATCCAGAATCTTCTTTGCCATGGCATTATTTCATTAAAGTAATCATACCAGATGATCTCAGAATGTACTGTTAGAATATTTATATTTGAGGAGTCAGAGTGCCAATTTGCGCAGCTTAACATAAAAGAATGGGCTTGTCCCTTGTACCTCACAACTTTGATGTTTTTGATCCTGGATTAGGTTAAGATTAGGTCTGATGAGCTGGGCTTTATCTGCGGGAGAGATTTTCTATGTGTTATCCAAGTTTTTTATGATTTCATTTTCTGTGAAAAATCTGAACTTTGATGGATGGGTTGAACATTTGATCCAGTCAGTGTTTGTTTTGTGTATTTTTGTGTTGTTCTGAATGTTTTCACTTTGTTTTTGAAATGGCTGACGGACATATAGGTGGAGAGTCTGAGATTTATCAAATTATGTCTGTTTACATTTATGTGTGTGTGTGTTTCCATTGGGAGTCGTGAAATTAACCCTTCCAGTGTCACAGACCTCTATAGCAGTCGCCGGCATTTTCCTAAAATATCAAAGTGGTCGTTGTCATGCCAACGCACCATAAAACCCAAACCCAAATTCCTAAATATGTGCGCCGAAACAGCCATAGTGGTAAATTGGGGTTAGGTTGGATATATGATAAAGTATTATGCAAATACAAACAAGGGTGCTATAATATCTTTTCCATGAGTTTCCGGAGTGATTTTCGGGTAATATGATTTGCCACTATGTCCCAGGGCTGTGACACTCAAAGGGTTAAAGTGTAATGTAAGCCTTGCAGTTTATTCAAAATTGTGACCCGGTGGAGAACAGGAGTTTTTGTCAAGAATAAGAACAGAGAAATGTTTTTTAAAATGGAAAGGGGAATTTCCTGACAAGGAGAAAAAAAAAAGTGGGCAAAATAAATGTGTTTAACCCCTTCAACGCCAGAGCAGTATTGCGATGATTTTTACATTCCTGGTTACTTTTGAGTTTATTATGGTTATTCCAAAAAGGTAAATGGTAATATCGAAAGCAAAATTGAGCAAATTTATTCAGATCACTAAAAGATCCTAATTGTTTCACAGCCCTACAAACAAATGAGTACAGTATTCATTATGATATGTTGTCAGCTTTCAAGGGCCTAGGGTTAAGGAGAAAAGAGGAGAAAAGAAAACTTGTACATTTGTAAGCTGGAGAATTTTTCCCTTCCAAGATACGAGGAAAATTCAGAAGTTATCATAGTAGTTGTACGTGTTTGTTCAATTTTGTTCCTTTGCTTTTTTTTATTTCTTTCTCCAGAGAGGAATTCTAACTTTTGAATGGATTTTTGATTTCATCATTTTTTGTATATGAGCAGATAAGATGAAATATATACTGTCTGGTTCAAAAAGGGGTGATAGAAACTTTAAATAAAAAACTATGCAAAAGAAGTGTATTGGATAGAAAATTTAGTGAACAGGGGGATGAAATTGTTGGATGTGATTGCTGAAAAATTTAGTTAATAAATGTATAATTTTCATGTACAGATACTTCTATTCAATTATCTGCTGTGGTGAGGCTCGTAGTAACTGCCTGCCACACATGTGCTGTTTTGACTTTTTAAGGAAAGCAAAGTGTATTTGATAATTCCATGTAGCAAAGTGAGTAATGTGAGTATTTCTTCATCCTGTAGTGATTTTGTCCTGTGTGATACATTTAGTAATGTTCCAGTTAAGTAAAATAAAAGCACAATTCAATGTTTTCAAGTATACATTCTATGAATGACATTATTTGTATTTGGAGAATTACAGATTAGCGTGTTCTACATTGACTGATGGTAATGATGATTGTGGTGGTGTTGACGATGGTGGTGATGATTATGGAGGTGACAATGGTAGTGATGACGGAGGTGACGATGTTGAGGTCAGTGATGGTGGCAATGACAATAGAAGTGATGATGGTGGTGGTGGTGATGACGATTGTGGTGACGATGCTGGTTTTCTTAGGCAATCAGGGTCACCATGGTAGTAATTGTGTGATGGCGATGGTGGTGACGATATTGATGATGATGATGGTGGTGATGATGATGACGATGGTGGTGATGATAATGGAAGTGATGGTGATGGAGGTGATGATGATGATGACGATGGTGGTGATGATGGTGATGACAATGGTAGTGATGACGTCGATGGTGGTGATCACAATGGAGGTGGTGACGATAGAGATGATGACAGTGATTGTAATGAAGATGGTGGTGACAATGGAGGGAATGACGATGATAGTGACGATGTCCGTGATCAACACTGATTACGTGAGGCCGCAGGTGTGCAGGCTCTGATGTGTTTTGTCTTTAAATCTGTAGTTCAGTTATTCAGAAATCACAGAATGTTTAAAACTGTATCCAAAGTGCCAGACAGTCATTGAAAACTGACAAACAACGTGAAGGAATTACATTGAAGAGTCAATTTTAATGAGTAGGCTACATTGGGATCACCAAGAAATAAAGGACGCCGGATCATGCTTGAAGCATGAAACAGACAGTATGTTTGTGTGTGACTGTGTGTGTGTGTGTTGTTGTTGTTGTTTTAAAGTGGGCGTTATATAACTTATATCAGATTGTGCAATATTTTTTGCATTCAATTATATAGGATTCAGACAATTCATTTTTTTCTAACCTTCAAACAGAGTTTTGCACAAACCAACTACAGTGTAGTGCAGTCAAAAGGGAAACATGATCAAGTGCCGCTCAAATATCATAGAGTAGCCTACCGGTATTCATTAAAAGTTGTCCCACGGATGTTATCGAGTTTGGATCTCGAGATACACAATGAGACATTTCTCTGATGTTTGGTCAACTCCGACATTTCCACATCTCTCATGTCTCAGTCACTCTGTACAGATATCAAAAGTTCACACGGTAGTCCACCTCTGTATAATAGAACCAAAGATACTAGATCTAGATACGATAAGATGGGCAGTTTTGTGTTCATGAGTTTCGCAGCGCCACCCGCCGCCAAATGCATGGGAGATGTAAAAAATGTGGCTTATTTATAGAGAACATACTGAGTTTGTTCACTATTCAGTCATCACCCTAAGCTAGATCTCGAGAGTACTCGCTTACTTTGTAATTATACTTAATTAGCTGCAGGCAACCTCTGGCCATTTTTTTTTTCTTTTAAAAGTGGCAGCAATGTGACAGAACTGTTAATTAACTTGCCGTTGGATTGAGATAGATCTGGTGCAGTACAAAATTATATAATTTTACAGGAAGACTAAGACAGAGGCAAATGATAACTCTTTCTCTCTCTTTCTCTTTCTTTCATACGCCCTTTTTGTGTGCATTGTTTTATGGAGACACTCACTGTCAAGTAGATAATGCCGATTTTTTTAATAACTTGACGTTGAAATTGACCCTGGAAGCGAAATCGATCGATGTTGTCTTTATTTTGTGTACAATACTGTGTACGAAGCGCTGGCTCAGCGCGCTAGTGGGCATGACCTAGGTCGAGCCGTGAACGTTTTCTTTCAGGGGCGCGAAGGAAAGAATGTCGCATCTTAACGTATCAAGTATCTTTGATATGACGTAGGTCCATAAGGGCATCTACAGAGGCGCACCCACTCTGCTTATAAGTTATATCACAGGTCCATACGGGCCTCTACATAGGTGCATCCACTCTGCGCATATCAAAAGGCTATACGGCCTCTTCAAAGGCGCATCCAATCTGTGCATATCACAGGTCCATACGGGCCTCTTCAAAGGCGTATCTACAGTTGATGGCGTGCAGGGCAAGTTTACAATAAAACAGAATAAACAAAACAAACAAGTAGTGACGCCCTTTGAAATGTTGGAAAAGGGAATTTTTTGCATTTGGCGAATAAAAATGGATTTAAATGGCATCCTTCCCCAAATCTGACGCCCAACCCAACTTGTCCCCAATCTCAGTTACGCCACTAACCACTGATAATGATAATGTCACATCATTACAGATAGATAGTCGCCACATAGCCCGACCGTGCCATGACGACATTGGCCCGTATTTGCATGTGATAAACACTGGGACAAAGACAGGTCAGCGAGTCCAATGCACAACCCGACGCTCGATCTCAGCTGATTAGATAAACTGATAACCATGATGTGGTTGATTCAGACACGGCACGTGCTGCGGGAGGTCAGTCACACTGCAGTATTACATGCACTATTGCCCAGACACAGTGGCGTAGCGAGGATGGCCAGAGACCGGGGTAGGCCTAAGTCAAAGTATTGCTCCAACTGACCCGCTGGCCGTTTCGTGTTTCGTGTTTTCGCCTCGTTATCATTATGGACCCCTGGTTTTCAGAAACCAATGTAAATTTGCAAGCATTGGACACACCCGCGAGGTATATAAAAATAATATATATATATAGGGCCTATTTGTCTTTGTATTTTGGCGTGTCGTTTTTCTTGGATGTGGCGGGTTTGTGTTAGTTGTATGTTAAAGTGAATAATGACGATAGGCACACCAGCATAGGTACGATTTCTTTTATGTTTCGTTTCAGGGCTTCGCCAGACTGGTAGATCTCCAAAGGCTGGGAAATGTAAAAGTAGATCCTATGTCAATAAAGGTTGAGCACCCCTGGTCTAGAGGCAAGGTGCTCGCCTCTCGTGCCCAAGGTACCGGGTTCGATCACCGGTCGATGAAGGCATGTTGGAATTTTTTTTGGGGGGGGAGGGTGTCATGATCACATTAGGATCATAAATGCCGTGCTAGGTCACGACCGTGAGTTAATTTTTACGATCTTGTTGATTATAACCAGCGTAATTTGTCCTTGAGCTGTTCTCGTGAACAGTTTGTTTTGAAACACCTTTTTTCTGATAGATGGAGAGAAGGAGGGGCGAGACAGAATAAATGTATAGCTAGGAATGACAGAGCAGTTCTCGACCCCGTGATTTTGATTAACATAGATAAGGGGCGAGTAAAGATAGTTTATTTAGACGCTTAGTTGGCGTTCGGAAATTCGTGCATAAGAGTAGAAAGCACGGGGTTTGAAGATTTTAGTAGTTAATGTTTCGCATTTTAAATTTTGTCTAGACCGTAAAATTGACCTTGATTTTGGCGCAAGGCCATGACAAGCATAAATTAATATTGCAGGCTGAGCTGAAGCGACTGCACCAATCAAATGTATGAATCTGGACGGAAGGTCGAGACATAGCTTTAGTATTTAAACCCGTGCAGAGCTTAGATAGAGGCCACATGTAGACAATCCATTTACGAGGTGGACGGCGATAGTCCTCAGCCAGATGAGAGACATAGAGACGCAGTTGAGCAGTCCATATTGTGAGGAGCGTGATGTTTTAAAGCTCCAGAGCCTAAGCTACTTGGTTTGATATGAACCCACAGCGTTTACATCCAGCGCTCTCACTCCCAGTGAGGGCCTAATGGTGAGAGTTCATACTAATTTGTAATGATGAAAGTGAACCGTTCTACTTACTTTCGAAGACAGTTTCAGAGCTACCGCCAGACAACGCATGGTTGTACAAGCATTCTCCATGGCGTGTCTAGAGGAAATGTCCATATCATAACATGTCTCATTGAATTAATAGAATTTAAACTGTTATATCCGTCGCCACGTGCGCGGATTCTATTTGGCATATAACTCATATGACCTGCAAGTAGTTAGAGTGAATAAGTTAGTCTTTATAGAAAGCTGTAGTTTCATTAGTTAGATTCAGTTGCCTTTGAATTGATATTTATATTTATAATTATATTTGTTACATTAATTCCTGTAATTAAACTGCCCTACAGTTCTGCTAAAAATCAAAGCAATTGATTTATTTAGTTTTTAGAGTGCAGGTATTTTTTTTGTGTGTTCGTCGATTGTGGGAGCGGACCTCGAAAGAGTGTCAGTCGAATTCTCCCCATCTAACCCACATCGTGACAGAGGGGACGAATTCCTGTCCCTGATCCTATGATAGGTAGGATCGAGCACCTAGTTTTCTCGGATAAGAACGAACAACTCGGAGGGCCCGTATACACGTTAAAGATACCTTTCGCAGTTCAAAGTCAAGGAGAACAGGCCCAACCAGGCCGCTGCCCGGGCCAAATTCTAAAAAAGTAATCCCTACAACAAAAACACACAGAAACAAGAAAATGAAACAAGCAAAAGTCGGGTGTAAATGCCGAGAGCGGCGAACCTCCTAAAATGAAGATCTAAAAACAATAAAACTTTGATTTTCTTTAGCATCCAGCGACATTCTGCAGGGGCTAATTGACTATTTCATTAGAGATTTTTCTGTACTCCAACAATTTCATTTGCTGATAAGAACGGTAAATAAAAACCAGTATTTTAACCCTTTTAGCTGCCAAGCCCACACCAGAATAATGGATTATAGGGTAGAAAGACAGCAGGTAGTAGTACAAAATAAGGAGTGCAAAACATGCCCGAACAATGTCGGCCGATATATCGGCTTCTCGACGGATTTAGCATGAAATGGTAGCCTACATGTCGGTCCTGTGGCGCCAAGAGGGTTAAAATCATTCCCACCCCCCCCCCCCAAGCTTTTCGTATGATAGCAAACCCATTCTCCCCCTCCCTCCCAGGGTGTATTACTTTGGTATTACTTTGGTGTAGAACCAGCCTCCTCGCACTCGGGACACACCCATACGTGCTCAGCTCTCCGCGTCATCATGTCGGACAAGGTCTTCTCACTAACAACTCCAGTAAGATGTTGATTGAACAGTCGTCTTGCAGTACCACACAACCGGCTCTTGACTCCACAGCCTCTCTGATGCCCAAACAGTTTTATACGTTCGATGATGTCCCCGTCTTCTTGTGGTGCTGTTTCTCTCAAAGCTGCGAGAATTTCATTTTCCCCGAGGCTAAGAGAGCCTTGCATTGGGGCCTCACCAGCAAGCTTATCCGCTCTCTCATTGCCAGATACTCCAGCGTGTCCAGGGGAGAAAATCCAAGTCAGCCTTTTCAGTTTACTGTCGTGCAGATACTGCACCCATTCAGGTTTGAGGTATCCTGTCTCTATTTTCCTGAGCATGCTCTGGGAATCTGTCACAATGACGGCACATGTGTGGGTGCTCCTCTGTAACCACGCAAGTGCGTTTTCAGCGGCTACCTCCTCCATTTTCATACTAGATGTTGTGGCTTGATATGCAGCTCCATCTACTGCCACTGTCCCGCCATCAACGCTGACCGTGTAACCCCATCCAGATCTTTCTCCTCTAGTGACTGATCCATCTGTATACACCACCGCATCTCCTGTCCTGCTGTTCTCGTGCACCAGTTCCAGCACGTCCGCATTAACGGCACATGCAGCCCTCTCACAGCATTCTCGGCCCATGGTGATGACCACTCTAGTGTACTTGCCAGCCATCTTATCGTCCACTTTCACATACTCCTCACCCCTTCGCACATTGTCAAGTTCACACACTTTTTGTAGTGGCCTCAGCTTCAGCTAACCATGATCTGCCTCGCTTTATTCTGCTACCTTTCCTGACATTCAGCTGGTCATGCAGCAGATGTTTTTGGTCTTTCGCCACTGTAAACATTGCCTTAACCTGGGCTAGTGTGTGCCTTTGTTCAATACTGGGGAGCCCGAGGATGTATCTCATTGCTGCTATCGGAGTGTCACGGGTGCATCCAAGGATGATTCTCATTCCAGTGTTTTGAATCTTTTCCAGTTTCATCAACTGTGTCTTGGAAATTGTGATGATGCCTAGACCATAGTCGATGACTGATAGCACTGTGGCTTTGAAAAGAATAAGCAATTGGCACTGTTCTAATCCGAGGGCAGCCATTGTCTTTACTGCAGCCAGTCCACTTGCACAGCGCTTCACTATGTGGTTCACGTGCTCTTTAAAACAAAGGGTTCTGTCAAACTTTATTCCAAGGTATTTAAGTTCCGTTACACGCTCGACATCTTCGCCTCCCATTCTCACTGGTTCAAGGCTTTTCTGCACAATGTGATTGTCTAGTGAGCACCAAAGTGCTGCTGCTTTAGCAGGGTTTACCACAGCATTGTGCTCTTCACACCATGAGTCAACCTGATTCAACGCTTCTCCCATAACGTCAACCATGGCGTTTCGTTCTGTGCCTGATGTATATAACAGTGCATCATCCGCAAATGTAAGAACTCTGCCCCTGGGAATGGTTGTGTTGGCTAGCCGACTAGTGTAGATATTGTAGAGAACTGGAGATAGCGGTGATCCCTGTGGAAGTCCTGACGTGATAGTGACTGGCTCTGACACCCACTGCTCCAAACGTGATGCTACTGTGCGTTTCATCAGGGCGCTCGCGACCCAATTGACCAGGTATGGATCTAACTCACATTCAACCAGCAGGCTCAGGAGTCGCTCATATGATACTCTGTTATATGCATCTTCCAGGTCTATTGCCACAGCCAGTGTCTCTTCCTTTCGCTGAAATGCCTCATATGTGTCATAAGCAAATATTGCTGCATTTGCCCATGTGTGCTTTCCTTTTCTATAGCTTCCAAGGGTCGCTGGTAGTGCCTCCCCATACTCAAGGTCAGCTGCAAGGATCTGTGCAACCATTTTCTCCATTAATTTGCCAACTGTGTTGTCACGAGCGAGTGAGCGAGGATCAGTAGTTACGAGAAGAGGGTTAGAATAAAGTTAACCCACGGGCCACGGGGTAAGGGAAAGCGTGCATGTTGTGAGTGGGGGGGGGGGGGTCTGAATGAGGCGAGAGCGCTGTATTACTATCACTGCACACTAAGACGTCTAAGAAAGCGGACGCAGGAGAAAGCCCCAGAGGGCGAACATAAGGAGAGCAGTCGGAAGACTTGGGAGTAGTGTTTTTTCCCGTAATGACTGGTAGGTGGAACGATGATTGATAATTATGATTGATGTATTATATTCGTCTACGACCATGATGTAAATAAGTATATGTGAGGAATGTGGAAGTCCTTGATACTGTATATAGCAATGTGCGCCATGAGCGATAGATGTAAGTTAAGTTCATGGATTTGTAGCGAGAGTGAGTATTGTGTACTACGGTGGAGGTGTGTTACCGTAGGATGTGTGGCGAGTGAAAGGTGGACTATTGTGTGTACGCTTCATGAGTTGTAATGAGGGGTGAAGTGAATAGGAATGGTATGGTATTATACCAATGTAATGTTATTCTTGTAGGTGCCGGGGACGGGCCGAAGCGCCGCCTACGGTGAGCACAGGGGACAGGCCAGCATAGGGCCGAAGGCCACACATAGGCCAGGAGTGACGCTGTCGTGTAGGACAGTCGCAGCACATGAGTCGTGGCAGTCTGGCCACCGACAGGGACGTATATATGATCGTGAATGTGCTATTGAAATGCTAATGTGCTATTGCCATGTGAATGTGCTATTGAAATGATAATGTGCTATTGCCATGTTGATGTGCTATTGAAATGCTAATGTGCTATTGCCATGTTGAGGTGCTATTGGAATGCTAATGTGTTATGGCAATAGGAAGGTGCTATTGAGAGACTGCGGTGCCAGTGAAATATTAATGTGCTATTAAGACCCTGAGAGGAGAGGCTGAGGCCGAAGTGTCTTTAGAAAGTAACTACCGGGTTGTGGACCCGAGGAAGAGTGCATGTGGGAATAAGGCCGTTGGACGGTAGTAAATTCAATAATATAGTGTATGTAATTGCACTTTTATCTGTATCTTTATGTATAATAAATGTGTGAGTCTGATGGGTTGTTCTGTTAAGTGTTATACTTGTTCGTTCGTGATTGTTGTCTTGTTATAACTATTACATCTCCCAGTCTGGGATTTGTGACATGTGTTTTGCATTGTTATGTAAGTCTATGAGTGACCCCTTGTGGCTTTATCGAAATGACCTCTTGACCGAGAACTGAAACCTTCAACCTTAGGACTTCCCGACACACCACACCACAAAATGAAATACGTCACATGCACACATTTCAATAATTTAATCAAGAAAACATGGCGTTTCATATGTAAATAGAAATTTTGCACAGTTTGAACCATACTCGAAAATAATAACGTCGCTCCTCGACCTTGACTAGATATTCAGAGAGTGGCGAGAGTTAGCAAATATCTTTATTAACATAATTATAAACTATGAATCATGTGTCTATTCTTAGAGTCTGCTACCTGGCCTAGATTTTGTCCATACGGTAACCTCTCTGAGGCTCACACACATTGCCACGTGACATGACAACGTTTGTGAAAATTCAAGTGAAAGTGTCCAAACAAAACAAAACAAAAAGTTTGATAACATCAAACTGCCAATTTCACTCGAACTTTGTCACACTTTTCCCAGTGACCGGTGGATAAAACTGACAACTTGTCTGCGGCCATTCACACAATGATATAAACAGATTTGTAGCAGACCTGTGATAGTCTGGATGTTCTCATTATGTATTTACGGACGACAACGGTTGTTATTTGTGTCTTATTTATACACGACTTAGCTCGCGCAGGCGAACAAAATATTGACAACCAGTATGATTCTCTCACAAAGGGAACCTCAGCTGTTCGTAACTTCGTGTCCCGGACAAAATCACTTTCCGGCATCTCATACGAAACGAAACATTTAGGGAATGAGAACACAGAGCACAATAAACGTATGGCTAAGGTGAGTAGAAGAAAGGACCGAGACCTTCCGCTGACCCAGTCAAGACGACACGAAATCAAAAAGTCGGACTTGCATGAACAAAGACAAAATACAACGAGAATTAAAAATCGTGAGCAGCTGACACGCAAAAGAGATCCTTACACTAGCAGGACGGGCAGCCGGGAGCTAGTTAAACATCGGTCAGAGGATCCATTGGCGTGGTATTTATCAAAGCATCGAGAGAACCATGACTTGCCTCAGAATTTCACATGTGACATTTGTCAAGTTTTGATTGAAGAGATTCAGACCATGATGGACGCGTCCTCTACACAGGAAAACATCGTGCGCGCGCTCATCAAATCGTGCATCAAGTTCAGACTGGAGGATGATCGAGTTTGCGACATGATGATTCGTCAATTTCAGGTAAATCCAAACTCAGTGGGAAAATGTCAAACTCATGATGATTTCTGTCTGTTCAAGCGAAAAGTAACGTCAGAATTCCAGGAAACCTACCTGTGACTGACTCGGGGGGAGGAGGGGGGAGGGTGTTTAGGTAGCATAGCGTGGGTTCCCAACCCCCGGTGCAAGGCAAGCATTGTGCTCACTGACGCCTGGGTGGTTACTAGGTGGCAACGTTTATTTTGCCTTAGTTTCTTTGTTTATTTCGTCATGTTGAAAAAACTGTGTAGAATGTTCGAACATTGGGAGATTATCTGTGTGTGTGTGTGTGGGGGGGGGGTCCACTTTTTTATTTATTATTTCCAATGTATTTCCTTTTTCTTTTGAAATTTTTGCGCCGGGGCAACTGCCTGTGTGGCATCCCCCATCCGCACCCTACGCCACCGCTTGGGGGGGGGGGGGGCAGCTGTCAGCACAAGTTGCTTGGTGTGTAGGGAGGGATCAAAATAAATGTACAGGAAAGTGGGCTGTGTGGGTGGTAAGTGGGAGGTGAGGATTGTGTGTGGGATATTTCATTCTGTTGATTCCAGTAAATGAATGAGAACTACGTGTGGATGTTTTATTTAAACATTTGTTTCCTTGCCATAAAACCGAAGGCTGTTGTCATAAATAAGTATTATTATATCCCAAGCGTTTTGTGCTGGGGGCGCGCACATTTACGTACCTACCCCTAACCCCCGTCCTTATCCTCAACACTAAATCTTATCGAATCCCTAACCCTGCCCCCTACCCTTTCAACCAAAAAAAAACAGGAGGAAAACCAAAAAAAAAATAAAAAATCTGAAAGAATAATTAATTAAGGCTGTTGTTAGGAGCATTTCGGGAGGAGCTCTCCAGCTCTGGAGTCACAAAAGGTTTTAAAATACGTACCTCTAGCGAAAAAAACTTGGCGGACGTACGTACTTGTAACAACATTCTTTTTAAAATCTTGTCATTAGCATGGCGCCAGAGAATGGGAAACCATCAGCCATATTGTCATGTGTATTTCTCGGGTAAATTCCTTTTCACGCATAGAGTTTCAGGAAGTTTAGGAGAGAATTCCGATATAGTGATACAGTCTGGACATAGGTCAAGTGAAGCCTAGCCCTGACGTTGTCCATCTGCAAGGACTCCAGAAGTTGATTGGTTGTTGATCTCTTGAACATAAAGTTAAGAAGTCATAAACTTGAACTTAAAGTAGAGGATGACATCAACTATTTTGCCTGCACGGATTTGTGCGATTGACACGTCTGTCTGTCAAAAACTGGCAAAAAGAAAAAGTTGTATGTAGCAAAGCCTGGCGTAAGAAATTTTGCCACATACAACTTTTTCTTTTACCAGTTTTTGACTTTTCATTAAGCCCCACAGTTTTTCTGTAGATTTCATAATATTTCGTCAATGTCTGTCTGTGTGTCACAAAATCGTTGAAAGTATTTTTTAATTTATTTGATTACCCCAGCAGCAGTGTGATATCGAGTCCGACTAAAATTCAATCGATTGCTAACTTGTTCAATGTTTGATTGGAATCGGTGCAAGAAGAAAGGCGCTTGTTTTGAATTGTACTGTCCTCGTGTAACATTCCTGCAGTGAAATGACGGATATGTATGGAGCACCGGAGAACACAGCAGAAGTCTATAGACATTGGCACACGGGATGAATGTGTCATTTCACCTTTCACCTGTCACCTAGGCGTTGTCCATCCACTGCAGGATGTAGCCCTCCGACAATGACTTCCATTCCTTTCTGTCTGATGTCTTCCTCATCCATGTTGTTCCCCCCTCTCTTTTTAATATCATCCTGCCATCTTCTTCCTGGTCGTCCTCATGTTCTTTTTCCTGTCTGTGGATGCCATTCAGTGCAGTGTTTTGTCCATCTGTTGTCATCCATCGTTCCCACATGTCCAGCCCAGTTTCACTTTTGTTGTAGCATGAATTTTACTATGTCCGTTAGCTTTGTTTGTTTGCGTATTTCAGCACGGGGAATTTTATATTGTAGTCTGATGTTAAGCATTCCTCTTTCCATTACCCTCTGGGTGGTTCTTAATTTGTTCGTAAGAATATAATGTAATACTTTAATGAAAATTGCTGTCGGAGATGACTTACCCGTTAAACACACGTATCCGAAATTTCCATACGTAGTACATATATTTTGCTATTATTGTAACGAATTGTTTTACAAAAAAAAATTATCTTAACACATTTTGTTTCAATGCCACGTTATGTACTGGAAACTTCTGGTGTTTGTTGTGAGTGTCTCCCACCGCCTTCTCCAATGTATGTACATAGTTCTTTAGTAACAACATGTTGTAATGAAGTGATGTGTGGCAGGAACCTGTGCTGTATGTGGTTGCTCACTTAGTGCTGGCACCAGATGAAGCCTGTGGTCTGTTACTGGGAGACTCGTGCGCCACGCCCTACTACCCCGGCCAGATGTGGAACGTGACATTTCCCAGCAAACCTAAACCCCCACCCAAACCACCCACCCCTCCTCAGGTAAGAGTTTTAGGTGTTTAGTTATCGCTTCCATCACCGTGTAAAACACACACACACACACACAAGTCGAGCGCAAAACGGTTAGCTGTTTCCCAAGGTCAAAACTGTTAGCTGTTTCCCAAGGTCAAAACTGTTAGCTGTTTCCCAAGGTCAAAACTGTTAGCTGTTTCCCAAGATCAAAACTGTTAGCTGTTTCCCAAGATCAAAACTGTTAGCTATTTCCCAGGTTCAAAACTGTTAGCTGTTTTCCAAGGTCAAAACTGTTAGCTGTTTCCCAAGGTCAAAACTGTTAGCTGTTTCCCAAGGTCAAAACTGTTTACTGTTTCCCAAGGTCAAAACTGTTATCTGTTTCTCAAGATCAAAACTGTTAGCTGTTTCCCAAGGTCAAAACTGTTAGCTGTTTGTCAAGATCAAAACTGTTAGCTGTTTGTCAAAATTGAAACTTGTTAGTTGTTGCAACTGTCAACTGTCTATGTGTGGGAGGCATGAAAATGGTTAAAATCGGTAAATATATTGGGGTCAGAGGCGACATTTTCATCATCAACATCTTCAGTTAAGATATTTTTTTATTTAAAAAAAAAAAAGAAAGAAAGAAGAGATTGAAAGATAGCCTATATAAAAATGTCATTTGAACTAACCAATAGATATTCCCCTATAATGTCAAACTCAGACTAAAAGTTCATGTATCGACAGCATCTTCATTAATAATTCTTTTTCATCGTCATGGCCACTCTTTTTTATCTCTCCCCCTCCCCCCCCCCTTCCCCAGAAAGGTTCTCCTACAATCCGGGTTCTTCACATCACTGACATGCACTTGGATTTTCAGTACAAAAGGGGTTCACAGGTCAGCTGCGGTGAGCCGATGTGTTGCCGAGATGTTACCAATGTGACAGGTGAGAATAGACCCTCCCCACACACACTCCCCCATCCCTAGCCCTCATTAACCTGGTTACCTGTAGGACTCAGGGTGAGTGTCAGTTTATTCGTGCATTTTCACAGTTTTGTGCCAGTCAGATTTTCTCATGCATAAACTGGGGCAATTTCTGTGGACAGTTTTTATATCCTTGAACCCACGCAGATAATTGAGACAGTGAAAGTGCTACTGGGGATGAAAATGGTGCTAAATGTAAAAAATGTCCAGCCAGTATTGTAAATGAGAATGTCCGGCCAGTATGATAAATGAGAATGTCCGGCCAATATGATAAATGAGAATGTCCGGCCAGTATGATAAGTGAGAATGTCCGGCCAGTATGATAAATGAGAATGTCCTGCCATTATGATAAGTGAGAATGTCCGGCCAGTATGATAAGTGAGAATGTCCGGCCAGTATGATTAGTGAGAATGTCCGGCCAGTATGATAAGTGAGAATGTCCGGCCAGTATGATAAGTGAGAATGTCCGGCCAGTATGATAAATCAGAATGTCCGGCCAGTATGGTAAATGAGAATGTCCGGCCAGTATGATAAATGAGAATGTCCGGCCAGTATGATAAGTGAGAATGTCCGGCCAGTATGATAAGTGAGAATATCCGGCCATTATGATAAGTGAGAATGTCCTGCCATTATGATAAGTGAGAATGTCCGGCCATTATGATAAGTGAGAATGCCCGGCCAGTATGATAAATGAGAATGTCCGGCCAGTATGATAAATGAGAATGTCCGGCCAGTATGATAAGTGAGAATGTCCGGCCAGTATGATAAATGAGAATGTCCGGCCAGTATGATAAATGAGAATGTCCGGCCAGTATGATAAATGAGAATGTCCGGCCAGTAAGATAAATGAGAATGTCAAGCCAGTATGATAAATCAGAATGTCCAGCCAGTGTAGTAAATGAGATTCGAGAATGTCCGGCCAGTGTGATAATTATAGGAGAATGTCTGGCCAGTGTGATGACCTCAACAGGGTCAACATTTGAATGAGAGCTGTATGAGAAACATTTCCCTGTGCATTGATCTGTTTCTCTGTTACCGCCAGTGAACCAATGCTGAGCTAATAGTTCACACCGTTTTTAATGGGCAATTTCCACAGCATGTAAATTCAACCCAACTGTCCATTCCCTGTGCCAGTCTAACGTAAATTCCACAGCATGTAAATTCAATCCAACTGTCCATTCCCTGTGCCAGTCTAACGTAAGTTGTGTGCATCTTAGAACGTAACCAGTCGCTTAGTGGGAATCATAACGTAATTATCACCTCTAATACCAGTAATACTGTAATTCCACTTTTGTTTATGCAAAGATTCTCGATACAATAAGATGAGAGACCCTATTTTCTTCGCCTTTAAAATAATCGTGCACGCAGTCTGCGCGCTGATCGGGGGCGGGGCCCATGGCGCATAGTATAAAAAGAATGCTTGACATAATGGTAAATTAATGATGCAGATATGTTACAGTGCTATTGCGACTTTAAAAACAAAAAGAGGTCAGAGTTTTCCTGCAGCGATTGAAATTATAATAGCAAATAAAGTGACTTCGATCAAGGCCTACAGCGACAGCTGAATAGCGAACAAAACTCAATATTTTCCCTATATCAGCTTTGTAAAGCGAACAAAACTCAATATTTTCCCTATATCAGCTTTGTAAAATACGGCCTTATTCGTGACTTCGGCGCATTCCGTCGTAGGTGGCGATGCGAAATCTGTGCGCGCTAAATGCGCTGGCTTTCCCATCTTCTTGTATCTAGGATCTTTGGTTTAATGTCATGACATTTAAGAGCCAACAAATCATCTCGGATGAGAAAGTTTGTTGCTTAAATTTCCGCGTCTTTCAGTTTCTGGCCCACTCACCCTTACCACTGACCACACCGCTGGAGAGTACGGGGACTACAATTATTGTGACGCCCCTGAATCTTTGGTTGTCAGTCTGTTCAAACATCTGTACACGATACAAGATCAGGTATTTATCTGATCTAATTTTACATGATAATAAAATTGTCTGAAATTGATACCTCAGAAATACTTGTTCTTATTCTGTTCAAGCAATGACATACAAATTTAATGACATAAACGGTCTGCTCTATTTCCTCAAACGTCATCACTGTCACCATCACCACCACTACCACAACAAAATCATAGTAAAACAACAGCGGCAACAATAACTAAAAAAAAACAACAGCAATAGCAACAACAGTAACTAAACAACAGCAACAACAACAGCAGCAACAATAACAAAACGACAGCAACAACAACAAATCAACAACAATAGCGTCTGCAACAATCAAACAACAGCAATAATAACAGCAGCAGCAACAACAAAACAGCAATAACGACAGCAGCAACAACGACAATAGCAACAACAGCAGCAGCAATAACTAAACAGCAGCAATAACAACAACACACAGAAGCCAGAGAAAACTTCAGCCAGAGTAAAAACTTAAACCAAATTTTATGTCTGGTGTAAAAAAAAAAAATTCACATCCTTGTCTTCCCACCGCTCCCCTCCCTCAGTTTGACTACATTATCTTTACTGGTGACATCCCCGCCCATGACGTGTGGAACCAGAGTCAGGCCGCTCAGATAGAGCACATAATAGCCCTCGACCAACTGTTCGCGACTTACCTGCCTGATAAACCTGTGTATGCCTGTGTGGGAAACCACGAATCTTCACCTGTCAACAGGTGAGAGAGAGTCAAGGGGAAAATAACACAATAACATTTCTCGTTTTCGGCACCAAATCTACATCTGATTTACCATGAAGGGGAAAAAAAGAGTATCATTGTGAACTGACCCGATTTCTTTCCTTTCATGTTGTAATTTGTCACCTTTTGCCCCCCCCTCCCTCCCTCCACCCCCCCCCCCCCCACTGCCAATCTCGAGATGCTGAATATGATCATAAATATCATTTCTCAATGGAGGAACAGATTTTTTTTTTTTTAAGTAACGCATGGAAATGACGAAAGGACGCAGAGCTGACTGGCTGAATAATAAATGTATTGTTATGTCTTAAGAGCGTTCCAGTGAAGATTTAAGTATATTTCTGGTGATGTTTTAAGGGTGTGTCATGCCATAAATTCTCTTAAATGTCAGTGGAAAAATGGAAGAAATTTACAGAAAAGTTAGAAGGCAGCTTGGCCGTAATTCATCATCATTATCATCATCATCCCCATCATCAACATCATTATCACCACCATCATTATCATCATTATCACCATCATCATCATCATCCCCACCACCATTATCATCATCACCACCACGACCATCATCATCATCATTACCACCACCACAGTCATCATCGTCAACACAACCATCATTATCACCATCATCATCATCGCCACCATCATTATAATCATCAACACCACCAATCTGTATTGTGTACTTTGACCAAGGAGTTCATATTGTCACATGTCAGTTTCCCACCCCCTGGCATCCCCAACCACCAGGTGACCTGGCTGTACGGTGCTCTGGCCACTACCTGGGGGAGATGGTTACCTCAGGAGGCGCTGGACACCGTTCTTCGGTAGGTCAGCATTTACTTCTCTTCTATTTGCTTTCATTTGATGACGATGATGATGCCATTGCATCATATACAATGATTATTGTGTTGTACAGGATTTATAGGGCGTATTCTTTCTACTCTAGCCGTGACACGTGTTGTCTGTCTGCCATGTTGGTCATCAAGTGCTTGCCGTTGGCGCTCCTCATTGCCAGGTTTATACAAGTTGCCACATTGCCTTGTGTGACTCAATTATCAGTACATCTCCCCCCTTCTGAAGAATCTCGAAATTATATTGCAGATCCAGTATGCTCCTTGCTTACTGTAGTACTTCTCTTAACACTTGAAGAGTAATTTTACTGAAACAATGTAACACAAACTTCCAACAGTTTCATAACTAATTACAATAGGCTAAGTGCTACCATAATATCCTTTATGGCTGCACCTTGAAAGCCACATTAATATTCACATATGAGGCGCTTGGGCGCCTTGGCCTGTCGATTGGATCTTCTTAGGCCAATTCCCTTGGACGAACTTATCGCAGGGTGTGCTTTTGCAGGACTCAAAGTATGACCAGTCTTGTTTGTTTCAGAAGGACTGGCTGTTTTGTCTCCTCCTGCCTCTTTTGAATTTTCCACAAAAATCCTACGATCTATATGATCCTCTGTGGTTTCTGTCTCGACATCATGATCTGGAATATCATACTGAACTCCTTCTGGAACTCGGTAGAGATGACGTCGATTTCTTCGCAACTCGCCTTGGTTTTCAGTCTTGACAATGTATGACCTTGGTGCTATTTTCTTTACAACTTCAGCTGGAATTTTCCATTGTTTGTCCAGATCTGTTTTGACAAGGACTGTGTCTCCTCTATCGAGTTCTGGTAGATGTCTTGCCCCATGTCGTTTGTCATAGCTTCTCTCATGGGCTTCCTTGGCCTTTCTGTCTCTCCTTTCCAGTTCTTTATGGTCTAACCCGGTATTATTCAGGTTTTGTGGCAAACATGGTAACGTGTTTCTTATTTTCCTGTTGAAAAGTAGTTCTGCAGGACTTATTCCCAGTTCCACCAATGGTGTGGATCTGTACGCAAGAATAGCGAGGAATATATCGTCTTGAGACAGTATTTCTTTTGCTGTTTTGACTGCTCTTTCTGCTTTCCCATTTGATTGTGGAAATCTTGGGCTACTTGTGACATGTCGGAAATTCCATTTCTTGGAGAATTGTACAAATTCATCTGATGTGAATTGTCTGGCATTGTCAGATACTACGCAGCTTGGGATACCATATCTTGCAAAACAACACTTTAGTTTGCTGATCACTGTGAAAGAAGTTGTGTTGGGCAAGTACATAATCTCTATATCTCTGGAATAATAGTCTTCCAATACTAAGTATGGTTTCTTTTGAAATTCACAAATGTCAACTCCCACTTTTTGAAATGGTCGGTCAGGTAGCGTTGACGGTAACAGCGGTTCTTTCCTCTGTGTAGGTTTCTTTGTAATGCAGTGTTTACATCTTGATACCATTTCTTTGATTTCATGGCTGATTTGGGGCCACCACACACTTTGATTTGCTCTTTCTCGGCATTTTGTTATTCCAAAGTGACCTTCGTGGATGATTTCTTTTATTCCTTGTCTCATTGAGTATGGAATAACAATCCTGTCTGTTCGTACCAAGATGCCATCCACTAAGCTGAGTTCTCCTCTGAATGGATACATACTCAATGCTGCAATTTTCACATCTTCTCTGTATTCTGGCCATCCATGTTGGACATATTCCATCGTTGTGTTGAGGCATTCATCCATTCTGCTTTCTCTTCTAATCTGGTCTAGTTTTGCATCTGATACTGGCCATGATGACATAACCTCATACACATATTGTTGCACATTTTCTTGTAGTTCAGTTTCTGTGCAGATTTTTGATGGACTTCTGGACAATGCATCAGCAACAACCATGTCTTTCCCAGGAATATGCACTGCTTTGACTTTAAATCTCATGAGTCTCATTAAAAGTCTCTGACATCTGATGGGGCACTCTATGAGGTGTCTGTTGTTGATCAATGGCACTAAAGGTTTGTGGTCAGTGTTGAGAACAAAATGTTCCATTCCAACCAAGTACTTCTCAAATTTTTCACAAGCCCACGTAGCAGCTAAACATTCCTTCTCTGTTTGGGCATACTTCATCTCTGCTTTAGTCAGTGTTCTTGAGCAATAAGCAACTGGTCTCCAACTTTCTTTGTGTTTCTGAAGTAAAATCTTCCCATTGGTGTAATGAAAGTTGTAAGTTTTGCACTCTCTTCATCAAGTGGTATTTGTAAATAACCTGAAGCCGCATCCAGCTTCGAAAATACTCTTGAACCCTTTAGTTTGTAAATGATGTCGTCCATTGTTGGTAAGATGTACAGTTCCCTTTCGACGTTTTGGTTCAGTTTCTTGAGATCCACACAAATCCTAACGTCTCCTGAAGGCTTTAAGACTGGAACCATGGGGGATACCCATTCTGTTGGTTCATTGATTTCTTCAATAATATCATTATCTTTCATCCTCTGGAGTTCTGATTCTACTTTCTTCATAAGGGGTATAGGCACTCTACGTGATACAGGCACAGCATAAGGCCTGGTATCACTCTTTAGTTTTATCTTCACTGGTTGACAGTTTACTTTGCCAAACTGGGTTACACTGTTCACCAACCTCACTAATCCCATGTGAATAGCCGTAGATCTGCTAAGGAGATTACAAGTTGTATTAAGATCATCATCTGACACTACAAAATTGAAAGTACCTAAAATGAATCTGTCCACTGTAGGAGAAAAGTCCTTTTCATTTCCTGGCCCTACCATCTGGAACACTCTTCCAAAGACAACCAGGGAAATTAATGACATTGGTTCTTTCAAATGCCATCTGAAGACCCATTTCTTTCAGACAAACTAGGCTGGGTGTTTTTCGGCAGCAGCAATGGTAAATATTTTTGAATTTCTTTTGTGTATGCGTGTGTGTGTGTAAGAGTTTGTTAAAGCGCCCAGAGCTTGTCATCGACGGGGTTGGGCGCTATATAAATGCAATATATTATTATTATTATTATTATTATTCTTGACTACATACATGTCCACTTTGCTGTCATTGACTTTTACTTTAAATCTTCCCAAAGTACAAATTTTTCCTGCTGGGCTCAGCAGACTTGCCTTTGATACATCAAGTGAAGGTTGACCTAGTTGTTTCCATGTCTGTTGATTCAGAATGTTTACATGAGCACCAGTGTCGATCTTGAATTCTATCATTTCCCCCAAAATTTCAACATTGGTAGTCCAGGGTGGAACGTTTGAAACGACGGAGCCAATAAAGTAATCTGAACAATCCTCAAGTTCTTCTTGACCCTGTCTCAAATCTACTTCTTGGACTTGTTTTGGAGTAATTGGACTTGGTCTGTTGGATTGTCTACTCAGACGACACATTGATGCGTAGTGATTCTGTTTTTGACAGTTATAACATTTCTTGCCAAATGCTGGACATTTACCCCAGGCATGAGTTTGTCCACATTTAGTGCATTCTTTTGATGAGTGACCACTGGCCTGACCTTGATACTTCCTGTCATTAAAGCTAAATCTTGCTTCAGGTTTTGGGTCCCTGTACTTCTTCCCTCTGTGATGCTTTTCTTTCCCTTTTTTCATTTTTACTGCATCTATTTTTGCACTTGCTTCATTTTGTGTCTTGATCAGTTCATGATTAAGAGCAATTTCTTTGGCCTTCTCTAATGTCAAGTCTTCTTTTAATTGTAGTTTCTGACATACTGATTTGTCTTTTAGTCCTATGACCAATCTATCTCTTATCTGTGTGTCTCTATCAGCAAATTCACAGTATTCTGCCAGGTTGTAAAGAATTCTAATAAATTCTTCAACTGTTTCACCCTCCTCTTGGATACGTTTGTGAAAAATCGATCTCTCCCAAATTATGTTCCGCTTTGGAATGAAGTGTTCTTCAAACTTTTGTAGAACGCAATAAAAATTGTTTTTCTGTCCTTCATTTTCGAATGTAAAACTGGCAAAAATATCTTCAGCTTCTTTGCCCATCGAGTAGACTAGTGTCGCAACTTGGGACTTCCCCACTGTCTTTGGATAATTTACTGGCTATTCTGTATCTGTTAAATCTCGTCCTCCATTCTTTCCACTTCGGATGCTGGAAATCTATAGGTTCTGGGGGATTGAGTTTAGGCATCTTGTTTCTAAATGTTACTGTTATTTTGACTGTAAGTTTCTTAATCTGCAGGTCACGGGTGGGAAACCTTCCAAATTTGGTCAAAACAATCGGTGGTAAATCTAGATTAAATCTATAATGTCTAGATCTAGATCTAACCTATATCACTTTAACAGTACTCGAACAGTTCTTGGTCTAGATCTATTATGCTAGAGTTAGTGGTTATTGTCTAGATCCAGCCCTAGATTAGATCTGCTCAGTAGTAAACTAACAGTCACAGTTCACACAGCACAGTGGCCCACGTGGGTAAAATGCAAGGTTGACACAACACTTCGTTCAGGACCCGTTTGGTCCCTTTTAGGCTTTAAAGTATAGATCTATTGATCATCTAGATGTCCTAGAAGATGCTTAAAATTTCCGTCGATTTTCACTTCTGACACCATGTGTTGTACAGGATTTATAGGGCGTATTCTTTCTACTCTAGCCGTGACACGTGTTGTCTGTCTGCCATGTTGGTCATCAAGTGCCTGCCGTTGGCGCTCCTCATTGCCAGGTTTATACAAGTTGCCACATTGCCTTGTGTGACTCAATTATCAGTACAATTATGATGATGATGGTGATGATGGGGATGTCATTGTATCGTGTAAAATGATGATGATGATGATGTCATTGCATTGTGTACAGTGATTATGATGATGATGATGATGATGATGGGGAAGTCATTGCATCGTGTACAATGAGGATGATGATGATGATGTCATTGCATCGTGTGTAATGCTAACGACTTTATATTGTTACTTACACGGATTCTAATGATTAAATTAAAACTGAACAGCAATAGATACTTTTTTTTTTATCATTGGTGACTTTGTTGTGGAGATCATGAGACGGAGAATGATAAAAGTTCAGATGAGTTACGAAAAACTGACCTTTTTATAGTTTAAATGATGCAATACATGTATATATTTACCAGTTTCATAAATGTCTGTACTAGCAGCCTTTTGTTTTGAAACTGTTTTGTCTAAAGTGAGGCCAAAAATGGTGTGGCATCCAAAATATTCTAGGTGTTGATTAGGGTTAGTGTCGGGATTTGCTTAATTTAGGATTAGGGGTAGGATTAGGATTGGAGTCAGGGTTAGAGTTGGTGTCAGGATTAGGGTTGGGGTTAGGGTTAGGATTCTCGCGACATGTCAGGGTTAGAGTTGGGATTAGGGTTAGGATTCCAGGACATATTTAGGTCAGGGTTAGTATAGAGTTGGGGCTACAGTTAACCCAAATCAGACACAGAAACAACATTCCTTTTTGCCTTCCAGTTGTGGCGGCTATTCTGTTTCACCATTTCCTGGATTCAGGATCATCTCCGTCAACAACAACTTTTGTAATAAAGGAAATTGGTATTTTCTGTGTATTGTCTGTCTGTCTGTCCATCTGTTCTTGTTAGTCAGCTTGTTTTGTTTGTTTGTTGTTGTTGTTGTTGTTTTTTTGCCGCTTTGATCGTAAACGACCATAAACAGCCAGATGACCTGCTTTCTTGAAACATTTTGTGTGATGCATGTTCGATAAATGTTTATAATCGCTGAGAGAACAATGCAATAATCCGAAATGATTCTCGGACAATTAAAAGGAGAAAATAAAATTGACCGACAAAAATGTGAATTTAAGGGGGAAGGGGAGAGACAGTCTTTGTAAATAATCCCCATTCCCAGAGCCGGATTAAGACCTCTAGAGGCTCTAGACACTTAAATTTAAAAGATTTTGGTGCCGCCATATACTGTTTATGTCATTCAAAATGTAGACAGAATAAATCATAAAATACAATTTTATTTTTGGAAATGAAACAAAACTTAAATTTATTAATTAAGATGGAAAATCATGATTTATTTTTGTGTGCTTCCACTTTATTCATATTTGAAAAGTTTTCTCCTATATTTTTTAATTGCGAAGTCTTTAATCAGATCCTCAAAATTAATCTTACGTAACACTTCTGCTGCTGCAGTTAGGGGAGATCAGACATCCACCCTGCCTTCTTGCATGGTTGTTTATTGTGGGATCCCCTTTTCGTGCACCCTGGTTCAGCTGCACCTTGCAGTTTTGCACCATAATGATCCATGGTAAATCCGCAATGAAAAAGTTTCTGTGATGCACCCCCCCCCCCCCCTGGATGCCCTAAGCATGTGTTTATTTTACTTAATGGTTAAAGCTCGCCTGCCGCCAGCCCCCCTCCTTTTTCCGACATGTGTGGGGGGGGAAAAATAATTATTCTAAAAATTTGTAGGTAATTGTTTGACCTCACAGAACTTGCCCAAATTATAACATTTTTTTTCATCCAAATTTGTGTGGTGTAGCATTGCATGATGGTCTAGATCCCCATTTTAATGACGTAAATAAACATTCTTTGATCCAGGTGGTTATTACTGAATGCCACTGATCCGTGTGACGTGTTGAGCTGGTTGATTCATGAACTCCAGGCTGCTGAAGACAAAGGTGAAAAGGTAAATACACATGCACCTATCTCCTCCATCAGTTTGTCATCTGGCCCAGGTGTGTACCCTGTTCTTATTATTTTCTTTGTTCACGGACCTTTCGTCAAATACCCAGACCTGCACGCGCTTCTTAAAGCGACTTAACTAGTGTTGTTGTTTTTTTATTATTATTTTACCTAAGATCGAAATAGCTGGGAAGTGCTGACCTCTTCTAATGGCATTGTATTGTATTGTATTGTATTGTATTGTATTGTATTGTATTGTATTGGGGGACACGTTGGATTAGAGGCAAAGTGCTCGCCTCTCGCCGAAAGTACCGGGTTCAATGCCCGGTCGGTGCAGGGGAAGGTCTTCCGCCCGTCCGCGCCAGCCAAGAAAACACAACTACCCCAGCCCCGTTTCGCCTGATTAGTCAATCTGACTACCGCCCATTGATACAAACTGACTAGACCTTCACGCCCCCAGGTCCATCTGACCCTTCCAATGCAGGTTGTTTAAGCTTATATCTTAATCATATTATGTCTGTTAACTTTTTGTTAAGTGGCGCGGACGGGGGGAAGACCTCCCGGTGCAGGTATTTTGGAATTTTTGGATTTTTCTCATATTTTCCTATCCGTAATCTTACGGGAGGTAGGATCGAGCACCTAATCTCCTCGAATAAGGACGAAAAATTAGGAGGGCCCATGTGTGCACGTTGCACACGTTAAAGACACCTTAATTTTTGAAAGTCGAGAAGAGCAGGCCGAACAGGTCACTGCCCGGGCAAACAATGGAAAAAACAGTAATCCCTGCCACTGCACCCCCACCCCCCCCCCCCCCAAAAAAAAACAATCACCGACCGGCGCTGCACTGTGGCAACGACGTGTCTGCTGCAGTTGTGACTGGGCTACACTGATACTAAGGCAAAGTTCCCGAGTGGGATTAAAGAAGTATACAAAATACGAATAAATGGAAGATCTACTTGATAAACTGTTGCTATGGAGGATCCAGTCCAAACATTCCTATCGTTACTTTCACAGTTCACTCAACTTGAGCAAGTTTCGTTGTTCTTTCTTTTTCCTTCCTCAGGTTCATATCTTGACCCACATCCCACCTGGTAGTCACACCTGTCTCAAGCCCTGGAGTCACAACTACTACAACATCATCAGTCGGTTAGTTCACGTCACACACCGAGCTCACAGAAATCCTTGTAGAGAGAGAGAAATCCTGCATTTCCTGGTCGATTGTACCCCATGATGTTATCGGGAGGGGGGAGGGGGGGGGGACATAACGGCAGGAGAGAGAGAGGGTCATAGAGATTGGGTGACAGAGGAGAGAGAGACTGAGGGGGAGAGGAGAGAGAGAGAGAGACATCCACCCATCTGTCAGTCCAACCATTTATTTATCCATCCACCCATCCATGTATCCATTTGTCTATCCATTCATCCATCTATCCACCCACCAGCCCATACATCCATCCATCCACCCATCCATCTCCCATCCATGAGTCCAAACACCCATCCAACCACATATCCATCCATACATCCTTCCACCCACCCACCCAGCTAGCCATGTAATCCACCTATTCAGCCAGCCATCGATCCATCCGTCCATCGATCCACCGATCCATCCACCCATCATCCACCCATCCATCCATCTACCCATCCGTCTACCCATCCATCCACCCGTCTATCTTTCCATTCATCCATCTATCCAATCACCCATTATCCACCCAACAATCCACACAAACATCTATCCACCCCCCATCCATTCATTCATTCATCCCTCCCTCCATCCATCCACCCATCCATTCAGCCATTCAGCCACCCATCCATCTACCCATTCAGCCACCCATGCATCCATCCACCCATCCATCTACCTATTCATCCACCCATCCGTCTACTCATCCATCTATCCATCCACCCACCCATCCATCTACCCACCCTTCCTGATAGTGATACACATCTACCCAGGTATGAAAACACGATTGTCAACCAGTTCTACGGCCACAGTCACCACGATTGGTACCAAATGTTCTATGACAACCAGACATTGACCAGACCTGTGGGATTTGGTTTTGTAGCGCCCAGTGTCACCCCATTCTCCTTCAACAATCCCACATTCCGTATCTACACGATGGATGGAAACTACACCGGCAGCTCATGGGTAAAGTACATTTATTCTTGAGGACATGAAAAGTGAAACCCACGAAAGTGGTGATTAAAGACTAAAACCGATAAAATCGGTCCATCGAATCAAACAAATCTGCAGCCAGCATCAAGGGCAAGGCTCCCATTGAAGTAAGAAACAAGTGAATAAAACTTCAAATAAAGTTTAAATTAAAACTTTTGAATGTTTACATGTCATACTGAACATATAAATATTTTTTGAACTCTTTTCATATACTAAATTCTAACTTGTACGTACATGTCCTAGGCGTTTTGCGCCAGGGGCGCGTACATTTACGTACCTATCCCTAACTCAGTCCTTATCCTCAGCCCTAAATCTTATCAAATCCCTAACACCGCCCCCTACCTTTCAACCAAAAAACAGGAGAAAAACAAAAAGAAAATCTGAAAGAATAATTAAGTAAGGCTGTTGTTTGGAGTATTTCGGGAGGAGCTCTCCAGCTCTGGAGTCAAAAATGCTTTAAAATACGTACCCGTGGCACAAAAAACTTGAGGGACCGTACGTACAAGTAACAATTATCTTCTTACTATGTCCGATCATGATGGGGCTCAGGTTTTGTTTTTGTTTTTGTTTTGAAAGTTGAAATGGGATGTGGGACAGAAAAGGCAGACACACACTGAGCGTGCTTTAGAAGGAACATGAATATTCAATATGGCAGTCGTAGCTGAACTTTTTTTTTTGCCATTTAATTTGGTTCTTTCAGATTTGACAGTACGTTAGATGGTGTGTTTGTGTACGTCTTTGTCTACACTTGTGTCAGGTGGTGTCTTTTGTCTACATGTCTTTGTCTACACGTGTGTCGTGTGGTATGTCTGTGTACATCTCTTTGTCTACACGTGTGTCGTATGGTATGTCTGTGTACATCACTTTGTCTACACGTGTGTCGTGTGGTATGTCTGTGTACATCTCTTTGTCTACACGTGTGACACTTGGGAACTTTTAAACGTGTAATATTTCTAAGTTGATTTCAAGATGTATGTGTTGGGGGAGTGGGGTATCTTCTTGTCTCTTAATGGCCCAGTTGATGAAATCTGTAACATTTTATAATAAGCTGACCTCGGACCCGATCATGGTTCAAAGCATTGACCTAAATGCTGGCGTTCTCGTGGTTAATGAAAAGTTTTTAGGAAAGGGTTCATTAATCTTTAGAGCGTGTTGTGTTATCAGTGGCCGAGTGAAATCTTGTGAGACAATTGAGGGGGTTAGTTCAATAATGTGCCTAAATGCACGCCATTTAAAAAAACTGAGATAGTGGATTTAGCTCAATTAGTAAAGGGGTATAAACAATCATGGACAGTTTGAAGACAATTCGTCTAAACAAATACATGTATTATTGGAGTTACCGCTCGTTAGATGCATTCCATCTCGGTGCGACATCGTGCCTTAAGTCGGTTTTGTTTTTGCCGTTTTTCTCGAAACTGCATCATTGTGGCTTAAGCACGGTATTGAACTAACGCTCTCCATTTTCACTTTAGTTTTAAGTTTTGTTTCATTCCAGGCTGTTCTTGACTACAGCAATTTCTATCTCAATCTGACCGCAGCCAATGCTCACAGCTCTCCAGCCTGGCAGTTTGAATATTCACCAAAGGTAGGCAGACACGACAAGTCCTACTGGGCAAGGCCGACAGTAATGATAATAATATATAATAATAATGGAGATTATTTATATAGCCCCCAATGCAAAAAAAAAAATTGCTCCAGGCGCTTTACAGAAAGTCTTGTTCTCTCCATCTGCAACTCACCCTCTCTCTCTTTCTCCTCTCTCTCCCCCTCTTTCTTTCTTTCTCTTTCTTCCTCTCCTCTCCTCTCTCTTTCTTTCTTTCTTTCTCTTTCTTCCTCTCCTCTCCTCTCTTTCTTTCTCTCTCTCTTTCTTCCTCTCTCTCTCTTTCTTTCTTTCCTGTCTCTCTCTTTCTTTCTCTCTCTCTCACGCACAAGCTATTTTATACACTCTCACTCTCTCTCTCTCTCTCTCTCTCTCTCTCTCTCTCTCTCTCTCTCTCTCTCTCTCTCTCTCTCTCTCTCTCTCTCTCTCTCCCCCTCTCCCTCTTTCTCACGCACAATCCATACACTCTGATGCTAGAGATATACATATACATATACACACGCCCACATAACATCGGAGCATAAGGCAGTAATTAAACAATAAAACAGCAAAAATAAAGTGAATTGAGAAAATTAATGTGGGCCTGACTAACCTTATGAGTTCATGATGGGAATGAATAAAAACGATGGCCGATGGCCAGTCACTCGCTGACAGTTGTGAAGAAAATGTAGATCTAGTAACGACCGTTACGTCATGACATTTCAGGGGAATTGTCAGAAGCTGAAGAGAAAAAAAAAGAACCCCCCCCCCCCCCCCCCCCAAAATGCAATTTCCTGCAAGGTTTTAGCAAAAAATCAAAAGTTCTAAGGCCTGACAAACTGACTGGGTTCGTCTCCCCCCACCACGTCAACCTTGAATTAAGACCTTGACATGTGTCTACCACATAAGTTTGTACACCAACATCTTCAATGACGAAGCTGAACACAACAATGATGATTAATTGTATCTTATCTTGAAATGTACATCACATACAACGATGTTGCCTACCTGAACTATTAAATTCCCCTCCCCCTCCCCTCCATTTTTTGGCTATGGTTGAAGTTTTTTTTTTACTCGTAACATTATATGGCAAATTGTTGGATGTGCAATGATGGACCACTGACTTTCATTCATTAGTTCGTTCATTCGTTCATTCATTCATTCATTCATTCCACCACAAGCAGAACAACGACAACAACAACAACAACAACAGCAACCACAAAATCTGATTCTGTGACTCCACTATGACCAATCTCCTGTCTCCCTCCCCACCCGACCCCACCCTACCCCTCCAGACAGCCTACAACATGAACGGCCTGTACGCCGCTGACTGGGATGCCCTGATTGACAGAATGCAAGCTGATGACCACTTGTTTCAAACATTTTACAGGTATCGCCGCCGTTTACACTAAGGCGGCAGGGGGGAAAAAGCTGCACTTTGGGTTTAAAGCACTACATCTTGGGAACAGATTCCTTTGGCGATGATTGTTGTTACTTGTGCACACGTTTCGCAAGTTTTTTTGCGCTAAGGGTACGTGGACTAAAGCCTTTTATGACTGCAGAGCTAGAGAGTTCCTTCCGAAATACTCCTAAAAACAGCCTTAATTAATTACTGTTTCAGGATTTCTTTTTGTTTTCCTCCTGCTTAACCACCGCGTTGAACAGTTCGAATGTCCCATGACGTAAATCTAAATATAGGACAGTCCTGAGAGCAATCATGTCAAACCAGAGTTTCACGTTCCTACAATAATATGCAGAGCCACTGGTTACGTCATCGTGCCGACATCGGTTCGATGTAGGGAATCCGCCCCGAGGGTAATCCTACCAGTCCTGCGGAAATCTTACGTCGGACTGACTCAGTTATGCTGACTGGGATAGTACCACAAATGGTGGAGGTCATAATGATCTAATCAAATTGACGGCTCGCACAAGACAGGACTCTGCAATGACGTTTGTGTCACTAAAGCATTCGGAAAAGTTCCAAAGTCAAAATTTGGCAAAAAGAAAAAACTGTATGCAGCAAAGCCTCGAGTAAAAAAAAATTATACAAAAACGATACAATCAAACACGAACTAAAAAAAAAAACAACAGAAAATGGCCGATATTTCGGCAACAGCTTTCTTCGAGGAAAAAAAACAACAACAAACAAAACAGAAAAAACAAACAAACAAAATGGAAAATGGAACAGAGAAAACAATCGAACAATAAAAGATTTGAACAGGAAATGTATAGAATCGAAACAGAATAAGTCTACTTAACTGCGAGTTCTTGCTTGGACCGCAGCACAGGAGCACGTCCGCCAATGTGTGGAGGCTCGAAGAATCCAAGTGTCTGCGTGCCAAGTTTTAATTCATGCTATAAACCAAAAGTGCAAGTTTTGGCACTTTTCATCGTCTTAGCCGCCCTGCTAGTGCTTTACTGATGGTACAGATTAGTTAGATGGATGTGTGTGCTTGTGTGTGTGTATGTGTGTGTGTTCGTTCACTAACTGTCCTTCAAACATTCCATTCCCTCACACAAACACCCTCCCCCCCCGCCACTGTTTTTTTATCTTTGTCGTGAAAATGTCCTGTCCGTCCGTGTTTGCAGAGAATTTGGCATTTAAAATGTGAGTGTCTGGTGGTGTATTGGCCACTGTTGGTGTGAACACTGGAGGAAATTGGGAGGTGGTGAGGGGGAAAGGTGGGGGAGGGGTGAACACGCCATAAACAGAAAGTGGGGATGCGCAGTGTCCATGGTCAGCTGGTGAGTGATGTCACTTTATGACCTTGAACTTGTACAAACTGCGGTCACTCCATGGAGCTATTAATAACACCTCCGTGGGTCACTCATTTCTTAGAAATCTAGTTTATACGTCAGATCTCTCTCTCTCTCTCTTTCTCTCTCTCTCTCTCACTCACTCACTCACTCTCTCTCACTCTCTCTCTCTCTCAGTCTCTCTCTCTCTCTCACTCTCTCTCTCACTCTCTCATTCTATCTCTCTCTCGCTTCCTGTCTCTCTCTTTTTCTCTCTCTCACACACACACACACACAGAGTAACCTTTGTCAGTATTCACTTAGATTTCTTTAACTTTGTCAACCGTTGATTTATTGACCAGTTTCTATGTCGACAAAAGCCATGGTGTTGTATTGTTTGATCCACAGATATAACCGCAATCTTCATGACGCCTCACCTTGCCATGGCAACTGTAAACGAGAACTCTTGTGTTCGCTGATAGAAGGAAGGTCCTATGACCCTGTCCTGTGTGACCTACATTCTGTTGCTGGCTTGTTGTCTGGGAGTAATGATAGCAGTTAATTATTAATAAAAGTTACATGTATTTGTATACACTAGATGAGTTACCCGGTGTAACGGGCCAAAATATACCCCTGAGCCGGACTAAACCCGGGGTTAAAGTGGTCTAGCCTTTTTTATACCCCGGGTACATTCTGGGCTAGGCCAGTTTATACCCCGGGGTATACTTTGGGCTAGGCAAGACTGTACCCCACCAGTCCAGATTATACTCCCACATTCAGGTACACAAAATGTTCAAGGATTCAACATTACGGTTTTTTTTTTAAATTATTTTATTTGACTCGCAAGTCACACACCCTTATTCACTATAGGCCTACTACGGACACAACTGCAATTTTTCAAATGCCCTGCAAACTAATGCAAAGTCTTAAACCATGAGCTGCATGAAATGTGTATCTTTCTACAAATGAGCCATCAAAGAATTCATTAACAAGAAATGTCGTTAACGCACCGTGATCCATGGAATTTTTGCCGTAACATACCATAATTACTTTACACTATGCAAAACTGTTGTCCGTGTTAGTTTGCATAACTATCAAGGCTACTTTACTAAAGCTTTCAGTCCAGTTGTGCTTGAATAGTTGAAAAGATTTAACACATATTTTACATATTATATATAGTTGATTCATACACATTGCTGCTTATAGATTCTAGAATGATATGTGGACCTACATTGCCATTTTTACATTCCTTCTTATCTGTATATTACTCCAAGATGATGATGATATTTCTGATATTGATATTTCTTTTTATTTTCAGGTGTAAGTAAGATGACTTTGGTGTTCTTATTGTTATTATTATATATTACTGGTTAGCATTCTGTAACGTTTCAAGTGGGTCTGGACAGGTGGAGTTCACATGTGAAAAAATTTAATGTGTATTTAGTTTCATGTGAAATATTTCATTTCTGTTGGATTATGCACCATGGATGATGTTAAGTGCATCATCTGTCAGTTGGGTTATTAATATGTTGTCTTTTTTTCTATGTGTGTTCTTTTCCGGCCTTTTGTCTCTACATCATTGTAACTTTACATGTAATTGTTCTGACATGCCAAGCACGTTTCTGATTTTCCAAAATTTAAATAAAATTCAGAGGACTTTATATTTATGAGTCTTATCATTATTTCATACCTTGCCACTGAGTGTATGTTAGTGGTGCCAAACAAAATAATACAATCATGTACGATAATAATATGATGCAAAAGTGCAAATGGTGCGACTGAACCGGGGTCCACAAAAGGAGGCCCCAACAATAAACGAAAAAATAAAAATATTTGCTGGCGTTTATTTTTTTTTAATATTTTATTCATAAACTATATTTTAAAAAATTGCATTGCACAATTTTTGTTTATATTTTGAATTACATGTACGGTACATAAACGGTCTATGGGAGCACCAACATCTTTTAAATGCCTTGGCCCTCTAAAGGTCTTAATCCATCCCTGCCTTCCTTCCTATTGTCTGTCCATGTCTCTGTGCCTGCCTGCTTGTCTGCTGGTGTGTCTAGAAGTAGTTGGTGTGGTGGTGGCAAGCGGGGGGGGGGGGGGAATTCCACACAGAGATTGACATTCAAAAAAGCTCTGCGGATCGGCTATTGTAGATGGATTTGCCGTGTTGCGGAAAAAAATCGTATGCAGGCGCAAATCAAGAGAAGTTGGTCTATGACTGGCTGCTTTCGTCTTTGCCAGATTGGCCTTACAACAGTTCAATACTTCTCAACTCTACACTTTAAAAATCGAAGGAAGATTTTGGAAACAAATAATATACACTGGGTTGGATTCTTTTTAAAATATGAAATAACATATCTTAAAGCAAGCCAAACACGGCATGGAGTGAAAGTCGAGATCGTATTTGTTTTTTTTTCAATGCTTGGCCTCGATTACCTGACAAACAAAAAAGTTAAAGATGGACACGTCAAAAACCCTTAAGGCGGTGAAATAGAAAGAATGTTTTCATGGGCATGGAAACGCCGTTTCTGTCTACATAGGAACACACTTTCTTTTTATTACTTGATGGATGTTTGACGTTTCCGTTGTAGTTTCCCTTTCCGTGCGCGTGAAAACACGGGTTAACAGGAAAAAACAAAGGCCCGCTTGGCTCCAACAAGTTTGCCATTACTATTTGAAATAATGCGTCTGAATAACTTTATAACTATGTCAAGGTAAAGATAACCTATAGTTTATCTCCTGCCTAGTGCTAGATTACAATTTTTCAACCTTTAGTAATGAGATTAAAAAAGATAGAAAAACCAACACAAAAGTTCGGACACAAAATTGTTTCAGTAAACTGGTGTTACCACATTCGCGCCGTCCTTCACATTTGAAATCTAAAGTACACAACATTGACCTCAGACATTAAATCTTCAATAAACTTAACCCTCTGGAAGTCATGAGAGTAGGCGTGGTGGTCTCTCGTTTTTGATAATATTTAGTGATCGCAGACTTACGGTTACAACACTTGTAACGTATCGTTGCACGTACATACTTTAGAATGCACCAGGACAAGAACATGCTGGCACCTTTAGTCAAGGATTATGCCCGCCTATAATATTGGAGATGTGAGTCTAATACCCGGTATATTTTGTTCCTAGCAATGTTAACCTGCGGAACAATTTGCTCCACATTTGCATGTTTCCTTATCAATAAATACTTCTTCATGGAAATTTTGATCCCTAAACGCAAAAAAAAAAAAAGGAAGAAAAACAAAGAAGTTTCGACAACTCTGATCGGTGAACACTTATTTAACAAAGTATAATATTGTTAACCCCCCTTTTTTTGTTGTCCGCTTAAATGGGAGAATCGAACATCCTGTTTAACGTGAGATCCGCTATCCACTCATTAGGACATCATTATTTCCCAGTCTTACTCTTAGTTATTATTTTTTTCCGCAACTAATTTGATTATAACGTTCAACACAAACGTTGTCTTTCTGTCTCACATCTGTTGCACAAAATCCATGGCCAAGTTTTATCAGTGGACCGATTGCTCTAGGGCCTAGGTACTCCTAATTATCTACCGTATCATTCCTCTATCTATCAGCTGAATCTGAAGGCGTCACTTTAATACAGCTCATAACGTGTCCACTCACCCGGCTTTTCATATTACAGCACTGTTTGGCTTCTGCTTATTCAATTGGCGCATTTGGCTTGAGTTTGGGGAACGCTCACGTCACAGATCTACTCATATTTCCTCCCCTTAGAATGACAAGGTTCTATCTCCACTTTTTGGCTGAACTGAGTTACACACTACACACTACTTCTACAAGCCTTCTCCATTGTGTGTCAAAGTATCAAGCAGATTCGGTGTGTAATTTGTTAGTATTACTAACAAGAAAAAAAAAATTCTTTACTCTAAAATCTATGATCTCATGAAACTTCAATCCTTGATTTCTCAAAAGTTGACGGAGGGGAGTTAGAACCTTGTCATTCTTAAGAGACGATTTCTGAGAGTAGGAAATTTCGTTCATTAATCTGAAAGAGACACTTTTTTTTTTTTTTTACTGACATAATCGTCTGGCTGTGCCCTCCACTAATACTTTCTTCCCTGATTGACACCAACGTAGTGGCAGAACGCAGCAGAACTGACACAATAAACATGATCATCTCAGCAAAAGCGGATATTATTTGGCGGTTGTTAGTTTTATGTACGCAACTCAAGCGTTTTGCCGTAGGGGCGCATACGTATACGTACCTATCCCTAACCCCGTCCTTATCCTCAACCCTAAATCTTATCGAATCCCTAACCATGCCCCGCTATCCTTTCAACCAAAAAAACAGGAGGAAAATAAAAAGAAAATCTGAAAGAATAATTAATTAAGACTTTTGTTAGGAGTATTTCGAGAGGAGCTCTCTAGCTCTGGAGTCACAAAAGGCTTTAAAATACCTACCCCTAGCGCAAAAAAAGAACCGTGGGAGACGTACGTACTCGTAACAATATTCTCATATTATTTTACTTTCATCCGGTGTGGAATTATATTTCCCCCCCCCCCCCACCCCCCAGATCTGGACTCCCCAGTCCAAATGTTATTACATGTATTACAGATGGACCCTCCGGTCACACTATATATTCTATGAAATACGGACTGCCCAGGTCTGGAATTCATGAAAACAATTGACTTCCGCTATGAAATATGTAGGCTAGAGGCTACTCCATCCGGTCTAAACTTCAAAGGATAGACCCCTCCCCCCCTTCCCCGCCCTTTTATTTCCCCATTCTTTCTTTACTCCTAACAGGGTGAATAGTACGTGAAAGAAGTGGATGGAACCCCCTCCCGTTCCAAATCCAGCTAATATATGATCAATACCCAATCCACTTTGTAAGCAATTAAAGATCTACTGAGCTAAAGAAAAAAAAAATGTCCATAACTTCCTGGCGTTTATTTTGAAGACCTGGTATTAAAGTTTCAACACATTTATGTATCTTCCGTCAATCTTATTATTTAAAGTGAAACAGAAAAGAATGTTTCCCTGTTAAGCCGTGCTTTCATGCGTACGGAAACGGCAACGGAAACGTCAAACATCCATCAAGGAGTAAAAATGAAGCATTTTCCATGTGTGTGGAAACGGCGTTTCCCTACCCATGAAAAAGTTCTTTCTATTTTACCGTTTAAAGTAACCCGGTTCAAGTGTTCACCGCAAGGATGTACTGGTAAGGTTTCTAATACGATTTTTTGTTTTGTTTTAGCTTTCAAAGGTGTTGTTTTATTTAGTTTTGTTGTGTTGTTTTTTTTTCTTGTCTCCCGAGAGACAAAGATTGCGGGGGAAAAAATATAGTTTTCCCACTCAACTTTAGATTCCTCTAGAATTTGCAGGAAATGAACTCTCAATCTCAGCTGTTGCTCGGACTCCTTTTCCATGGCGACAAAAATTTTTTTCCAAGGCAAGTCAATGCTAACACGATCAGATTCAGAGTGACCGCGCGTGTGTCATCAACTCGGAGAGAGCAGCAATCAACCGGAATATTTCACTGAAATTTAAGGTTTTTGATTCGAGTGGTTGTAGAATACCAAATCGATTTTATTTCCAAACCTTGCTCCTGATCAAATTACTACGTCTTCTCTTTTTAAAACTAACACATTTACCCCAAGAAGAGTGCAGTAAATAAAGGGGAAAACGCGCGGGAAAGGTGAAAGGAGAAGGAGAAGTATCATGAAGGGATTCTTTTATAATATTATTATGTTACGTTTGAACCGGCTGTTCCAAATTTAATATCATTCCGGTTGTTCGGATCCAGTGGTTTTGAACCTGAAAATGTCCAGTGCAAGTTTTTGCTCAGCTACAGCCTATATATTTTGTTATTGACTCCCAAGGACCGATAAGTTCACCGAACATTCCTCAGATGCACACTTCTTGATAAGGTTTTTTTAAATATTTTTTTTTAATCTCTATGGCTTATTCAACGTGCTCGACTGATAATTAAAATCATCAGTAAAGTGCTGGTGTAAAAACCCGTGTGTAGATGCAGTGGCGTGGCATGGATTGCCAGTGCCCGGAGCAAGGCGAGTATTGCGCCCCGTGATCCGTTAGCACTCTCTGAGTCCCTTCCACCAGTCTAGTATTGAACCCTTAACCCCCCCCCCCCCCGCCCACCACCATAAGTATTGATAGCATTGCTGATGTAATTAAAGGAAAATGTATTTAATGCTGATCTACTCCAATACATTTAAAATCGCTTGATTTTCATTTGGGCAATTTTTTTTAATAACAGTATTGACTTCTGCATTGAAATCTGAATTGACAGTGTCGCTAGTTTACTCAAGTCTGTCTTGGCTCATTGTAGATCTCTGATAAGTTTTGATTGATTTCATTTAAAAGTGACAATTTTGAAATTTTGCTCCTGGGGCAATCTCCCCTGTGCCACAGCACATGCTACCCCACTGTACAGAAATGTCTTCTGAAGATATGAAAAACAAAACAAGAAGAGAAGAAAAAAAAAGAAAGAAAAATGTCGACAGATAGGGACTAATCAGTAGCCAATGATATCCGATCCATTAGTAAGGGAGCGACACTGACTGATTGAAACATCACAAAGCAGATAGGCCCTATATCCAGCTGAGATTTCAAGTTTTCGGAGACAGATAATCTCCGTTTTGTCAGTTGCATCCGCCACCAGGATTGTCGATATTCTGACCATCGTGTAGATGTAATGCTGTAGAAGACAGCGTCAAGCTGAATTTCACGCAACTTCAGCCAATTGGAACTGGACGTAGATTTCCAATCAGCCTGCAGGATTCTCCGGTGATCTGCAGCCGGCTCAGAGTAAAATAAGGGGCAGTGATAAAAGTTCCTAGGACAGAATTAGTCATTATGAAGTTCGTTGTGTTTTTCCTCGCGCTCTCATCACTCGCCATTGGTGATGTCTACTCTATGAGATCAGAGGCAAGAATGAGACAGAAACGAAAAGAGCTGGCCAGAGTGAGCCAGCACAGGTTTCCAACAGACAACCAGGCCCAAGTGTCATACTACAAAGATGAGATGTACCAGCATCTTAACGACGAACGTGCACTTTCTCCGGCGGATGTAGCGGCAGATGGACGTACAGCTGATCAAGACGAGATGAAGGCAGACATTCGGCATGAGGAGACTTCTGACGATCCAATGGTGTCGTACCTGTCACGTCGTCGAAGGTGGGACGGCCATTTTGTGGCGAATATGACGTGTGAAATTTGTGAATTAGTGATAGAAAGTCTGCAAGAAATGATCAGAGAGGAAAAAACTAGAGAAGAAATCATAGAGGAGGCCATCAAAATATGCATCAAACTGAGGATTGAAGATGAAAGAATATGCAAGATGATTGTCCCTTTGTTTCAGGTAAACTTCACAACTCTGTAAAATGTGATCGTCCCTTTGTTTCAGGTAAACTTCACAACTCTGTAAATGATTGTATATTCCAGCAAGGTTTCACGTACTTGTATACTTTACTTCAAGCACTATATCCACGTGGGCCACTAAGGCATGGACGACCAAAAATTAGATAGATGGCCCTGTCACGAAAAGTGCACTGAACATCTATTTCATCTTGTAATTGAACATTACAAAAGAAAAAACTGCACTCTTGTATGGATATAGGCTATACCAGGGGTGGCCAAATCGCGTCTCGCGAGCCAGGTGAGGCTCTTTGACCTTCAATAATCATGAGGCTGGTGGAAATATTTTGGCTGAGCTTTTTTGTTTTCATCACAGTTAATGTTGACCCTTTCAGTGCCAGCAGTGCAAACTCGTGAGGTGAGAGTTGTAGTACAGCTTGTAAATTATAGAAATGTGAAAATCCTTTGTTGAAAATTAATGTTTCACTATGTAGATTCACATTCACGACTTGAAGCGGCTGCAGCAATCGTACCTGAAAGTAGCAAGGAATTTGAAAATCGTAACTTTCCGGCGTTGGCAAGTAAAGGGTTAAAGGTAAATTAGAAACAAATTCAAGCTTAAAAGATGATTTACTAGTTATGAACTGTGACCCCGCTGGTTTTCAAACGAAAGTTTGATGTTCATGATTGATACAAATACTTAAGAATTTAAATCCTAATTTTAATGCTAGATGTGAGTGGAGCATTGCTCTTTAGTGCTGAGGAAAAAATAGTGGGAGGCAGTGGTATTAAAGACATTTCAGGTCAGCAAGATTTCCCCCACACACGTTATGTATGTAATGCAATGTAACACAAGATGTTGAACTGTTCTGACCTAGTTGGTACAGTTTCGGACACAAGTTTTGTTTACAAGTGTCTGTGAACATTTTTGAAGGAAGATGCGGGCCATCAACTTGTAAGAAAAGAAAATAAGACGACAACAGAAATGTTCATATCTTGTGGCCCTCGGATATCTGAAGTTTATCGTATGTGGCTCTCACGTTAAGTAGTCTGGCCACCTCTGATATATAATAACACACCACGAATAGGCAATTTCAACATCCTTAGAAGTTTTCTGGATATGGTCAACTAAGATCATGTAATCAAAATTTATCTGGCAGAGAATATAAGCGCAGGACCGTGAGAGAGGATTACGCCTAAGCTTCAGAAACTTTCAGAATAATTACGCCCCTATCCATATTCCTAAATCTCACTCAAGTGAAAATTCGCTCAGACATGACAGATCTAGCTGCGATGCGGCTTGTCGTGATGCAAATTCCGTGTTCGAGGGAAGAAATTATATCTCTGTCGTCATAGACGACGGCAACATTATGTTCGGTGGCCAGTTGTGAAATTTTGTACAAGTGGGAGTTTTGTCTAAACTCTTTGTAGATTGGACTGGAGTCAATTCATTTCCCATAAAAAGATCATGTAGATATGATCTTTTAAATAATACCGTTTTTACAGTAAATAAACGTTATGTGATGTTATTTGGAGACAACCGTGGCTCTCATCAGTTTTAGAAACTAAAACTGTGTCCCGTGCAGTAAATGACCGCACGTTAAACAATGAATTATATTTCTCAGACATGTTTTAAAGATGTATTCATTGTCAACATCGATACAGGTTTTGTTATACATGTGTAAATTAAATGGCTTAATAGAAAAAGAAATGGCTTTCAAAAATATTCATCGGCCATTTAAAAACAGGGCCGGATTTAGATGAAAAGAAGCCCTAGACTATTCTAGCTGTGAGGCCCCTTCCAATCATCCACCTTCACGCCTAGATGAAGATGGGAGTGTTCTATAATATTTACGTAATGTCAATGATGATGATAGATGTTTAAAATTCAGCACTTCGCAATTCCTTCTGGAAAGGACATATGCTCAGAAAATTACAAAAGATTTGTTCAGAAACTACAGTGTATTGTAACATCATATGTAAGAAAAGGCAACGCATGTCACAAAATATTATGCAGACTGGCCCGAAGCGGCCAGGCCCCCTTAGATTATGAGGCTCTAGGCTTCAGCTTGTCTAGGCTAATGATAAATCCGGCACTCTTTAAAAAGTAGGCATTGGTTTAGTTTGGGTGCCGATAGACCTAAATGATCATTTTTTGCAAACTCTCTAACGCTGGAAAGAAAAAAAAAAGAAAGATAACATCAGGTTGTTGTCAAGATTAAAGTTATAATTGTCGTGCTGGGTCACGACTTGTTTTTTTTGTCACGGTTTCGTTGATTATAACCAGCGGAAATGTCCTTGAACTGTCTCGTGAACAGTTTGTTTTTGTAACGCTTTTTCTTAGAGATGGAGGGGGGGTATGGCAAGATGGAATGAATGGATAAGTTAGCAGTGACGGTGCAATTCTCGACCCCGTGATTTTGATGAACTCTAACAGGGGAAGAGAAGGGGTGAGTAAAGGGAGATAGTAAATTCGTACATAAAACGTAGAGGGCACGAGGGGTTAGAGACTTTAGGAAGGGTTTTGACATGTTAATTTGCAGCCGGCCGCACAGTATATAAGCGCAGCCATTCCTATGTTTGAGACTCCATGCAGAAATATCCATCTGTGCAGGCGGTCGGCGGGATTCTGCCAGAAGAATCAGAAGACTGTTATATTCATGTCTATGTCCATTATAGACACTGAAATGAGACCATATGCTCCTCCGTGAGAATTACCCACTGCTGTTATCTGCTGTTCCCTGATTTCTAATCAGGGACCAAGTGTAAGTGTCTGCCTGTTGATTCAACAATGAACGTGAAGCTGACCTTAATTTTCCAGTAGGAGTGCTACCGAAGAATGCAAGACAACCATGTATATTAACTTGCAACTAGATCTAGTATGAATGTCTGGCATACACATTTGTAAATTGAAATTGATGTGTCTGGATGAGGCTGGGGATTGCCAGCCCATCCTAGAGCAGATCTAGATCTAACTTAACTACGTCAGTTTGTATTGACGAGTTTGATCCATTATAAGCGGTAGGCACAAATAACTGAGATAACATTGTCGTCTGAGACATTAGAATATTATGTGATAGATAGTAGGCAGACTATATCTGAGAAACAGATAAGTAATACTTAAATTGTGAGTGAGACAGAATGATATAATCTTTTAGGAATCTAGAGGAGACTTCTAGTGACATATTATTGAATTTTCATTTGATGCTGCTGATGTTGTCTTTTTAGTATGTAAGAGCTAGACGAAATTGTTAGGGAATATAAAGTAAATAAATTTGTGGCCCTTCAGGTCTGTTGATAAAACCATTCAGATTGTTATTAGTATGTGGCATGGTATGAAAGAGTAATTCCTAAATACCTCTCGATATTTAAATGCAGTCGTAACACCTATAATTCCATAAAACCCAACCTGTAACACTGGAGAGGGACCCCTTAAAGAATTTAAATAACGCCATGCCATTTAGGTAAATTATTCTAAAATCTATTGTATTTTATCCCATTATTTGATATTGTACTATTATAACATTGTGATTTCAGGTCCCTTTTATTTTAGAGTATAGGCAATTTGTATTAATGTAATATTTTGGTTCAATTTCATATGGTGAGCTCAACATCCCATTGACCCGACGACACCGGCGAGGGACACCTTTCACCTTACAGATCTACCTGAGACAGAAACGCATTTTTTTGGGCTTGGAACGAGCTATGGTTTGAGGATATCTACCATCTGAATTCCTCAAAAAGAAAGATAAGTGAACCATCTATTTGACAGTCTTGAGGAGGGCGAGGTACTTTCCGCTCTGTGTTCCAGGCTATTTTCCATTTACTATATGTTTAGTTTAAGAGCGGGAGGTTGGTTGGGGTCATAGTTTAGCATATCTTCTTTGCCATTTCGAAGGATATTGGAGTGCCTTGGTGGCTATTGATAACTCGGGGGGATTTGCTTCACTGTGAATAGTTCTATTAGGGATCCATTATTCGTATAGATTGTGGCGTTTCTTTTCCTTCCTCACATTTCTTTAGGAAGATGTCTCTCCTGTCTTCTTCTTAAACTTTCTGTAATATAGGTTAGGACTTGTAGGGTCTGTTATCGTTCGTTTTGCTTGTAAGTCTTGCGTCTTGTTTGTAATGTACCTCTTTTTATACATTCGTTATATCGTATTTACCTTTTTTGTTTATACTTAATTTTTCTTCCATACCTGAATTCGTTCACGTGTTGTGACACGGTGAGTGAGTTCATGAGTAATCTGGGTTAATTGACTGAGGATTTTTATTGAATTGTTGGAACCCGTGCAGTTAGCATGCTGCCTGTTCTATGGAGCTTATTAAGCATTATGTATTACCGATCTCGTCTTTATATTGACGAGCCCCCGAGAGGGCAGTACTAGGCTGCTTAGGGAGGTGACTTTTTTTTTTTTTTAGTAGGGATATGTGGTGAATATTGATGTTATTTTCGGCTGAGCGGCCGCCCGAGGAGCAAAGAGTTTATTGTCTCATGGGACTTGTTCGTATCAGTATTGAGGTAATGTCATTATAAAAGACACGTGGTATATTGAGAGAGAGAGAGAGTTGAACCTTCTTACAGGCATTGTAAGCCCCACAGGGCAGTGTAAGGCCTCAGGGCAGTGTAAGGCCGCAGGCAGTGTAAGACGCGGAGACGCAGTATAAGACCTATGGGCAGTGTAAGGCCGCAGGCAGTGTAAGACCGACGGGCAGTGTAAGACCGACCGGTAAGAAGAGGAATTTTCGCGTTTGAGAGTTTTTCCAGTGATAACAGAGAACACTGATTCGTCGCGTTGAGAGAGAGATATATTTTTGCAGTGGTAACAGAGGACACTGCGTGGTCGCGTTTTAAGTTGTGGAGTGGTTTTTTTTATACCTGATTATGTCTTAGGCTGTCCGCGTTCCGTGGACCAGCTAACGTAATGCCAGTTATGACTATATACCGAGATGACTGTGACACTTGACGTGTGCATGGCTTGCGTAAAGCGCATTAATTTAACTAGCTATCGCCTCGTGCCATTTCATCTATACCGGATTCGATACGGAGATTAAATAAATTAAATCATATTGTTATTAAATTGAGAAAGTTCTATACTATTGTTGCATTTAAGGCAGCACCACGCGAGTTTGAAATGTAAACGTTAAGCTAATGAACTTTTCGCCGTTTTTATTTCGGCTTCATTATACGGAAATCCGTTGTAGGACAGACCCACAATTTCATTACTCTATTACAGAGTCTGTCTTGTATTGGGGTTGGATAGTGCTTTTCCCCCTCAATTCTAGACGGTGGATGGATTCACATTTATCTTGTTCATTACTTTATGAACCAGTTTTACAATCCTTTTTTGTGAATATCCTCTTTCCACCAACGTCATCCCGGACTGTGACCTGAACTTCTGACAAACCTGACGCCCTTGTCAGCGGGTCAATGAGATGGAGACATGGCAAACCAAGCTACCAGAGCTACTGCTGCCATTGGATACCACAGTATTTTAATTAACAATATATTGTGTGTGAATGTGTATATAAGCAGCAATTATGTGTGTTGACTAGATAATTATGAGCCTATTCCTTCAGTAAGGCTTGATTGTTTGATAATAGTTATACTTTAATCCAGCAGTATACAGTGATATACTCATTGTTATTATAGATGTTCCTGAGAAGTTTGATTGTCTGCAGTAAGAATGTTTCGATAGAATAGATTCTATAGAACGTGGCATCAATAATTGTATGCTTTTTGTCCATCCAATATGCACGTTCTTAGTTAGATTTTTTGTTCTCAAGCTTAAGGCTCGTTTTTCTACAGTAGTACTTAAGCCCCTACCACAATAACTTTGGGATTTCTTGGATCCTATCGTGTAAATTTTACTTAAAATTTCCACTGGGGTGGGGGATGTCAAGATTAAAGTTATAATTGTCGTGCTGGGTCACGACTTGTTTTTTTTGTCACGGTTTCGTTGATTATAACCAGCGGAAATGTCCTTGAACTGTCTCGTGAACAGTTTGTTTTTGTAACGCTTTTTCTTAGAGATGGAGGGGGGGTATGGCAAGATGGAATGAATGGATAAGTTAGCAGTGACGGTGCAATTCTCGACCCCGTGATTTTGATGAACTCTAACAGGGGAAGAGAAGGGGTGAGTAAAGGGAGATAGTAAATTCGTACATAAAACGTAGAGGGCACGAGGGGTTAGAGACTTTAGGAAGGGTTTTGACATGTTAATTTGCAGCCGGCCGCACAGTATATAAGCGCAGCCATTCCTATGTTTGAGACTCCATGCAGAAATATCCATCTGTGCAGGCGGTCGGCGGGATTCTGCCAGAAGAATCAGAAGACTGTTATATTCATGTCTATGTCCATTATAGACACTGAAATGAGACCATATGCTCCTCCGTGAGAATTACCCACTGCTGTTATCTGCTGTTCCCTGATTTCTAATCAGGGACCAAGTGTAAGTGTCTGCCTGTTGATTCAACAATGAACGTGAAGCTGACCTTAATTTTCCAGTAGGAGTGCTACCGAAGAATGCAAGACAACCATGTATATTAACTTGCAACTAGATCTAGTATGAATGTCTGGCATACACATTTGTAAATTGAAATTGATGTGTCTGGATGAGGCTGGGGATTGCCAGCCCATCCTAGAGCAGATCTAGATCTAACTTAACTACGTCAGTTTGTATTGACGAGTTTGATCCATTATAAGCGGTAGGCACAAATAACTGAGATAACATTGTCGTCTGAGACATTAGAATATTATGTGATAGATAGTAGGCAGACTATATCTGAGAAACAGATAAGTAATACTTAAATTGTGAGTGAGACAGAATGATATAATCTTTTAGGAATCTAGAGGAGACTTCTAGTGACATATTATTGAATTTTCATTTGATGCTGCTGATGTTGTCTTTTTAGTATGTAAGAGCTAGACGAAATTGTTAGGGAATATAAAGTAAATAAATTTGTGGCCCTTCAGGTCTGTTGATAAAACCATTCAGATTGTTATTAGTATGTGGCATGGTATGAAAGAGTAATTCCTAAATACCTCTCGATTTTTAAATGCAGTCGTAACACCTATAATTCCATAAAACCCAACCTGTAACAGTTGTAACATCAATAATTATTGATGGCGGTTGTTATAAGTACGTACCCACCCAAGACTTTTGCGCTAGAGGGACCCACATAAACGTGCCTAGCCCTAACCCCGTCCTTATCCTCAAACCTAAATCTTATCGAATCCCTATCCCTGCCATTTACCCTTTCAACTGTTGGATGAACTACGAGTGGGTAATGTGGTTACTGCGTGGGTTCAATAGTAACTCCCTTAAGGATACACAGGATTAACAAACACAGGGTTCTGCTGGCAATCTTATTTATTCAAAAAGCCTAACAAAGGTATCACTACCAAACAAAAAGGCATAGGAGAACCCTACCAAGCAAAAAAAAAAAAAAAAGCCCAACCAGCCATAAGCCAAAGTCTCTCTGCTACTGGCGCAACTGGACTAGGCCATGTTTTGGGCGAGGCGCGCCTCGGCAGGCCGCCGTCGGTCTATTGTACTGCAAGGTCCACTTGTGCTTCCTATTGTTGCGGCGTCTTTGATGGAGTGTACTGACCACTCGAACTGGTATCTTATTTATGAGCCAGCGCGGACGTCCGAGAGAGCTAGTACGTAGTCCAGTGTTTGGACAAGTGAAAGGCTCGGACATGGAGTCCAGCCCGACAATAAAACTGGTTAGGGTCCCAACACAATCGAATCCACAGAGCGGTTAAAAGGGTGCGCACAAAAGTTAATTAGATATCCCAGTAAACTGCAGAAATTACTCTAACGTCCCCTCCAGCAATAATTGAATAAATTTGACCCAGGTTGGATTTATCGGGGATAACATGCGTCTAACTCGTGGTTTACTTTAAATCCGAGATCCTCTTATTAATTATTTCAATAGGACATGTGCATCAAAGTACAACGAAATTAGTACCATTATAAAGTAGAAACTTGCTGCTAAAATTCTAACTGACTACTTTTACCAGAAACCCGGTAATAGTTTTAATATAAATTTTCAAAGTGTCAGGACTAACAACATTTGCCAGATTTGTGTGGGATATTTCAGTCCATTAATATGACGTATCTCCGTTGATAACAAACGTTATCATAAATACCTATATTGTACCGATAGGGTATTGTCTACTCTCAAAAATGAATTCGGGTTCCCGTCTTTCTGTCAGTGGATAACAACGAAGGAGCGAGTTGTAAGAAACTTAAAGCCATGATATAAGAGCTGGAAGCCCGGTGGTCAAAATTTCCAATTGACCAATCAAAATGCGCGCTTTACACCGTGATGTGAATAACGGGTCCCGCGCCAGTATTACAAGGGAAATAATCCAGTTAATGGTACTCGGCCAAGTGTCCATAAACTACTATGAGTGGCCGTCCCTCACTCACGCACCAGAGTTACCATGAAAGCACATTAAAAATAGAAAGTCGTTCATCCTCTCACACAACCAAAAAACAGGAGGAATTAAAACAAAAAGAAAACCTGAAAGAATAATAAATTAAGGCTGTTGCTAGTAGTATTTCGGGAGGAGCTCTCTAGCGGTGGAGTCACAAAAAGGTTAAAAAATACGTACCCTAGCGCGAAAAAACTTGCGAGACGTACGTACGCGTAACAACATTCTATAATAATGGATGAAGTACTGAATGTGGAGCAATGTTAAAGCAAACTTGATGTGCCCATCTCCAGGAAGAAGGCATCTATGTCGTCGCTAATCTCCCCCTGGCGCCAAGTGATGCTTGTGGATTGTTGCTGAGACGCGCATGCGCCAAGCCCTACTTCCCCGGATCTGTGTGGAACGTCACGTTCCCAGACATACCTAAACCAGAACCCAAACCGCCCACCCCTCCAAAGGTAAGAAAATCGCAAATCTGAGTAGGACACACTACATGATTGAATCCCTAATTTATTATTTTATCTTGCTGATTTCTAAAAATATCTCCAGTAGGCATTCCGAGACACAGGACCCCGAGACGAATCAATTCCTCTTATTCCGTCCGTCAACTTGCCATGCGTATCATCGATGTTAACAATACAACAATTCGCACTATACCCCATCATAACTGAACAAAAAAGAGTATACTCACCGTATCTAAACGCGAGCAATTTGTGGACGTGTTGTGGAAGAAGGGATGGTTCGTCTCGGTATGCTGTGTCTCGGATGTGCTTTTCTCCTTTAGCTTTTTTGGAAACGGTTGTTCTAACTGGATGATGATTACAATCCCTCAAGTTTAAGCTGGCGGACTACACGAATCAGACACTTAACAACACTCATTTCACTGCAAATTACATATTTTCAGCTCTAGTAAATTTCTAATGCTTTTTTACCAATACTTCAACTTAGTGCCAATCTTAACCACAATCCTAACTCTGGCCCAAAAAAGTACTCGCAAAACAGCATCGATACTGGTACAACGGCCAACTTGGCAAGGAAAAAATAATAACCTCGATTTATGAACTATAGGAAATAATTTTCCATCAAAATGTCCTGACCTCAAACCCAATGATTGGTTCATTTATATATATATATATTTATTTTTTTTATGTGTTTGTCCTGCCAGCCCAAGGCCCCCACTGTGAGGTTTCTGCAACTGACTGACATCCACATAGACTTTATGTACAAAGAGGGGTCCAATCCAGACTGTGGGGAACCGCTGTGCTGTAGAGCCAATGATAATCTGACTGGTGGGTCAAGTTTTGCGTTTGACGTGAACTACCCGGGGTTTCCCCACGGCCATAAGTGACACCAGAGATACCAAATATCAACTAAGTCTAGCCGAGCCGACACTGACACTAGTCATTTCTGTGTTTTAGATCTTTATTGGCATTTACACTTCACTTTTCTTGTTTTTACTTTTCTTGTTGTTGTTTCTGTGTGCTTGTGTGGTAGAGATAAGTTGTTGTTTCTGTGTGCTTGTGTGGTAGAGATAAGTTGTTGTTTCTGTGTGCTTGTGTGGTAGAGATAAGTTGTTGTTTCTGTGTGCTTGTGTGGTAGAGATAAGTTCTTGTTTCTGTGTGCTTGTGTGGTAGAGATAAGTTGTTGTTTCTGTGTGCTTGTGTGGTAGAGATAAGTTGTTGTTTCTGTGTGCTTGTGTGGTAGAGATAAGTTCTTGTTTCTGTGTGCTTGTGTGGTAGAGATAAGTTCTTGTTTCTGTGTGCTTGTGTGGTAGAGATAAGTTGTTGTTTCTGTGTGCTTGTGTGGTAGAGATAAGTTGTTGTTTCTGTGTGCTTGTGTGGTAGAGATAAGTTGTTGTTTCTGTGTGCTTGTGTGGTAGAGATAAGTTGTTGTTTCTGTGTGCTTGTGTGGTAGAGATAAGTTCTTGTTTCTGTGTGCTTGTGTGGTAGAGATAAGTTCTTGTTTCTGTGTGCTTGTGTGGTAGAGATAAGTTGTTGTTTCTGTGTGCTTGTGTGGTAGAGATAAGTTGTTGTTTCTGTGTGCTTGTGTGGTAGAGATAAGTTCTTGTTTCTGTGTGCTTGTGTGGTAGAGATAAGTTGTTGTTTCTGTGTGCTTGTGTGGTAGAGATAAGTTGTTGTTTCTGTGTGCTTGTGTGGTAGAGATAAGTTCTTGTTTCTGTGTGCTTGTGTGGTAGAGATAAGTTCTTGTTTCTGTGTGCTTGTGTGGTAGAGATAAGTTCTTGTTTCTGTGTGCTTGTGTGGTAGAGATAAGTTGTTGTTTCTGTGTGCTTGTGTGGTAGAGATAAGTTCTTGTTTCTGTGTGCTTGTGTGGTAGAGATAAGTTGTTGTTTCTGTGTGCTTGTGTGGTAGAGATAAGTTGTTGTTTCTGTGTGCTTGTGTGGTAGAGATAAGTTGTTGTTTCTGTGTGCTTGTGTGGTAGAGATAAGTTCTTGTTTCTGTGTGCTTGTGTGGTAGAGATAAGTTCTTGTTTCTGTGTGCTTGTGTGGTAGAGATAAGTTGTTGTTTCTGTGTGCTTGTGTGGTAGAGATAAGTTCTTGTTTCTGTGTGCTTGTGTGGTAGAGATAAGTTGTTGTTTCTGTGTGCTTGTGTGGTAGAGATAAGTTGTTGTTTCTGTGTGCTTGTGTGGTAGAGATAAGTTCTTGTTTCTGTGTGCTTGTGTGGTAGAGATAAGTTGTTGTTTCTGTGTGCTTGTGTGGTAGAGATAAGTTCTTGTTTCTGTGTGCTTGTGTGGTAGAGATAAGTTCTTGTTTCTGTGTGCTTGTGTGGTAGAGATAAGTTCTTGTTTCTGTGTGCTTGTGTGGTAGAGATAAGTTGTTGTTTCTGTGTGCTTGTGTGGTAGAGATAAGTTCTTGTTTCTGTGTGCTTGTGTGGTAGAGATAAGTTGTTGTTTCTGTGTGCTTGTGTGGTAGAGATAAGTTGTTGTTTCTGTGTGCTTGTGTGGTAGAGATAAGTTCTTGTTTCTGTGTGCTTGTGTGGTAGAGATAAGTTGTTGTTTCTGTGTGCTTGTGTGGTAGAGATAAGTTCTTGTTTCTGTGTGCTTGTGTGGTAGAGATAAGTTGTTGTTTCTGTGTGCTTGTGTGGTAGAGATAAGTTCTTGTTTCTGTGTGCTTGTGTGGTAGAGATAAGTTCTTGTTTCTGTGTGCTTGTGTGGTAGAGATAAGTTGTTGTTTCTGTGTGCTTGTGTGGTAGAGATAAGTTGTTGTTTCTGTGTGCTTGTGTGGTAGAGATAAGTTCTTGTTTCTGTGTGCTTGTGTGGTAGAGATAAGTTGTTGTTTCTGTGTGCTTGTGTGGTAGAGATAAGTTGTTGTTTCTGTGTGCTTGTGTGGTAGAGATAAGTTGTTGTTTCTGTGTGCTTGTGTGGTAGAGATAAGTTCTTGTTTCTGTGTGCTTGTGTGGTAGAGATAAGTTGTTGTTTTGTTTTTTTTAGAATTTTGCCCGATTAGCGGCCTTGTTCGGCCTGTTCGTCTCGACTTTCAACTGCCAAGGTATCTCCAACGTGCGCGACGTGCACATGGGCCGTCCCAGTTGTTTGTCCTTGTCCGAGAAGACTAGGTGCTCGATCCCACCTACCATAGAATCAGGAATAGAATTTTTTCCGCAAAAAAAAAAAAAAAATCACATACGTATGCCTGCACTGACTGGGGATCGAACCCGATACCTTCGGCATGAGACACGAGCACCTTGCCTCTAGACCAACATGTCTCCCTAACACTACTCAATTACGGTTGACCAACAGATTAAATACCAACCATCCACCCAACCAGGCACCAATTAACCAACCACTCAACCAGTCACCTAACCAATTACCTAATCAACTATCTAAACAACCAGTTATCAACCAACCGGGAAAATACATTCAACTAACTGGATAGGCTTTGTTAACATAATTTCCACATATCCCACCCTGCCCACAAAGTTTCCACTTGCCAAGATACTCAGCTCATCACACAGGCAAAGAACCAGCTTTCAGATCGGCGGGAGCACCTGGTACCCCATGAGATTTTCAAACTCCAAAGACAGAACGGTCATTCGGTGTGTTTATTCGCTCGCTTAGCTGGGGTTAAGCAAAGTGAGAAACGATAAGATGAGACACTCCCTTCTTCGCATCTCTAAAAAATCGTGCACACAATTTGTGCGCTGATCGATGGTGGGGCCCAAGGCGCATTGTTTGAAAAGAATGCTTGATAATAAAAAATAATGATAATATTAATGTTACGGATTTGTTACGATGTTACTGCGACCAAAAGAAAAAGAAAACATAGTCCGATTTTTCCCACAGCGATTGCAGTAATAATTAGAAATAGATGACGTCATTCGAGGCCTACAGCGATAGCTGAACAGTAAACAAATTTTAATATCTTCCCTATCTGGCTTTGTAAAATACGGTATTCTGTATGACTTCCTCGCATTCGCCGTTAGGTGGCGGTTCGAAATCTGCGTACGCTGAACAGGACGGGAATACAGAGAGAAAAAGTGAGGGGGGGGGGGGAGGTGTCTAAACTCTACATGGGCTCAGACAGTAAACAAGTAAACCTGGTAACGCCTGAGTTCATCTCTTCCATCACTCACTTCAGCAATCTTCATCTTGGTGTTGATCAGAGACAGCTCACTCTCTCTTCATCGCAGACAGCTCACTCTCCCTTCATCACAGCAACTCATTCTCCCTTCTTCTGGACAGCGCACTCTCCCTTCATGACAGATGGCTCACTCTCCTTTCACCACAGACAGCTCACTCTCCCGTCACCACATGCAGCTCAATCTCAATTCATCACAGACAGCTCATTCTCCCTACATCACGAACAGCCCCCTCTCCTTTCTTTTTGTAGCCACTCCAGCTAAAGACAGACACACAGCTGGAAAGTTTGGACAACTGGACCACTGTGATGCCCCTCACATTCTGGTAGAAAATCTGTTCCGACATCTTAGCACTATCAAAGATCAGGTAATTCTTCAACAAATGGCAATTTTTGCGTCTTTTCTAACTTGCCAGGTTCTGACTTCAACGTTAGTAACTTTACCTTCAGTTTTTCACATGCCATCATAATTATAACGCTTGGGGGGTTAACCCCATGACAACGAGCGCGACCTGTGCGTTGCGGCGCCTTAGTTGACTATAATTATTATTATACCGAGTGCACGCTCTATGTCGTTTTGGGTGTTGATGTCAAAGCATACCTACAGTGCAATCCTAACAGCTATACATGTCCTGTCTGTGCATGATTCTTTGTAAATGACCTTATGAAGAGGGTTATAGGATTTGGCTCAGGAACCCAGGTGCAGGGTCATGTAAGGCTCGGGGGGTCAGGGTTCAAATCTCGTTCATACGTTACCTAAAATGCCAGGGTATCAAAGATCAGATGGAAATTCAGGGTTAACATTGGTGACATTGAAAGGGAGAATTGTAGAAAACTGTTTGATCACACCTTTTTGCATTTATATTGGGTTCAATCAACTCTGCCTACAATCCATTGTACGAAAAACTATTAAAATTATGACTATTCACAGAGTGAGCATTTGTTCTACTAATTAGAAAACTGCAAATCCTCTTCAAACGTCATGGAAAGAGACAAGGGTGGTAACTTTCGTTTCCTTGTTTTCCTTCCCTAAGTTCGACTATGTCATCTTCACTGGAGACATCCCCGCCCATGATGTTTGGAACCAAAGTAAAACGGATCAGTTAGAACATCTGGTTACTTTGGATCGCCTCTTCAACAAATACCTGCCCGACAAACCATGGTATGCCTGTGTGGGCAATCACGAGAGTTCACCCATTTCAAGGTCAGAGAATTTTGCCAAGAACCGATTGTATGCAAAATTAAATTGCCCGTACATGCAAAATATAAATATTAATAAGTGGAAGACAGTTAATTATTATGTGCATGAAAGAATGACTACTTGTGTGAAAACATTCAAACAGAGATGTGAATTATAGCACTGGCATACTTTAAAAGTACAAACAGTTCTATTTCCCTTGAAGTCGTCTGAAACACTTTTAATGTCTTTAGATGGTCTTGTCCACAGCATCCGCTCCGCTATATTTACAGAAAATGACATATGAAAAACTCTTTGCCTCTATAGCGGTGAGGGGCGGAGCGGAACGGATGCCGTGGACAATCATGAGGCAAAGAGTATTTTAGGTCATTTTACGTGGAAAAAAAAAACGGAGTGGGGAGGATGCTGTGGACAAGACCACTTAGTCGACAGTGGAATGTTCCAGTGTGTTTTACACCACAACAAACAAAGGCTAACAGAACTCCATTGGCAAGTATGTGTGTGTCAATCATCTGTGGGCACTGCAGCGACAGTCAGTCACAGCCGCGTCAAGAGCACGAGATCTATAGCATTACCAACAACCCCTGCATCATAACCAGTGGCGTAGCGTTGGGGGTGCCGCAGGGGCGATTGCCCTAGAAGCAAATTCTTAGTAGGGGCGCAAAATTTCAAAAGAAAAAAATGATAAATTAGTGATAACAAAACAAAACAAAAAAAAGCGCTCCCTACCCCTCAACATCTCCCAATGTTCGAACATTCTACACAGTTTTCCAAAGCCGTGGGGCAAATAAACGTTGTTACATCGTCCTGACAAGGTTCTAACTCCCTTCCGACAACTTTGAGAAATCGAGGATTGAAGTTTCATACCTTTTAGAGCAAAGAATGTTTTTCTTTTTAGCAATACTTACAAACTACACACGAATCTGCTTGATACTTTGACACATAGTTGAGAAGGCCCGTAGAAGTAGTGTGTAGTGTGTAACTCAGTTCAGCCAAAAAGTGGAGATAGAATTTTGTCATTCTAAGGGGACGACATGCTAGCCCTACACGGGTAAGGGGGCGCAATACTTACCTTGCCCCGGGCGGTGGCAACCCACGCTACGCCATTGATCATAACTTGTAGAGCTACAACTACCACATTAAGTTTATTCACCATGGTAACGAACAGTGACATCTTGTAGCTTTCCTCAGCCGGGTATCCCGGGCTATGACAGCGGCTGGCTCTATGGAGCCCTGGCAACAGTCTGGGGCCGCTGGTTGCCACAGGAAGCTTTAGTCCAAGTTCTCCGGTAAGGATACACTGACAGCTTTTAACCCTACCACAGTTAAATTAGCTAAGTTTCCAACACTGTGCAGTCCGTGCTAATGAAATTGGCTTTCTATAAATGCTTACTTAGTTGGAGTTTTCAGGTCCAAACGAGTGCAAAATGCCAACTTTATAAGATCAGAACTTGCAGCTCAGAAACTTGTGGCAGGACACAGTGATTACCCGCCGACAGTAGTGCTAGTAGTGCTGTTACAAGTACGTACGTCCCCCAAGTTTTTTGTGCTAAGAATAGGCATTTTCTCCCGAAATGCTCCTAACAACAGCCTTAATTAATTATGATTAATTATTCTTTCAGATTTTGATTTTGTTTTACTCCTGTTTTCCGGTTGAAAGGGTAGGGGGCAGGGTTAGGGATTCGATAAGATTTAGGGTTGAGGATAAGGCTTGGGGTGCGTATGTACTTGTCTTATAACAACACTCATTCTTAGTTATTGTCCAGGTCGGAGCAGGTGACAGAGAGTTGGCAATCGATTCATCCATTGTGATCTCTGTCATAAGCAGTCAGGTAAGTTTTCCTGTTGCTTTTGAGTGCTAGAAAGAAGTAATGGTTTGGGTTTTTTTTAGAATTTTGCCACACAACAAAAAGAGGTCTAACAATGTCATTATTTCTCATTCAATGTCTGCCCTACATTCCACAGCTGTGGCAGTTATTCCTTTTCTCCATTCTCGGGCTTCAGGATTATTTCTGTCAACGATAACTATTGCAACAATTTAAACTGGTGAGTTGTCTCCTCTTCAGCATGAAATATGCACTTGTGCACTTCCTTATTTAATCTCAGAGGCTGTTTTTTATTGCAATCGTGGACACAGTTCTGTTCACTGGCCTGCCAATTACTGTTGACACTTACAGAATCTGCATCGTGCCCCCTCCTCCCAACTGAGAAATTTGAGGGGGGGGGGGGGGCTCACAACATTTGTGAAATCCCTGAAATCTTCCTTTGTATGGGCGTGTGACAATTGTAAAGATGAAGGTCACTGATGCTTTAAAATACTAAATGACATTTTAGCCCGACCTTTTTCACTGTTTCATGAGATAAGTTGTTTTGTATATTAACTACACCGTTGTTCGATTTTTACACAATCCTACAATTCATCTCTTCGGAAAAAGGATTTAGATTCTTACATTTAACATTTTAATTTATGAATGTGATTGAAAACTCACCCCCTCCCCCATTCTCCCCATAAGCGCTTTTAATTAGATGGGGTCAATACCCCCCCCCCCTCCCTTGAACTTACTTACTTTATGAATATCCCCAGAGATAACTGTCACTACAAGGTTGTCCTTGGCGAAAAAAGAAAAAACAACAACCTAGTGTATATCACGTCAGACCTCATGTTTAACCTTCGGCTTTGTCTCAAGGTGGCTCTCTACAAACTTACAAACGGCTGTAAAATTTTGGAAATAAAACCCTTGTCGTCTTTCATTCAAGATCTAATTCTATTGATCCTATAAATGAACTGGATTTAAATGAACATTTCAGGCAAGCCAGAGATGGTCGAAACACTTGACCAGTCGGCTAAAAAAACGTAATGTGTTTGTTTTCTCTCTTATTTTTCTTAATGTTCCGAATCTTCTTGTTTGGTTGTCAAAGACAGAACATCAAGTCATCAGGAAAATGAACGATTTTTATTTCACCAGGACAATTTTTGTTCATTTCATTGTTTTGTTGGTTTTTTAAAAATTGAATTAACCTAATTCGTTCAAAAGTTACAACCGTTTAAAGTTTGTTGCAAGACTTAATCGGCTTGGTATAGTTGGCCCGCTGACTCGTGGAATACTTAGATGTGATTTTTAAAGTTGAGGTTTGATCCAGCGTGTAGTAATTTGAGGCGAAGAACGAAATTTCCTGTCATACTTTTTAATTCTACTCTAAGAAAATGCGTCTGTTTTTTTCCGGCTCAAAATATCGGAATACTTTCTTCTGTTCAACTCATGTTGTGGCTCAAAATCAACGGAAGTATTAAAAATATAGTGTAGTTCAAGACCTATTAAAACATGCCACGTAGGGCTTACACCTTAATATCTCTGTATGCGTGATGTTATTTTGTAGAATGTAAGGCTCAGTGGTTTAAAAACCTTTCATGATTACATTGGAGACCTTACTTCCTTTATATTGCGATGGCATGATATTACTACCTCCTCCACTTAAACAAAAAGCAGCTTTCACATCTAATCATCCACACTTAATGCTAACGCGTGATAACATCCTTCACCTTCCAGGTGGCTCCTGTTGAATACCACAGATCCCTGTGACTTGTTACAGTGGCTGATTGGGGAATTGCAGAGTGCAGAGGTCAAAGGAGAAAAGGTTTGTGTACCTAGATGTGAAAGGGTTTGTATAGCTGTGAAAGGGTTTGTATGGCTTTGAAAGAGTTTACATACGTTTGAAAGGTTTGTGTAGCTTTGAACGGGTTTATACAGCTTTGAAACCTGATTCATTACTATGGCTGATAAAGTTATTTACCGTGCCGCTTTCTGTATGTTTATTTTCTTTGCTCCCGTTGTTTGTTTGTTTACTTTTAGATATAAGTTTTATTGCAATCGACTATGCCGCCCGTCAGTATTCTAGGTGATTCGATTGTCTTTTAATGGCAATGACCTGCGCACTGGACAACATGTTTGATAGTGAACATAGGCAGGAATAAATACATTACTATGGCTGATACGTTTTTATGACTGTATTCACTCCCTGTCAACCAGGCTTCCACAACACAGAGTCAAAATAAAGCGAAAAGAAAAAGTTGTATGTAGCAAAGCCTCGCGTAAGAAATAATATTAATATTAATACAGAAACGATACAACAAAACGCGAAAGAAAAGGGGAAGACGAACTGACATTAATTTCGGTTAAAACTTTCTTCAGAAAAAAAAAAAAAAAAACCAAACAAACAAAAAACGGAAAATTGGAACAGATGAAACAGTTGAACAATAAATTTTAAAAAATTAGAATATGAAGTATTTGTAGAATATTAAATCAATACCACCTATCTGCGAGTCCTGACTTGTTTATATTTCCGGGGCGCAGCAGGTCCACCAATGTGTGGAGGTGTAATTGTACTTGATACAACTTTTTCATTTTGCCTTATTTTGACTTTGCTTCAAGCCTTCCTGTGACCCCACAGTTTTCTTTGGTTTTTATCATATTTCGTCAATTTCATAATACAGAATGGTATTTCTGTTCAGGTACATCTTCTGATGCACATCCCTCCTGGCAACACTGACTGTCTCAAACGTTGGAGTCACAACTTTTACAGCGTCATCAACAGGTAAGTGGACATGTCAGTTTGACACAAAACTGTAATATTTATGATGCCATTGGGAAGGCATGACAAGTAACTGGTTTGCATCCTCACTTTCCAGTCTTTTTCTCTCTCTCTCTCTCTTTCTCCCTATGTCTCTATTTTACTCTCTCCTTCTCTGTTTTTCTTTCTCTTTCTCTCCTCTCTCTCTTTCTTTCTCTCTGTCTGTCTCTGTCTTTATTTTACTGTTATTTTCTGTCCTTCAGTCTCTCTTTCTCTCTCTCTCTCTCTCTTTCTTTCTCTCTCTTTCTCTCTGTCTGTCTCTGTCTTTATTTTACTCTTATTTTCTGTCCTTCAGTCTCTCTTTCTCTCTCTCTCTTTCTGCGTGTGTATGTGTATCTCTATTTTACTTGTTCTCTCTCTTTCTCCCTCTCTCTGTGTCTTTATTTTACTCTCTCTCTTTCTCTCTCTCTCTCTTTCTCTCTCTCTCTCTCTTTCTCTCTCTCTCTCTTTCTCTCTCTCTCTCTCTCTCTCTTTCTCGGCCTGTTACAGCAGAGAAACCCTTTCCGGTTCCTCGCAATGGCAGTGACACTGTTATAACCATTATCACAAAGAGCAGTAACAACGATTCTTTTCTTGGGAAAATCTTTGTGCAAACTACAATGTGTCAAGTGCACAGAAAGTTTGCCTGGTGTACATCTCTACATAATTTCAAATAAATTTAGTTTGAAATATGACCATTTTATCCCCGAGTAATGCAAGAAGCGAATTTAACTGCGATATTTGAGCACACAATAAGGGAAGGATGTAATTTTGATATTATATACATGTATGTTCTCAACAGACGTGCATTGAACCAAAGATACGGTACTAGAAATGATAAGACGAGACACTCTCCTCTTCGCACCTCTAAAAAATCGTGCACACAATTTGCGCGCTGATCGAGGGCGGGGCCCATGGCACATTGCATGAAAGAATGCTTGAATAATGATAAATTAGTGATGTGGATTTGTTACAGTGCTACTGCGACTAAAAAAAAAAACAGAAAGAAAAAATAGCCAGAGTTTTCCCACAGCGATTGAAGTTATAATTGCAAAATACGTGTCGTCATTCAAGGCCTACCGCAATAACTGAACAGTGTACAAAATTCAATATTTTCCCTCTTTGTCTTTGTAAAATACGGCATTTGCTTATGACTTCCGCGCATTCGCCCGCTAGATGGCGATGCGAAATCTGTGCACGCTAAACGCGCTAGCTGTCTCATTTTATAGTAGGCCTATCTAGTATATCTTTGACTGAACTGACGAAACTGGCATGTTGGCCTTTGCAGATATGAAAACACGATTGTCAATCAGTTCTACGGCCACACTCATCACGACAGTTTTCTCATGTTCTACGATGAAGAATCTCTGCAGCGGCCGGTCAACCATGCATACATTAGTTCCAGCGCCACCCCGTTCTCCTTTAACAACCCGGTATATCGCATCTACACCATGGATGGCAACTACCCGAATAGTTCATGGGTGAGCACTGACCTGATACCAATTTTATACCAAGCCATCTGTGCCGGATTTACATTAGGATAGGTAGGCTGAAGCCTACGGCCTCAAAATGTAGAGGGGCCTCGCCACCTCAGGCCAATCTGCACAATCTTTTGTGAAACCGTTTGCCTTTTCTTACATGTGGTATTACAATACACTATAGTTTCTGAACAAATCTTTTGTAATTTCCCTAGCTATGATACATTCATGTCTAACCAACCAATATAGAAATGATAAACTCAAGTCTAACCAATCAATATAGAAATGAAACACTGATGTCTAACCAATCAGTACAGAAATGATACACTTATGTCTAACCAATCAATGTAGACATGATACACTAACGTGTATGTTTAACCAGTCATTGTAGAAATGATGCATTCATGTCTAACCAATCAATGTAGAACATGATACATTCATGTCTAACCAATCGTTGTAGAAATTGTACACTCATGTCTAACCAATCATTTTAGAAATGATACACTCATGTCTAACCAATCATTTTAGAAATGATACACTCATGTCTAACCAATCATTTTAGAAATGATACACTCAGGTCTAACCAATCATTTTAGAAATGATACACTCATGTCTAACTAATCATTTTAGAAATGATACACTCAGGTCTAACCAATCATTTTAGAAATGATACACTCATGTCTAACCAATCATTTTAGAAATGATACACTCATGTCTAACCAATCATTTTAGAAATGATACACTCATGTCTAACCAATCATTTTAGAAATGATACACTCATGTCTAACCAGTCATTTTAGAAATGATACACTCATGTCTAACTAATCATTTTAGAAATGATACACTCATGTCTAACCAATCATTTTAGAAATGATACACTCATGCCTAACCAATCATTTTAGAAATGATACACTCATGTCTAACCAATCATTTTAGAAATGATACACTCATGTCTAATCAATCATTTTAGAAATGATACACTCATGTCTAACCAATCATTTTAGAAATGATACACTCATGTCTAACCAATCATTGTAGAAATGATACACTCATGTCTAACCAATCATTTTAGAAATGATACACTCATGTCTAACCAATCATTGTAGAAATGATACACTCATGTCTAACCAATCATTTTAGAAATGATACACTCATGTCTAACCAATTATTTTAGAAATGATACACTCACGTCAATATTTACGGAGATTACCTTTTTCTTTTTTTACTTTAATTTTCAGGCCGTTCTGGACTACGATCAATTTTATTTCAATCTGACAGAAGCAAATCTACACAACAATCCCAACTGGATTTTCGAATATTCGCCCAAGGTAAGCAGTTCGTGACCTTTTGTGTCTTTGCTGTATTCTGACAGAGGGTTCGGAGTTAAATTTGGTAGACTGTGTGAAGATGTTACTTACATTATCAAACTTGATGCTGAAGCTGATAGTGTGAGAGTGAAACTGATTTCAAAGATGCCACAAACATTCAACTTATATGGGTGCCCGTGGTGAAGATTGCATCCGGGATAGCCATGATTCTCAACTACAGGAGCCACACATCACCACAGATACTTTATGTCATTTTTTGATATTGTTGTGACCCAGTGACCTCACTGGTGTAACCCTGCACCCAACTGTTGTACACGGCGATGGGCGCGATTTTGAGCAAAAATGGTCCAAGTGCTATTGTAACAATGTAAGGAAAGATTTCTGCATAGAAAAACGACTGCAAGTAGTTCCTCCGTGCATGCTGAACGATTACAAAATATTTATATTATTTTACATATATTTCCTTCCTCATATCGTACTTTTACTTTTATGTTGTTGTTGTTATTTTTCCAATATTGGGCAAACTTTCATAATGCTCGGTGTGGCTTAACCAGAGAGAAACAGTCGACACTAGCAGGAACGTTTATAATCTTGTCATTTTGGGGACGTGATTTTCGTGGAAAGCAGCTACCGGTATTAAATACCCACTTATCAAATTTTGTCTTCTCTCTCAAACATCTGACATGATAGGCTGCCTACAACATGAAAGGCTTGTACGCTGCGGACTGGGAGGATTTGCTACAGAGAATGGAGAAAGATGACAATCTCTTTCAGCTCTTCTACCAGTAAGAGAACATTGAATATATATATATTATAATAATTATACAGGTTGTTAGGGTGACCAACTAAATGACCACTGTGGACACAGTTAATCTAGGGGTCATCTATTAGGCCTACCTATGTTCGCTTGAGGACCAACATAAGAAAAACGTACAGGGTGGGAGGTTTTTTTTTTGGGGGGGGGGGGGGGGAGTTCTAGGGAGTGTACGAGTGAGCTTTTCAATTATGATAATTATTTTTAAAGTTTGCTTTTATTTGTTGTTGTGGTTTGTTTGTTTTTTTTAACAAAACGAGCTGTAGGATTACGGTACATAAAAGTTGTATAATATTATACATGTATGTAGGTTATGTATCTCATGAAATAACCAAATAATTTGTGCAAATTGCCATTTAAAGGTTTAGAACATGGACTTCTTGTCCTGAACAGTGATCATCACTGTAAAGGCCATGGGATGTGGAGGGGGGGGGGGGTAGTGGAGCCAAGAGAATGAAAGAGTAAATGAGTTGGGGGAGGGGAGGGCGGGGGAAAGAAGTTTCCAAAATCAAGAATGGATACTTTATGGCTGGCCCCTTGGCCATGGTCAGAATATTCTTGAGTAACTCACTGTCTGTCTTAGACAACTTTACAGTGGATCAATCAATCAGTTTTACCAACCCTTTCACTGTTTCATCCATGTCTCACCCAGTTCAGTCCAATGAAATACACACATCATGTATTGCCCAATGTGGCCACTGTGTTTAAGTCTTAATTTTAGGAGGTTTCTTGCTCTTGGCATGTTCACCTCACTTTTCTTGTTTCTATTATTTATCTTGCTCTTGTTTCTGCCTGTGTGTTGTTGTTTTTTGTGGTAGAAATTCGTTTTTTAGAATTTTGCCCTGGCAGCGGCCTGCTCTTTTCAACTTTCAACTGCCAAGGTATCTTTAACGTGCGCAACATTCCCATGGGCCCTCCGATTTTTTTTTTCGTCCTTATCCGAGAAGACTAGCTGTTTGATCCTATCTACCATAAGGTCAGGGACAGAGATTTTACCCCAAAATTTCTTACATGCCTGCACCGACCGGGGATCGAACCCGGTGCTTTCGGCATGAGAGACGAACACCTTGCCCCTAAACCAACGTGTCCCCCGATATGGAGCTGTACCCTTTTTGTTTGTGAGACAGAACAATTCTGAATAGTTTACCCATCATGTCCAAAGTAAGACAAAGTGAAAATAACATATACATGTAATACCATGCTGATGCTGCTGATAGACTGCATGATTTCATCAAAGTTGTTGTCCGTTTAGAATGACGAGGTTCTAACTCCCCTCCGTCAACTTTTGAGAAATTAATGATTGAAGTTTCAAGTGCTCATAGCTTTTACTAGTTTTAGAGAAACGACTTTTTTTTCTTTTCAGTAATACATTTTACTTAAAATTTACACACCTAATCCACTTGATACTTTGACACACAATGGAGAAGGCCCGTAGAAATAGCGTGTAGTGTGTAACACTGTAACTCGGCTCAGCCAAAAAGTGGAGATAAACCTTGTACATGTAATTCTAGGGGGACGTTGCTCAAAGATGCCAGGATCCAGGATGTTTCTTTGAAATAAGTTTATCTGTTTCACTGACTTTGTTGATCATTTTTCTTCTTTTAACTCTGTCATTTCATTCCTTCTCCTTCTCCGCAGACATAATCAGAACTTAAATCAACGAGAGCCCTGTGTGGAAGTTTGCAAAACGGAGTTTTTGTGCACGGTGAAAGAAGGACGATCTTACGACCATGATATGTGTGATATTCATCATTAGACAGCATCTGGTGTTTGCTGGACATTTTGTTCAAGTTAGGACCATGTCATGGTGGGTGTACAATGAGGATGTAATCAAAATGTCACGAGGTCTTTGATTAGCGGGGACGGGCGGCAGTTTGTGCAGGTCAAGGGATCAGATACACCCGTACATGTATCTTCCTCAATTAGCTTTAGGTGTTGTAACAATTCAGGTTTTGTGAACATGAATGAAAGTACATTTACATGTACATGTTTGAAAGCTGAAAGTGTCAGTGTCTTCTTGACTTGATCTAGGGCAATGGTTCTCAACCTTTCTCAGGTAATCGCTCCCTTAGGCTCCAAATTTTCTGAAATACCCCCCAGTACCTATTCAAAGCCAATGGATACATTTCACAAGAAGACAGACGCCACACAAATTATGATGTTAAGTTTTTCAAAGCCTTTTTAACGACAATAGGCGCCTTGATTATTCATCACAAAACAGAAAGTATTCTTTATATATATGACACAAGAAAATGGGCCTTTTCTTTTCATAAAACCCATCTCTGCGTGCCATTGAACAAGTCAGTGGCTGTGCTCTTTATATCCCCCCTAATTGTCCTCCATTCATGTTTTCGCCCCCCCCCCCCCAAACCTACTCGCCCCTCTTCATCGTTTTCAACCCCCCCCCCCCCTTTCGCCTTTTTCTTTGTATTCGCCCCCGAGGAAATCAGAATCAAGGGGGAGGGGGGCAATACAGCCCACTTTGAGAACCACTGATCTAGGGGTTTTGCTTGCATTTAGAACAATCATTTCCCAATAATCTCATTATAATGCATGTAGGACACTGGGCTATTCACATTGATCCATGCACAGGGTCAAAACATGTCTCCTCAAAAGTTTGTCGTCTGGGTTATAGAAGAAAAAAAATTTTCTAGGTGTATATTGTGTGTTCCATTTGTTCATCCATGTCTGTTTCCTAGCACTGCTGTTTGTTTGATATCATTGTTACTGTTAGATTGATTGCCTTCTATCTTGCCACAAGAGGACAGTGGAAGTGGCCTACAGAAATCACCCTGGGATGAACATTATACTGTATACATATACATATATAAGATGTCAATAATTATGTATCAAGACAAAAGATTTGCAGAACCCATTCTTTATTCAAACAATGAAACAATGTAACAGCAGAATGGCCCAGAGTCAAGTGTAGACTGTAAAACAATTGCAAAGCTTAAACTCAAACAACTCTGATTCCAATTATTTCAGTCATAAAACATGTCAATACTGTATGGGTGAGTGGCTCTCGGTACCAGAAAGGATCATCTCTCCAAGTGTAAACTTGGACATTTCTTGCATTCAGCCAAAAAAAAAAAAAGTATTTCCCATACACAATCCACTATGGACTATTTGGACAAAAGTGGGAACATTAAAACTATGTCATGTCCAACGCGTAATCACATCAAGAGGCAATTGATTAACCACACTCAATGAATGTCACACTACCTTTTCAAACTTTTAAGATATTTTGCCATAAATATTGTTATAAATTTCATGCCTGAAATAACTAATGGAGTGTGCTCACATAAAGGACATAAAAATTTGTTCACTTTGGTTTCTAGGGATGACTGGGGACATAAGCAGTGAGAGACAGAGAGGGAGAGAGAAAGCGAGAGAAAGAGAAAGTGAGTTGTAGTTTGAGAGAATAAGACTTTCTGTAAAGCGCCTAGAGCAAATTCTTTTGGGTTTAGGCGCTATATAAATGATCTTCATTACTATCATTATTACTACAGTATATAAGATCTACACTTCTTCACAATACAAGGTCTTGTACTTGTACATGTATTATCTTGGCATAGCGTCAAGCTAATAAGATAAGATAAGATAAGATAAGATAAATTTTATTCGTCCTTGTACAAGGAAATTTGTTTTGATCATTGAATACATAACAATACAGTTACAGAAGCAGAAAGTATGATACATAGCGCGCACACACACATATATACACACACACTGATAAATTAACTAAATTAACAAAATTAACAGTGCACACAATATGCTTCCCTAACTAAAACACATTGACCTGACACGCAGGACATAATTCAACTGTGCACAGATTACGATCAAGATGACGACATTATTGTAACATCCTAGTTGATGATGGAATAAACGATTTAAAGTAGCACTCAGTTTTAGTTTTCTTTGACAACAGCCTTAAACTTCTTACAGATCTTATATATTCCTTGTTCAGGGGATGTTGGGGGTCATTTATAATAATATTAGCTTTTTTAATACAAGCACCAGTGTACAGCTCATCAAAATATGGCAGATCACAGATACAAATTTTGGATGCTTTTTTAATTAAATTATTGATCTTATTTTTATCTTTTTGTAAGATGTTTCCTCCCCAACTGACAACTCCATACATCAAAACGCTCTGAATAGCCATGGTGTAAAATATTTTCAGAATGCTTTAGCTAACTTTTAAAAAGCAGAGCTTTTTGAGGAAATACCTGCGCTGGTTGGCTTTCTTGTATACATATGTTACATGCGCATGCCAGTTAAGCAATGAATCAATAGTAATGCCAAGATATTTGGCCTCTGTGACAATTTCAACCTCTTCATTGTTGATAGTAAGAGGGCAAACAGGATCGTTGTTATTTTTCCTAAAGTCAAAAACAAGCACTTTTGTTTTCTTAACATTCAGTAGAAGATAGTTGTTATTACACCAACAATGAAAGGATTGTACAATGTTAGAATATTCGTGGCCAGAGTTAGGTAAAAGGCCTAAAATAGCAGAGTCGTCGGCAAATTTAAGAAGGTAAACGTTGTTGTGTGTCACAGTGAAATCATTTGTATACAATGTATACAAGGCAGGTGACAGCACGCAGCCTTGTGGCGCTCCTGTGTTTGTTGTGAGTAATTTGGAAAATGTGTTGTTTATATCCACAAACTGGCTTCTCTGTGTTAGAAATTCGAAGATCCAGCTCTTTAAAAAAGAACTCACGTGTAGGTTGGTAAGCTTTTGAAACATTAAGTGCGGTTGTATGGTGTTAAACGCAGACGAAAAATCGACTAGGAGCACACGAACACAGGTTTTACCAGTGTCTAAATGACTGTAGATGTTATGCAATAAAAACAATAAGGCGTTTTCTGTGTTCCTGTTTTCTTTGTATGCAAATTGCAAAGGATCGAGATTTTGTTTGACCTCCTTCGTTAGTTCAGTTAAAACAAGTTTTTCAAAGCATTTAAAGATAATGGAAGTTAATGCAACTGGGCGAAGGTCGTTCATTATGGCCACCTTGGTTTCCAATACCTCACGTGCAAGGGGAAGGGGAGAGGGGGAGAGTAAACAAAAAATCAGGAAAGCTTTACCTCATTTGCTACAGCAAAATGAATATTCGGCCCGTGGGTTTTTCTTTCATTACGGAAAGTCGGCTCAAGTGGACCCCAATTTTCCAACACATATATATAAGCCAAGTTTTACTTTGATGTAAAATATGTTATGTCTTGTGTTCATACTGAGTGAAAGAAAAAAATATCTTTGAAGCACCCCTGAATTTCAAACTGGGCAGAGTTGAGAGTTTCTGTCCACACGCACAAAAGTTAACGTAGGAAATGAGTTAAGAATCTTACACGGATAGTTCACCGTGTAAAAAAATTCATTTGCCTCAAAAGTATCCATCACTAAGTCATTAGTTATTAATGAGCAAAACTTTTCAACATGTTCAGCTTAAATGAAAGGCAATGTCAATGTCTCAAACTCTAATGATCCTGAAGAGTTCCTGTGCTTATAAAATGCCAGCAGTTACTTGGTCCATTTTGAATCTGATTCCAACCAAGAGAGACCAACAACATCACTGTTTGCCTTCAATCTAACCACTGACACCGTGGAACTTCCTATTGGGTTGGGTTTTCTTTCTGATTTGCTGACATAAAATGATCAGTATTATCAGTGTGGCTATTCAAAGACCTAAATGAACTAGTAAATAGATAAAATCCCATAAATCTCTTTTCAGATGAAAAAAAAACAAACAAAAGTTATGATAATGCAAACCATTTTCCTACCATGTATTTAAGAACAGAACTTACTGAACTGTTTCATATTGACAACAAATACAGAAACAGTACAAGATGAAAATAAAAACAAAACTTTGATGAACACATTGACCAGAGATTCAACAATGCAGTAATAATATTATATGGTTGTAAAAGTACACAATAAATAAGTGAAAGACAAAATTGGGTCAAACACAAGTTCTGAACACACTATGACTTCAGTACATTTTGACACAGCAAACTTACACCTTACATAAATAAAATCCAACAAGGTGTGAAATTAAAGTCTGAGTTTGAGCAATTATGTTTAGGGGGGAAATTTTATCCTACAACAAAGCATAATGTATCTGCTCAGTTTTCACTTAACATCCACCCACTGCTCTAAAATGAGTTCTCTAAGCCACTGAGAAAAAAGGTGAACTAGATATGGCTGAAGGTTGCAGAGTTTTTGTCCATAATGAGGGCAGTCACAAATGGCCATCTCACATGAGAAGCTTAAACATGAATACATCACAATCAATGTAAACACCCTATTGGGTGGCAGCAGGCTGAAAAGAGAATGACCTAAACAGGGCCATAAACATACTTTGATGTAAATCAATCAGCAAATATTTCCCAGTGGAAATATCAAAATATCCTGTAACCCCATGGTAAAAATTTCTCTGCCAGAAATACAACTATAAAAAAACATGATTTTTAAATCATGGTGCACTATCTAGAGCAGTGGTTCTCAGTGCGGGTAAGGTAATATTGCCCTCTAAGGGGAGATTTTGATTTCGGGGGGGGGGGGGGGGGGGACAAAGAAAAGGGCAAGAAGGGAGTGGAAACGATGAAAGGGGGTGATGGGGCAAAGGCAGGGTAGCTAATGACTTGTTCAACAGCATGCCTAGATGAGTTTTATGAATAGAAAAGGCCTTTTTTTTTTTTTGGTTCATTTGCTAGAGAATGCTTTCTGTTTTAGAATGAATAATTAACATCCCTACTGCCATTAATAGGGCTCTGGTAAACTTAACATCAAAATTTGTGTGTATTCTGTCTTCTTGTGAAATGTATCTGTTGGGTTTGAATAGGGATTTGGGGGGGAGGGGGACGATGAAAGAAAACTTGGAGCCTAAGGGGGGCAATTGCCTAAACAAGGCTGACAACCACTGGTCTAGAGCTATTTATTTTCAAATAGAGGCTGGATGTCACAAAATTGGGCTTAGAAAGAGTGCAACACAGACGAACTGTCCAAAATTCTTGAGGAAATACGAACAAAATGTTGGAACTTGGAGGTAATAAAAATTCTCTCGTTGCTTAAACTTTCATGAAACAAAGGTCTATTAAGTTGTGAGTTATATTAGGTATTAACATGAAAATCTAAGATCTCACCTAGATATGAATAAAACATTGAAGTTTTGGGTATGAACATTGACCTAACACCACAAAGACATTTTCCAGACAAAACTGGAAAAAGTCAACAACAAAAAAATCTATCTCAGGGGAAAATATCCTTAAAGCTGCAATGAAACCAGATCTGGGGAAAATTAACAGCATACATCTATTATATATTTCAGTAACTTGCAACCTTTGGCATGACTAACTGACCAAACTATACACTTTTCAGGCCTTAAATTTGGCAGGCAGGTGGCAATTGAGATAAGGAAGATGATGGCTATAATTAAAAGTTGTTTACTTCAAGCATGTATTTTTAAAAAATAACAATGTTTATTGCTATGTAACATCTGTATTTTTGCATGTTTGTTTCGTAATATAATAGTACCATGCATGTCATAAAAAGTAAGCGCATCAAGCGTTCAGTTTGGTGCGTAGTGTTCTGGTGCGCAGTTCTGAAGCAAGACTGTAGTTTATTACTTTTATTATATGAGAGAGAGAGGGGGGGGGGGGGGGCGCACATGATTGTTTATTCCGGGCAATGCCCGACAGCTCATCTAGTTATATAATAATGCTCAAACAGAGAATTGGTGCTTAAGCTGCAGGTCACCTCAGCCACAAAGACAACATCATTTTTCCTTTTCCACCCAAACAATTCTCAAGTATATTGCAGCATAACAAAACATGGGCTAAAATCTCCCTCATCAAGACCTTACTAAAACTCTTACTCCTAGTATGGCACTGAGTTTGTAGTATGAGGAAAACGGTGTATGCAATACTATGAGGTGGTGAGGATCATGGCACACACAGAAAGCATAGATAAAGCCTTTCTTGGCCCAAAACTATTGAAATTTACAGCTGTATGGCCAATTTGAAAAGCCTGAATAGGCCCATTGCGAATGACGTCACAGAGTGCTTTCATTTTGTACTTCTGACACCAAAAATGGCGGGGGGATCAGCTGACGAGTGTAACTTCGAGATATGTCTAAGCAGTTAAAATGCCTGCTGGTTACATTGCAGTTGACTGTTATGACAGAGGTGGAAAGGATGGATCCAAGCTGGTCAGATTCCCTACCATCCGTGTAAACAAGGAAAAGTAAGTGAAAGAATTGACTGAATGTCTCCCATGTGCATGTACACACGTGTCAGTTTACTGTAGTGAACTTTTTTTTAGCTCGCCACCGATTGGTTCGAGACGCCTGAAGTGCTCGCAGTGCAAATCAGCTAACGAATCAAAATCAGTGCTACCATCCCCATGGTTATATGTGGGTCCTTACAACTAAAATGGCCGATATCCGCAATGGGCCTATACATTGAGGAACCATACAGTCAGTATTGAGTACATTATACAATTGCATCCAAAGGGTATCACAAATTTGGCCCTGGTTAGGTTACAATACATGTAATAAATTAATCTGTGTGCAATGTTAACTACCAAATCTCAGAGGCTATAGCCTTCAATTGACAACAAATGACCTCATTATGTCCTGAAACTGATCACTCAACAGGAAAAGTCCAAGAAATTTCTGGACTGATTTGCTTAATACCTTCAATCATTTACCCTCAAGATGACAAAGTTCACAGTGTGCTGGGTGTCATTAATGTAGCAAATTCGCAGCTTAGTGTGTGTCATTTCCACTATATTTTGGTCCCATGATTTGAAATCTTCAATGAGATTTGACACTAAAGAAACTATATGTATTTCTTCATCAAGCTTAACCTACACACGCTGTAAATTTTAAACCATTATGTGACAAGTACTTTTGTTCCCTTGCATGCTTTTCACTTGAGTTTTGTCACTGAATTTCAACCAATTAACTTTGGTACTTCTCTGAATATTTCCAGTTCTGCCAGGAACTGCTAAATTATGATCATTTGGGATCTAAGCTATTCCTGACATGTAAGTTAAGAGAACTGACTGCAGGTATTTTCCTCATGCATCACTGCGATTTACAACAATTATTTTATAGATATATAACAAATATACACACTAAAAGTAATCATGGTAAACATAAGAGCAGTCTATAAATAGTTGTTAAAAACATACTGGCACTTCTATATTATCACTGAAGAGGTTAAAACAAGTGACTAGAGGAATTGAGCTTATTTGTGCACTGTTCAAATGTAGCTCTTTAATAAGTGCATAATGCCATAATGCCATCTTGTTAAGCCCCCGCTTTGTTTGAGAAATCCCAGTGAACGAAATTTTGTAATGTCAGATAATTAATGAATGAATGAAGAAAAAAAACTAAGAAATCAATAATAAAAAAGAAAAGGTGAAAGAACAAAGTGAAAGCGAAGGAAAAAGAAAGAAGAAGAAGAAGAAAAAAGAATGAAAGAAAGCAAAACAAACAAGAATAAATGAAATATGTCATGATGCTTATCTTACATGTGATAGCTTCCAGGCTTGGCTCAGCTGGCACTGAGTAAGTCCAAACAGCATAATATGTTATGGCTTGGCTAAGTTGACACTGGGATTGCCCAAACAAAGAGGGGGCTCATCAAGATGGTGTCTGTGCTTTCAAACAGGACACATTATTTTATGCACAGCCCAACTTCTCTAGACACTTGTTATAACCTCCTTGATTATCACAGATTGTACCTGGCAAGACCGTATTTGTCAAGTTATCATATATGGTGACATAAATATATTGTAAGTAATACAGATGGATGGTGAATCCTTCTTCAACAAGAGTCTTTCATTCAATGCTCCAACTGATAATTACATTGTCAGTGCTGATCAGGGTATTACAGAGTGATGAGACTGAATTTCTGGGGAGCCAACAAATAAATAATACCGTCGGGTATTTGCCATATTGTTGTATGTGCATTTTTGCCTTTTTTAAGAAAATGAGGATTGAAGATTGGTCGGCAAAAGGGCAAAAACACATGAAACATTACAACACATACACATGTGTGTATCACTAAAAGTTTCTAACCGATTAGAATGACTCTTAACACCAGGACATAATGAAATTATGAGTGAGAGAACCACTTTCATGACAAAACCTCACAATCAGCAAAATGTCACATGCAGTACAACAATAATATGGCAAATACCCCTCGATATACAATTTACATATTGTTGCTTTCTTTCCAACAAAAAAGATGTACAATGCAAGACAGAAATTAAATACAACCAACAATCACTAAATTTAATAAAGATACAACATGATAATCTAATAATGTTTCAAAATATTCTGTGAAGCTTGCACTTGAAGGAAGGAACATTTATGGCTACAAGTAAAGATCTGTTTGCTGTGAAGACCCGTAGATCAAAAGATTAAATCAAATACCCTTAGGTAAACCACTAATCCAAACACAGAAAGCAGAATCGTTACAACAACCCAAATTACTGGTTCTAAGGTCATAAAGCCAGTGACACAACGGACCCCTAGCTACGAGAATTAAGATGGAGTCACACTACCTCAAATCTTCAAGTAAAGATTACTCCTGAAAAAATCAAGCCTGATCAGGTCTGTGTATCCCAAGCATCAGTAGCCTGTTGCTCATGATGTGTAGTGCGAAAAGGGGAATCAGAAAACAAGAAATGTCACCAAAAGACAACAGAAAAGCTAATCTGTCTTCCGAGGTGAAATTAGTATTTAACACTGAACTGGAGTTATCAAGTTTGCTATGACATCTCTCTTACTAGCCGCTTCTGGCTGATAGTGGTTACATAGAGCTCGCAATTCCTTCTCTGATTTGTTAATGTCTGGATTGGGATCAATGTCCGTAAAATCCATAAATTCATCGTCATCCTCACACTCCTCCTGCAGCAAGAAACAATGCAGAACACAGCAAGCAACAATAGTGACAGGTATGTCTGATTCTCTCTCCATGTCTAGAAACTTGAGCCTTTGAAACCGGCCCTGCAGCAGCTGGAGCGACAGTTTGACTGCTAGTAAAGCATTGTGGTGCCGCTCATTGAATTCTCTTTGAGATGGTGTCAGACAGCGAACATCCCCAGGGTAAGGTGTCAGCATGAAAGGTTCCAAAGGGTAGCCTGAATCTCCCACAAGGTGAAGATCAGCTGGCAAAGGGTCGTGGAGAAGTTTGTCTCGTAAATCACAAGAGCGGTAGACTGTTTCGTCATCCACCGAGCCAGGGTTGCCACAGTGTACATCCAAGAACATGAGGTTGGCATCGCAAACAGCCTGCATATGTATACTTAAATAGTTCTGATTATTGCGGTATGCATGGGCTAGGCGAGACTTTTGCTTGATTGGGAAATGAATACCATCAATAGCTCCCACTACACCTGGCATCCCTGTTTCTTGTTCAAATTCTTGAGCAATTTTACGGAGACCAATCTGATCAGATGGCCACTTGATGTAATCACTGCGCATCTCTGTAAGCACCTACAAAAATAAAATTTGATTTTCAATTGAAGCAGTTCTAGTTAACCCATCGGCTACGCAGCCTTTAGACCCAGCCTGTCTCCAGTAAACCATTTTTTAAAAATTCCATGCACTGTTCAGATTTAAATTTCCCTAACATGTTATGTACACCAAATGAAAAGTCATTCTTCCATCTTTTCAGTATATAACTCAAACTCACTGTCTGAAGGGACTTTCCGTAGTAGTTTGTCAGAGTTACCCTCCCTCTCTGCTAAAAATAACAATCCTCACCTTTCAGTCAATTTCATCCATATCAACTAAAATTTCAGTTTCCTAGTCTGTAAATTCACTTAAGACCATTTCTAACGCCTCTTCAGGAAACGTAAAGTCATAAACATCCAAGACTTGTCTCTGACATTTTTGACAGGAGCTCTATTCACTCAAAACGTCATATGAGCTATAAATTCGCCTAAATTTTCTCTAGAGTGGTCAAGAGTACATACTTAATATAAAAATGATTGAGGAATATGCTGACCCCATGCTGGCTTACTTTCTCTACTGTATAAAGGCATATTAAAATTGGAAGACCTTGTTGCCATGCTAGTGCCAACCAGGTCCATCGCCATCATGATGGCAACGGGTAGACAATGAATTCAATCATTTTTCTAGAAATACAGATAAATTAAGTGTTATCATTTGACGCACCAGAAATAACTTTGTCAAATCAAGTGATAGCAATTGATGCACCAGATATAACTCTGTCAAATCTTTATCTTCTATAACATACTAGCAATCACAAATCATGAGACTGCACCATAGGCCCCAAATTGCCCAGGGTATATTTGTATTCTGCAAATTTGAACACTGTTATAAGCTATACCACAACTATTGAGGGCAAAATCACATTTGGCATTCTGAAACTCATAACCATCAAGTTGGATATTACCAGTTTGATGAAGCAGCGCAAGTCTAAACAATGATGTTTACATACCCAGGGACAGGTGATGCAACATGTCCAGTAAGTAATAAGCAGACATTATTTTTCTTTCAATTATCAGAGCCCTTTTACTACAAAATGTTAATATTGAGAGGATGACAACATCGGCAGATAACAGCATTGCCCAATTTGATGATGAAATTGAAAAAAACAGACAAAAAGTTTTGTCAGCATTGTAACAATGCATACATACCGATCTGAGTGTTATAAGAATATACGATCTAAAATCTTATGGGGAAAAATAACCTTGCTCCAAAATTCAAAACTTATCACTTGTCATTTGTGCATGACCTTGAAAAGAACATCAGTACTATTCAAATCCACATTTGTTAAGTTTGGTTTTGGGGGGGGGGGGGGGGGGGGGGGCTTACTTATAAATAATAATAAGGCATATTATGATATTTCAAGGTTAGGGAAACTCAACAGAATATGATCTACAGTACATAAACAAGCTTCTTTAAATCTTACCTGGCAAAAGTTCTTAAGAGTCAAATACAGCGATCCCTTCGACATTCGAAACTTGTCTGAGGCAACGATGTAGCTGGTCTTATTGCCTAGAAGAAATAATGAGGCCAGAACCTTTTGCTCCAGGGTTTGGACTCTTCCATTCATCTTTGGGTGGGAACCAATTTTATCCATCAGTTCCTGAAAAACAAAACTGCAACATTTCAGAGTCAGGCAGTTTGTGCGTAAGACCATTACTATATCACTACTATACAGTGTAGTGTTTCTAGCCTTTAACCTCATTATCATTTAATACGGAGAAGAAGTTATGTGACTTCTGTTCATTTCAAAAATTTCATTGAAATATGCATATGGTTGAAAAATATTTACCACTAAGTAATAGAGGGAAAAGGGTTTCACACCCTACAAAGTGATACAGTGGTCACCGCCTAACAGCACGCCGGCTACCAGCACAATCCTTCTAACAGCACGCTCTTTAAAAAATACCTAATTTTTTCTATATAAAAAGTCCCCTCTTGTCTTATAGCACGCTTATTTAAGTACCATTCGCCTAATAGCACACTTTTTTCATATCAGAGAGATGAAAAATTTTTACATTCGAAGTGTATTACATGTACTTGACCACCAGACAGGCAGGCGCTATTTGCAATGAACCTGTGAAGGCGCCGCTACTTTAATCAGTTACATATAGGTAGATCAAGCTGGCATGTGAGGGTGGGGTTGGGGTCAACAGAGGGTATGGGACCACCATAATCTCTTGCCAGACAGACATGCGCTCTTTACAATGGACACATGGCGGCGGCGCTGCTTTGATCAGTTGCTTATGTAGATCAAACTGACTGTACGGATGGGGGACGGGAACAACAGAAAGTTTGTGACCACCCTAATCAGTTGCAAAGGTTTGAGTGGGCAGATAGGAAAGAACAGAGAAAACATTCGTCGCACTTGATTGGTTTTTGCATCTGATCGGCTTTTGCATTCGACTGGTCGGATTCTTTCTAATTTTGTCATGATTAGGCCTTAATTTACTGCAAGGCATAAGGCCTCAGTCTACATTGATGAGTTTAGGGACACTTATGATTGAGTAACATTTCATTTCACATTTTCACTGTCTAAGCATTGAAGCAAAGCAAAACTTGTTAAGATCATGGCATCCCCTGGAAAATCTATCGAGCTGAGAAAACAAAATTAGATGTTCTTGCAGAAATTGAGAAAGAAGAGAAGATTGGAAAGGTGAACTTCGTTTCCATTGGAAAAATGTTTAACCTGGACCGAAGCACAGTCTCCAGAATCGCTAAAAACCGAGAAAATCTAAAACAACAAGCAACATCAGGATCGCTGACGGTCAAAACAAGCGTGTTAATTACACAGTGCACATGCCTGCATGGTTCCCTCCCCTATAAGCCTAACAGCACATTCACCTGCCAGCACGCTAAACACCGTCTCTTGGGTACCGTGCTGTTAGGCGGTGACCACTGTACTTTTTTTATGGAGGAAAAGTGCTACAAATAAATTCAGTTGGTGTCAAGTTAAGGTTGAGATGGACAAATACCATAAAATGCTGAATACAAAATGAATTGTAAATCTTGGGAAACAAGCTTTCTTACTTGGGGGTAAGACCTTCCTAATGTGACTCACGCCTGAACCAAGACATCTTCATGATCTGAGTGTTAATTGGCAAGCCGAGTCGACTACAAACATTCCTCAAGGGGACAAACTGCCCCCCTGAGAACCCCACTCATAGATGTTCCCAAAGTCATGATTTAACAACAATGACAGATAAATATGTATGTACTACCACATAACTTTTTTTTTCCCTCGTCATTTACTCCACGAAGTCTAGTAGGAAACAATGTCTCATAATTTAAAAAGATAGTTAAAAAATGGAAGGCAAGAGAAAAACCTATTTTTGAATACACTGCATTTCATCACTGTGAGAAAGTATTGCCACGAGCTGAATTCAAATCTTTCCCTAAAAATATTGGGCTCTTTTCCTGTTTTCTTCTATTCAAGTAAATAAATTGAAGGACCTGATTTTACTACCATGGCACATTACTGTAATATTTTATGACCAGCAAAAATCATGAAAGCATACTATTTTATATACATGTACCTGTATTGTCGTATTTCAAGATTTGCTGATGCACGGCACCTAAGTAACAAAAAGTATAAAAAGCTTCAAAATTTTTATAATGATTACCACTGATTCTCAGATCAAAATGCAACCATCGGTAATTACTGATTCTAAGGCGTCAATTTTTTTTTTTAATATATAATATAATATATAATATGTAAATTTTTTTGTTCATTTTCTCCTTGTATGTTGTCTACTTTCAGCTTAAGTTAAGCTTTTACACTTTACTGGACTGTCTTCCAAGATGTGTGTTCAGCTTGAGTAGGAAAATTATTAGTGAAGTTTCCACCAAACAATACTCCATGCACTGAAGTAGTAGCACAAGTGGAACATTTTTTTACTGATTCACGATTTCCCAAAACTGGCCTTGGAAAATTACTAAGTTTCAATCATATGATAAACAATTTAAAATGAGGTAGATATTATTATTTGCGCTACAGTAATGCGGGATTTAAAGTGTCTGCCATAGCAGGGACCCATTCTCTATTTATCATCATTTTTCAAAATACACACAAAACAAACAAGTTACACCAATGAAACAACAAACAAACTTAAGACCAATTTTAGTATACATGTGGCATAAATTTTCCCCCTGTGATCAAGCACTTTACCACAAGGCTGCCGGTACCTATTAGAACCCAAATGACTCCTGAATCAAACAAATACTCTTGTCTAAATAAGACGTTACCAATAAATGGTGCCAACATATCACCATCAGCAATGGGTACGACAGAGCTACTCGATCATATCACAGATCTAGAGTGGGCTAACTGCAATTCGGCCACGTCAGGAATTTGGCTACCGACTCTCACTTGCACTTTCATTTCTGTGGGTCCTTTCGTCACATGCTTTTGACATCTGTAACAGCTGTCATATTTGTTTCATTTCACTCAACAGGGGATGCGTCAGTGTTTATCTATCAGGTTTAATTGAGGGGAATCCTAACTGAGTGAGTGATGTTGCCTATTTTCAGCCCTCAAGCCATTTTAATCACATGACTTGTAAGCGTCACGAGTATTTTTATTCTTATTAAAAATGGTCGTTATATAATACTTTAGTTGGCAGACTACAGGGGCTTCCTGTTCTACTTTCAGCAGCACCCCAGATTTATTTCCTGGATGTGGAAGAGGGGTAGAAGCCGAATTGATAACGTGAAAAATGAAGCTTGACATATATTCGGCTACCCCATCTTATCACTAAATATCAGCCACTGAAAGTGAGCAGGATGAGTGTATAATATGAATAATGGTTCAGCAGGCAGCCTAATTGGCAGGTTTCACAAATTGGGACACTTGAGATAACTCAGAACTTACACATTATCTATTTTTTGTTTTTCAATGCCTCTTGTGAGAGTTTTGATTTTAGTGTGTTTGAAATGCATAAAAGATATAAAAAACATAATTTCATTGTCTTTGGTTTTTATTTGAAGCTTCTGTTACGAAATTTTGGGGTGATAACATATGTTTATAGACTGACACGATTTCTTAATTTGCAGAGGTATGTTTAAATCACTGTGTGTGTGGTATTTGAGCTAAATTAACAGTGACTCTAAAACATCTGTGTTTGCATGATGTGCTAGAGGTGATATTCAAACCAAAATAGCCATCCAGATTGTGAAATTAGTGGTGCAAACCAACCTCGGAAATGTCCGATAAATCTCGGATCTTGTTTGTCCAGATTTCGCACCATTGTTATCATCCCACAAATTGTGCCATTTGCATTTATTTTTTTTAAGTTTTTCTTTGAAACGGACTGTTAATACATTATTTCACCACAAAAGAAATGATTTATAAGTTAAAAAAAAAAAGAAAATTGTGAAAAAAAAATCGTTTTTATTGTTCCGAACTTGTTGGTCTAGGAGAATTCATGTTAGCTGCCACACTTCAAAAATGTTTTATTTGTCACGTAGGCCACCTGGAGCCTCCATCAGGCATGTGCACATCCGTAGTTCATCACAGTTTTCAACACTATTCCTCCCAAGTGTTTTTCACATGAGTGTTTTCCCTTGCCCAAGTAATTTTTGTCAAATTTGACCACTGTGCGGTTGGTATAGAAAAAAGAGCATTAAATGATTATTTATCGATTGTTTTAAAAAAAAATTTGTGCTAAAAGGACAGAATTGGTTACTGTTCAATATAAAACTGTGTTTTTGTCATATTTCAATGCAGAGAATTGTTGTGTGGAGGTGCAAAACGAAAAAAGTACAAAATTATAAAATGTTGACAACATCAATGATTTCAGACTCACTAGATCTAGATCCACATGTCTATGTCTAGATCTAGATCCAGAACCATCTGCAACAAATTCTTCATCACTGTCGTCCTCCATCATCTCTTCATTAATGTCACTATCCACGAAGACTTTCTGCAAAGTTTCGGATGTTGACAAAAATTTTGAAAAATGCCTCGCCGTGGTTAGAATCGCGAAAAAATACAGTTAATTGCACGAAAACAGTTCTCTATTATTATTAGAGTAGCGTCCCTTCGATATCCATCAAGGGAAATCATTGTGAATAAAAACTACAGACTGTAGACTACTGTAGAGTAACGAAACCTCAAAAACGGGTAATACCCGTTCGCGGGCGGCCGCATCGTAAACTGGAGAACGGGTAATACCCATTCGCGGGAGGAAATGTGTTAAATATGTTACAGACATTGTAGCATCTGCGGGCTACCCCTTGCCCTCCCCCGGTTTTGTTGTTGTGCTGGTGGCTGAGCATGTGTCCACTACTTTTTTCATTTTATTGTTGACAACCGCCAGAGTGTACTGTACTCCGTGACCTGACCTTCTTTTCTAGTGAGTAGTTTTTTTCCTCGCTCGCTCGTTGTCAGGTGTTTTGACTCGTTCAGTAAATATTAGTATGTTCCCGAATATTCGATAACGTTGTGGATACGAATGTTTACGCCAGATTTGGCCTTGAGTGATGTAACCTGATGACGTATTGATGCGTGATTGGTTAGTTTGTGCGAGGGCAAAGGTAACGTTTATTTCGGGAACTTTCTGTAGGAATGTTTATATATATAGACCTGTGTGAGTGGTTGGTCGGTGAGTAAGTGAGTTTCCTTTTGTGTGGCGTAGATATTTAGTTTCGCTGGTGTCTTCCTGGTAATTTATTGTTCACTATACAGTTATTAAACTTTAGTATTATTTAATCTATCGTCGGATCTCGTGTTTATTTATTTTACAGCTGTAATAGTTTCGTTTTCTAAAGGGTTGTAGTTAGATCAACTAACTCCCCCCTACTATAACGTGCTAGAACAACCTCAGCTGTTACATATTGGGGGCTCGTCCGGGATCCGACCATATTCGAGCGGACCAGATCAAAATTACTAGATTTATTTACATAGTTTATTGTAGGAATATCATCGACAAGCTATCTACAACATGTCGGAGGCTATTGGAAGGCTTAGCCAGGAAGCGGACGCTATGGAGCTCACTGGGCAGGAGAGACGGGACTACCTCCGTGAAGGCCTAGAAAGAGAAAGACAGCTGGAGGCTCAACGACAGGAGAAGGAGGCTGAACGACAGGCTCATGAGAAGGAGGCTGAACGACAGCTGGAAAGGGAAAAGATGAACCACGAGTTGGAGATAGAGAGGATGCGCCAGCAACGTGGAGGCAACGACTCAGCGCAGAAGACCGACGACCACGCCAGTTCTAAGAGACCCAAGCTACCTGCATTTCAGGACAAGAAGGACGATCTGGATAGCTGGTTGCTGCGGTTTGAGAGGTTTGCCGAGACAGCTGAATGGCCCAGATCTACCTGGACGACATCACTGTCTGCCCTGCTGACCGGGAGAGCTTTGGAGTGCTTCTGCAGACTACCATCGACGAAGCCAAGGACTACGACAAGGTCAAGGAAGCGTTGCAGAAGAGGTACAACCTGTCAGAGGACGGATACAGACTCATGTTCAGACAAGGTAAGCCTGAAGATGGAGAAGATGTTGGAATGTTTTTGACCAGGATCAAGACCTATTTAGAGAGGTGGATAAAGCTGTCGAAGACGGAGGAGACCTACGAAGGAGTGAGAGATCTGTTCGTCAGAGAGCAATTCATGGATGCCTGCCCACCAGACCTTGCAACCCATGTGAGGGAGAGGAAACCAAAGACGCTACAGGACATCGCAGATTCAGCGGAGGCGTACCTGGTAGCGAGGAACCGGACGCTCAGCGGGAGCGCCAGAATGCAGAGCCGGCCAGTGCGACAGAGGCCCAACGGAGACAGAAGCCCACAGGTCTGCCATAGGTGCCAGAGGCCGGGACACAAGGCGACGGAGTGTCGTGCAAAGTTAAACGACAAAGGTGAGTTGAAATGTTACCTTTGTGGAAAGCCAGGCCACGTTCGGAGGATGTGTCCAGCACAGAAGGATATGGGACGAGGCAAGCCGAACAAGGCGGCGGCGGCCGTAGTGATAGCGGCGGACGAGTCGTCGAGACAGGATGCGACGACGGCTGACACCAGCATCAACGTTCAAGCGGTAATGAAGGACGGGAAGCTACAGTTAGCGGTGCCTGTTACTTGCGGAGGATGCAGTGACGGAAGGACCGTGGAGAAACTGAAGTTACCAGTGATGAAGGGCTTGATTGGAAATCGAGCGGTAGATGTCCTAAGAGATACCGGCTGTGAAGGTGTAGTGGTGCGGCGAGCACTGGTGGACGACGGACAGCTCACCGGTGGGAAGAAACTTATCGCGAGGATCGATAACTCCTTGCTAGCGGCGGAGGAAGCCGTTATCGACGTGAAGACGCCTTACCTGACGGGCAAAGTGACGGCACTGTGTCTCCCGGAGACCATCTGCGACCTAGTAGTCGGGAACGTGGACGGAGCGAAGGATCCGTACGACCCTGATACTGAGGTGATGGTAGGAGCGGTGACCACGAGGGCCCAGGAGAAGAGGAAGGACCGGTCTACGTCGCTGAAGGTGCCGAGGGCAGAACGGCACGCGGGAGTGGATAGAGAGGAACTTATCCGACTCCAAGAAGAAGACGAAGACATTAGGAAGTTAGAGCAGAAGAAGATCCCAACTAACAAAGGCAATAAGTCTGTTCATTTTGAGAAACATGGAGGAGTACTGTACCGGATCTACAAGGACCTGAGACAGGCGACGGTTATAAGGCAAGTGGTACTACCCGAAAAACTGAGAGAGTATGTACTGAGTATAGCCCACGACTCGATCGTCGGAGGACACCTCGGCGTGAAGAAAACCAAAGACAAGAGTTATGAGCAATTTTTATTGGCCTGGAATTGGTGACGTCGCGAGATATTGCCGCTCATGCGACATATGCCAGAGGACGGTGAACAAAGGAGCGACCCCAAAGGTGCACCTGCAGAGTATGCCAGTAGTGGACGTACCATTTAGGCGAGTGGCCGTGGACTTAGTAGGACCTATCGACCCCCCAAGTGAAGGTGGACATCGGTATATCCTGGTATACATAGACTACGCTACTCGTTACCCTGAAGCCGCACCCTTGAAGAAGATCGACGCAGAAACGGTAGCAGAAGCCTTAGTGAACATCTACAGCCGTTTGGGTGTGCCCGAAGAGATCTTGTCAGACCAAGGGACCCAGTTTATGTCAGATGTCATGAAGGAAACGAATAGACTACTGGGAATTCGGCAGTCGACCACTACAGTCTACCACCCTATGTGCAACGGGTTGGTGGAGCGATTTAACGGCACACTGAAGAAGACCTTAAGGCGACTGTGCGCAGAGCAACCCAAGCAGTGGCACAGATACATCAACCCGCTGCTCTTCGCATATCGTGAAGTTCCCCAAGAGTCGACCAAGTTTGCCCCATTCGAGTTGCTGTATGGGAGAACTGTGAGAGGACCAATGCACATCTTACGACAACTATGGACCAAGGACGTAGAGGAGCCGGAAACGAAGACCAGTTACCAGTACGTCATGGAACTACGTGAGAGGCTGGAGGACACATGGAAGTTAGCGACGGAAGAACTCTCCAAGGCTCAAGGTAGACAGAAGACCTACTACGACCGGAAGGCGCGAGAGAGGAAGTTCCGCCCCGGAGATGAAGTGTTGGTGCTACTGCCGACGAACACTAACAAGCTCCTAGTCCAATGGAAGGGACCATATAAGGTAGTCTCAGTTGTCGGTCTCAACGACTATAGAGTCAAGATGGGTGCAAAAGAAAAGACCTTGCACGCCAACCTCCTCAAGAGATACATTCCAAGGACGTCAAAAGCAGCAGCAGTGGCAATGGAACCGAGACCTATTGTGACCGAGATGTGTGGGATGGACAACAGTAGGAGAGATACCACGCCTGAACATGTCAACGCCATAAAGGACGGCGGGGGTGATAGTGCTGAGACTGTACTGGCAGAGGACGACATGATGGACAAGAGACAACCCCACAGCGCCGAATTCCACTCAAAAACAAGCCACTTAGTTCGGTCCCGGGCCACCCATAAAATCGCACGCTGACCGCATCTAATCGGGGGGTACGCCGAGGCCACACGCCGCGGGCTACGGCATCAGTTACAGACTAGCCGCAAGTGATGACACGGGCGTATTTACGACTTAATTAACTCTAATTTCTTCACTTATAACACCAAAAATGCCGCTAAAATACAAAAGCACAACTTCTCTTCTCTCAGTCTGTGAAAATCCGATGTCAGTGCGATGTCCCGTTTTCATGCTATTGTGTGTTTATAATATGCCCGAATTCACTAAAAATTGTTTTTTAAGTGGTGTATTTCTTGATTGATTGCTTCCAAACGGCTCAATAGATTGCCATGAACTTTGGTTTTTTGTGTTACAGACCTTTTCCCGTTTCATACCTGAAAATTTCTCGCTTGTCGGAACTCTCGTTGCTGGACAATATCAGTTTACATCCTATTGCTGGTGTATTATTCTGCTGATGCGTTTCATTCTACATCAACTACACTGTGACCCATACATGCGGAAGACATTTTCTTCACTCAACAAACTTTGAAGAATTTGTGGAATGGAAAATGCGACAAAACGCAGAAACGACTCAAAAGGAAGACATCAGTGACGATTTAAATGACAGACATTTGAAGTTTATCCGTCGTACGTGCTCGTTAAGAATAACCGATAACACTTCAACTCTACTTCAGTAAAGAACGTGCGAGAGCTAGCAAGCCGAGGCGGAATGATTTGGTGTTCTTTTGATAGTCATAAAACAGTCAACCAGTGTAGTATGCATCAACGCTGTCTCATTTGAAGATTGTATGAAACGTTCAACGCCTAGAATTGCCTAGCAACAGTCTCGACCTTGACATAAATTCAGTCAATAATACTACCGACGTAAGCACAATCACTAATGAAACAGCGGCCAGCGCAATCACATCATGTAGTCAAATTCATAATGTTGTACATAGTGCACACGGGGCGGAAGCATTGACTCCTGTAATTTAAACAGCAACAGAGACCTACATGACATTGCTCGGGAGGCATTTTCGAAATAAAGTCATTCCAAAGCAACATACATTAGAACATGACTGCATTTCATTCATAAAACAATATGGTTTTGGGCCTGCCTCTGCCGGGAGAGCAAGAGACAGCGATTAGTCAACAGCCACTAGCAAAGCGAGAAACGCGTTCAAGAAATCACTGACGTACAGAATGGAGAAATTCACGCAAGTTTTGATTTCACATATTCTTCAAATTGCGCCATCGCTGAGTACTGACCACGCCAGTCGCAAAACAACTTGAAAAATGCTGCCCATACTCATTATTGTGCTTAGGATAATACTTAAATCATGCTGTATTTGAAGAACAATGTATAATAAAATATACGGCTTGTTTTGGGATGTAAATATTGACACTACTGAGTACAGATGTAAAATAAATCATCTGTATGTGGATTACTATTCCACCGACAACGATGCCTTTTCGTCAGGGCATGAACACATGTCTTGTCCTCCATTTGACTGTAATTTTGGTGCCTTGTGTTGAGCACTTTTTTTGTTATGTAACTTTAAAATGAGTAGGTATTAGATATTCTTCAGCAAAAATGTACAGTTTTTCCCTACTTGCCATTACAAAACTATAAAAGCTATCTTCTTCTACTTTTCACACTGCAAAATTCAAAGCCTTACGTCTCACGTGCGTCAAGATGGTTATTCTGACGGCCCTGGTTACAATGCAAGGTGATAAATCATAATAGTACCAATTTGATCTAATTCGCCCGCGCAAAGCGCTGCCCGTCGCAGGTGTAGTGGCCCGTCGCTGACCCCGGTCGCGATGACCCAGTAGGGCGCTCGGTGGCCAAACTAAACGACCGGGTTTTCGGCGCTGTGACCCGTGGAGTCAGCTGGCATGACAATCATCGAGGACTGCGACCTGGAAGGCGACAACGGTGGAACGACCGAGGACCTTGCCGACCTAAGAAGCTGGAACCAGAATGAAGGCTACAGAGATGTCCAGTATGGAACGCAACTGACATCGGAACAACGTCAAGAACTCTGCGATGTGGTGAAGAATTACCAGCACGTCTTCACCAATCTCCCTGGATGCTGCCAGTTGGGTGAACATCGCATCGACCTGACGACAGAAGTACCAGTTCGTCAACGACCATACCCGGTGCCCTACGCTATGCGCGACTCATTGAAGGAGGAGCTTAGCACCATGGAACGGCTGGGCATCATTCGAAGGAGCTCATCAGCTTATGCTTCACCTATTGTTGTCGTCAAGAAGAAGGACGGATCCAACCGAGTCTGCATCGACTACAGGAGGTTAAACAAGATCACAGTATTCGACCCTCATCCGACAGCAGCGCCATTAGAAGTGTTTCAGAGTCTCTCGAGGGGAAAATTATTCTCTCGGATTGACCTGAGCAAGGGATACTGGCAAGTGAAAGTTCGAGAGCAAGACATTCCCAAGACGGCGTTCGTCACCATGGGCGAACACTATGAATTCATTCGGATGCCTTTTGGGATGATGAACACAGGAGCCACGCTGAACAGGATCGTAAAGCCATTGATCCGTGGAATGAACAATGTGACAGCATATGTGGACGACCTGCTGATTCATACAGAGACATTCGACGAGCATGTGAACACTCTCAAGGACTTACTGCAGAGGATGGACCAAGCTGGATTAACTGCAAGACCATCGAAGTGTCTGATTGGAACGTCTGAAGTAGACTTTGTTGGACACTTAGTGGGAGAAGGTATGATTGGCCTGTTAGAAGAAAATGTATGTAAGGTACGAGACGCACCCAGACCCACCACTAAGAAGGAAGTGAAAGCATTCTTAGGATTAGTGGGATATTACCATGAATTTATTCCTAACTTTTCAGCGATTGCATCACCAGTCTGATTTACTTAGAAAGGGTCAGCCCAATATAGTTCAGTGGGATGAAACGCAGGAGAAAGCGTACACCTCTTTGAAGAATGTCATTATCTCCAAACCCGTATTATGTTTGCCAGATTTTTCCAAAGAGTTTGTCTTAGCAACTGATGCATCAGATCGCGAATTAGGCGCTAGTCTTATGCAGGAACACGAGGGAAAGTTGTACCCTGTGGCATATGCTAGTCGTAAGCTATTGCCTCGTGAGACAAAATATTCGGTCTCAGAGCGCGAATGTTTAGCTATTGTTTGGGCTGTAAAAAAGTTTACGTTGTATTTGTATGGAAAGGAGTTTGTGCTCCAAACTGACCATCGGTCATTAGAGTTTTTGAACTCTGCCAAGTTTGACAGTCCAAAGTTATTACGATGCAGTTTATTTTTACAGTCTTATCGATTTAGGATTCACTACGTAAAAGGCAGAGAAAATGTCTGTGCCGATTTCCTGAGCAGGGTATTTTAAAGTAGTACACTATCAGTGAATGCATTGTAACCCATACTTTTGCCTACTAGATGAATTTCTAGGACGGCAGTATTGTACTGTAACTGGGGACATAGTTCATCTGTGACTGAATATTAAATTGATGGCTGATAGAGAGTCATGATGTGTTAGTCACATTTTGATTTTATGCTATGTCATATTTGTTACCAATGGAACTTGGTGTAATTTTTGGAAAATGTAACCCAAATGGGGACTGCGAGCAAGCAGTGTTTGTTATATTGCATTGTTGTAACTTGTTTTGACTTAATATGATGAAGATAGACCCTGATCAGTGGTCGGTATGTATTGGTATTTTGCCATTGCACGTATGAGTTATACATTTTGGAGATAACCATGTTATGTACAACAAGTTATATGCTATGGCTCGTGCACGAAGCATTATGTAAACGATGGGCCATCGTTTCACCTTATATGATTTGTAATAATATCATTGACCATTGTTTCACCACAGTGGTGGCGTTGTGTTATTTTGACTAGTAGGCCTACTGCCTACTATTGGGAAGCAATGACGGTATTGTATTAGTTATGGTATTAGTGATGCAAAGTACACTGCATTGTATTGTATTTGTGATGACATTCGGGAAGACACTGAAATTGTTATTAATTGTAATAGAATTAGCAACTACCTTTGTGAGATTGGGAGTGCTATAAGATTATTTCACGATAGTGCAGACGCTGTATAATGTTTTTGGAGTTGAAAGATATTCAACTTAAATTGGGGAGTTGTGTAGCATCTGCGGGCTACCCCTTGCCCTCCCCCGGTTTTGTTGTTGTGCTGGTGGCTGAGCATGTGTCCACTACTTTTTTCATTTTATTGTTGACAACCGCCAGAGTGTACTGTACTCCGTGACCTGACCTTCTTTTCTAGTGAGTAGTTTTTTTCCTCGCTCGCTCGTTGTCAGGTGTTTTGACTCGTTCAGTAAATATTAGTATGTTCCCGAATATTCGATAACGTTGTGGATACGAATGTTTACGCCAGATTTGGCCTTGAGTGATGTAACCTGATGACGTATTGATGCGTGATTGGTTAGTTTGTGCGAGGGCAAAGGTAACGTTTATTTCGGGAACTTTCTGTAGGAATGTTTATATATATAGACCTGTGTGAGTGGTTGGTCGGTGAGTGAGTGAGTTTCCTTTTGTGTGGCGTAGATATTTAGTTTCGCTGGTGTCTTCCTGGTAATTTATTCTTCACTATACAGTTATTAAACTTTAGTATTATTTAATCTATCGTCGGATCTCGTGTTTATTTATTTTACAGCTGTAATAGTTTCGTTTTCTAAAGGGTTGTAGTTAGATCAACTAACTCCCCCCTACTATAACGTGCTAGAACAACCTCAGCTGTTACAGACATTGATATCTATTCATTGGGAAAGGAAGGATGGATGATTGATGTTTGTCAGTCCAGATTTAGAGGAGTGATGTTAGAGGTGGATTTTCATCAAAGAGTTTAAATTGTCTATCAAACTGTCACTGGATGATAAAATTATAAAAAAGGAGGAACTATTGGCTCAATGGTTTCTTTAGGGTCAGTGCGGTCATAATCAAGGCCCAAAGTAGCAATTTCGTTATAATTCTCTACACAAATACTTTTATTATTTAAGTACATATTAAGTACATATCAGGGTACGGAATTACTAAGGGGCACAACTCCCCACATTCGATTTCATTTTCCTATTGCCACATTTAGCAAGCATTTGTCTGTCTATAATCTTTTTCTCTAGGCATTAATTTTAAACACATGTTTATGTAAATGTTTTTTGTACCAGAACTTGCTGCTGTGGAGTGAATATTTACATGTTGTAGAATTAGGTGGTCACATATTCAAAAGATTGGTACTTGAAGAGCTGAATTTTTGTGCCTTCGAGCAGACAATCTTTGAGAATATCTTTCATACCGGAAGCTTGCTATCTCTGTAGATTGCTAAACTGTATTCCTGACATCCTAAGCTTTAATTTGATGTATCATACATGGGAAATCTTGATGATGAATATTTCTAAAAAATTAGAAATCCTAATGTCCAATTTTGTGAAACCTGCCAATTGCAACATTCACAAAATGTCACACTATCACATGTTCTACCTCTGGAAATGAGGAAGAGTATAGTGTGGTAGCTGAACTGATTTGAGTAAAAAATCGAAAGTAACACATATTTGGCCAGCGTGCACTACCGGGCACTAAAATTGAGAATATTGGCTTTGCTGATAGACCAAAGTATTTCATTTGAAGCTTTTAAAAGCAGTGCAGTGCTGTTGCTTACTAGCTGTCCTTCACAGTCATTCAGTGTCAGAAAGTGGTGATAGGGGTAGCCAAATTTCTGTTAGGGGCCGGATGAATCACTAAATAGCTGAGAGTGACGCTTGTTATTTATTTCATTCACTACTCACCTTACTAGCAAAAAAGCAGCACAATCTGGGCATACATACCAAGGGGAAAAATGTAATTAAATATGCAAATAGGTCATAACATCATAAAACTAAGAAATAGTTTTTTCATGGATTTATTTTCATTTTCAGTCCCCTTAACCTGCCAAACCGGCGTTGGTCCACTCTAGATCTAGATATCTAGATGTAGATCTAAGCTCACTAGATGAAAAGGAACATCTCTAACTGTGATAGGGAGGTAGGCCCTAAAAGAAAAATGTTATAACACCTTCGTGAGGCCCGCCCTAGAGTATGGCTGCAGTGTCTGGGACCCCCACTGTCGAATAAATATAGAACAACTGGAAAGGGTCCAGAGGAGAGCTGCTCGCTTTGTGACAAATGACTACTAATATGCTAGAAGTAGTAGTGTCAATAAAATGATGAGAGACCTCGAATGGACACCACTAGAAGAAAGAAGAGCAAAAAACAAAGTAAAAATATTTCATAAGGGCAGGGAAGGAAATACCCATATCCCACTGAACCACCTCACCATTAATACCAGAGGCAACAGAAGGAATAACATAAAATATAACATCCCAAGCTCACGGATTAACAGCCATCTTTATTCTTTTTACCCTAGTGTCATCAGGATGTGGAACAACCTCCCGGCAGAAGTCCAAACACTATCGTCTGCAGCGGCTTTTGACAATGAATTAAAGAACATAATTATCCGTTGCAGCTACCATTGTATCTAGGGTGCGGGTCTATTTCTGTGCACAATCTTGATGCCAAGAGATATTTATACCAGAGAGATATATATAATATAGATCTATATAAAAGAATTTACACAACGAATATATTTTAAATGGTCCTAATATATGCAGGGCTTTTACCCTGTTTTTTTAGCCTCAGAGGAGTAACATCGAGTTGCATATGGTGCAGTTGAGGGATCGTCTTCTATAGACGAACCAACTTCATAAGAAGAAGAAGAAGAGACTACTTACAGAGGCTACAATGCGACTCATTCTGTAATGTGACTTAAACATTGGATCTGCATCATCAGGTTCAGGGATAATGTAATTCGTATCCTTTTCCTCAACATCATCATGCTCATCACCACTTTCACTTTCTCCTTCATCAAGCTCATCAGATTTCAAGCCACCTTTCACAGGTTCTTCAGCATATTGACAGTCATTTAGATCTACGTCTTCCACGATGCCATCCACCACAACTGAGTAAGAATAGGAAGACAAATCAAGATTTATGTCTTCCGCATTCACGATATAGGAATTTGTGTCTTCTGGATTGACACCTTCGGGCAAAGCTGAGTGGGGCACCTCTACTTGCACTTGGTTCCCTTCAGCGTCCACGGTGACGAACAGCCTCTTTTTCGGTGGACTTCCCATACCCCCTGAGTCATAATCCGTCGATGGTCTCGGTAGCGTTGCTTGCTTGTGCGTTTCTTTTGTCTCTACAGAAAAAGAAGTTGCCGGAAAAGTAGTTTTCTGGGGAGAGAGTTTTCGTTTCAACGTAATAAAGGTTTTACCGTCTTCGTCTGAAACCGCCATATTTATCAACGGAAGTTTTCGTCTGCTAGGCTGCCAACTGACATAAAAATTAATAACGGGATAGGAAATAGTAGAACAATTTCAATGTTAAGATTTGGCTATTTACTTTTATGATAGCATCTTAGAACTTTATTAATTATGTTAAACAACAGTATGAAAAGTAGAAAAGATTAACTCTTAAGAATGATCAAACCATAATTAATATAATAAGTTAGGCTCGAATAAGTTATTTGATTTGCAGCCTTCAGGGTCAAGCTTGCAGTTTTAAAAAAGTTGAACTTCCGCTTTTAAACAAACTGAAATACTCCAAGTAGGCGAAGGCCGAGACTGCAATCTTCAAACCTCCCAAATCCAAAAGATTTATTCAGTCTCAAAGCACATTTCCTATAGAGTGATATGTCATCTCATTCACACTCGCCCCGCCACACAAATGATTATGACGGGGCGGAGAGCTCTGATGTAGAAGATGATAAGGAAGCAGATGACAATGGCACAGATGAAGGTAGGCCCCTAGACTCGAGGTCTGGAGTCTAGATCTAGATCTACTCTAGACTTTAAATGAGATTATTCAGATCATTAGGCCTATATTTTCACTCATCTCTTGTGTAGGATTAGTCTAGATCTGTTTGGGTGTGTAAGCAAATTTTTGGTAGTTTCATCTGGGAGCAGGAGTCTAGGCGTAGGCCTACATTCACGTTGGGTGCTTGCTTTCGACACTTTCGTGCCCCAAAATTGTCAAATTCCAGAAATAACATTCGGTTAACCCTAGTCCAACACTGTACTGTAGTGGCTCCTGCCTAAGCCCCGAGTAGCAGGCAGGGCCATTTTTGTCACTGTGCTCCTCACTTTGCAACCCTTGTGACTTGTCCCATGCAAGACCACAAAAAAAGTGGCCTTGCATCGCAGCGCCTCCTGTTGGTTTCCGCGGTTGCTCTCAACAATCGCTTTTTTATGCTATTTTCACTTGTTAATCCATCTTGCCATGCTTACACAATATCTAACATTTGAAATGGTATCATCTGACTTCTGAGTAGGCCTACAATAATTTTAGGGATGTGTAGTAAAACTAGGCCTAATAACAGTACTTACAATAATGGCTGTAAGTTTGATCTGGGCTAAGGGAAGCTGTTGGCTCTAATGCCGGTTGTGATTTTGGGAGGAGTTCCATTTGAATCACACAATAGGGACACAGGCAGTAGCGTTAAGGATTGCAAAATAGAAGAATATATGAAGGGTAATTCCGGAGTAAACTCCCTTGTCTTCTCTTTACTTTAATGCCCATGCATGCTGTGTCTACTTCCCATTGCAGTGTTGTGTTTATTTATTTATTTAAATTAGAATGTGTAGTGTGTAGATCTATACACATCAGATCTACCTGATTGTTTTGACTTTCATTCAACAGTTCAGTGAATGAAATGGTCGTGAGTACATCAGACTCAGTGACACTGATGATAAAGTTATATTATATGGAGAATCAGTTTAACAGCTTGTGGCACAAAGAAATAGGCTGAATTCATTCTAGAAAGTGTGTGATGCAGGAATCGTGTGTGTAGATCTTGGCTATTCTAGTTCTAGCCAACCACTCGTAAAGTGAAGATAACCTGTCATGGTATTGGAAGGAAAGCTCCAATATAACACAACTTTCAGAAAAGAGTAAACATGCAGGTGCCAGGCAAGCCCTCAAACATGTCCAAGCACACTCAACAGTCATAGCAGCCACATGTAGGCCTATACTCGCTTAATACTGGTCCATGAATGCAACAGTCTTCCTGATTCTCAGAATATGAACATTATCACAACATTAACGGACAGCCTGGCAATATCCTCAAGTGCTCCCTACAAATGTATTTTGTTTGCCAGAAGAAAGACTTATTGATCACGGCAAGCTGGTTTTCTTTTTTGTTTTTTTCTTTAATTTTGCCCAGTCAACCAGCCTTGTTAAGCCTGCTCTTCGTCAACTGCAAACTGCCAAGGTATCTTTAGCGTACACAACGTGCACATGGGCCATCCAAGTTTTTTGTCCTTATCCAAGAAGTCTAGGTGCTTGAGCCTACCTACCATAAGATCAGGGACAGGAAAATATGAGAAAAATTCCAATATGCCTGTGCCGACTGGGAATCACTCAGACCCAGTACCTTTGGCATGAGAGGTGTGCGAACACTTTACATTTAGACCAGCATGCCCAACGTAATATTGAGCTTGAAGGAAATTTTTTTTATGCCTGTCTAGTCCCCACTTCTGATATATAACACTGATAAAATTTTTAAAAACGTTTTGTTGTTGATATCTTGAGATCTGCCTTTGATAGTTTAACAAATTGTTTGAATTAAATTGTTTTCGTATTACATTCTGTCAAGCATTTATCACTTTGAAGGACTTCCAAATATGTCTCATGGCCAGATTGACACACAAAAATGAAATATTCCACAAGGATACAACTTTAGGAGGAGCCGTTCACACTAAAATCACAGCAGGGGGCAGGGGTAGAGCCCCTCGCCCATGATTTAGTCCTTTATAGGGGTGATTTTATACAGTTAATGGGTAGAAATTAACCTTTTAGTATCTTATCAGGAGCAATCTGGCATGAGAATTGAGATGCATTTGGAAGTCTTTCCTATTACATGTAATATTAAAATACAACATCACACCAATGACCAGGTAATAAATAGATGCAGGGCATATTTCAGTATGTGACTGTGTTGTGATACATACCTGTATGAAATCATTTGGTGCAATAAAAGCAATGTGAAACTAGCAGGATGATGGTAAGAAACTCAGGCGGAGCAAGACTGATGATGATCTTAAAAGGAAGACTGGATTCTTTCATTAGATGCCTTTAATTTCCTGGCATCTTCTAGAACCCCGGCCACACTGAGAGTAAATTCTCGGCCTTTGTCATTCACCTTTTTTTTTTTTTTGTCACCTGGTATTTCTTTGGGTTTGAAAGGTACCGCTTTTGTTTTTTTTTTATGCAGGTGTCTTATCCATTCTCAATTCTGTCAATGTTGCATCATATGGCATAATTTTAGGCTATATGAATTTAGTATTCATTTCTTTTACATCAATCCAGCAGGGAGAATTTTCTGCTGTTAATGAGAATTTTTTTTACTTATTATCTCAAACGCTTGATTTAATTTAATCTTCTCTTGGATCATGCCATTTTTTCAGACACAGCAGATGCAAGTGAGACAGAAGACAAGCCAAAACATAGCAATCACCACACAACAACTCCTAATACTGGCCAGAGAACAGAGATAAAGGAGCAGTAAGTCCATGTGACTCCTACTCGTTATGGTTGTTGTTTGGAGTCTGTAGTCAAAGTTGCAAAGTCAGTAAAGAAAATACGAGTTGTGTTCACAGTTCAGCTATAGCTTACTATGTAAAATACTACATTCCCCTAACAACAGCCATTAAATACTGGTGAATGTAACAAATGTATTAAAAATGTCACAGGAAAAAATGGCACAAATGGAAAAATAGGAAAAAAATGGCACATATGTTATTTTGATACAAATAATTACAACGATAAAAACAATAATCATTAAAATAATTGTAATAGAAGATGTATTAGTATTTTTATGTGTATGTGATGGCTAAAAATCTGCACTGTGACTGTTTGCTAATTACCAAATTAGAGTGTTTGCCCTAATAAATACACTACAGAAGTGCAGAGTGGTCTTCAAAGTAAATTGAGAGTGGATTAAATAGACTGAAATGCAAATTGGCACGTTTTTCCTTTGGTGTTCTCCTCATTCATTACTGTATTTAATACATTCAGTTTAGATAAAACAATCTTCAGTCAAGATTTTGAAAACATTTTTGGTATAAATTGTACTTTGTGATTATTGAAACTAATACAAATTAACTGTTTTAAAAATACTTTATACATGAGTAAATATTGTTGCATATTATATGTACGTGTATTTCTTAATGTTTATATTTAAAATCTTTTTGACAAAATATGCATGTTAACAATAGAAACGTGTTTGTAAATTTTATTCATATCTTGTGGCTCTTGAACATCTGAAGTTTATCGTATGTGGCTCTTACATTAAGCAAGTTTGGCCACCCTTGTGATATTGTATTATTGTGTGTGCTTGACAGGATGTATCAGGATAAGCTAGCGCAGATTAAGAAACATATTGGAATGTTACAAGAAGGGTCATTGCCAGAGTTTCTGAAAAGGACAAAGAAAATTGAATTGCAATACCGAGAGAGACTCCGTCAGAATGAAATCAATAAAGCTGTGGAGGTGAGTATTTGCATGGGTAATTAGTGATCCAGGAAAGAACTATTTATGTGTTTATCATATTAGATCATATCTATCAGGAGGTGATATCACAGAATTGGTCACATGTCACAGAAATGGAGAAAATGGAGCAACCATGAGGATATGCCTTTTTAAATAACTTTGATTGTCAAATATTACTTCATGTATGTTTCTGTCAGCACTCTCATGGCAATGGAATGTGAATCGTGATGAAGTATTGGCTGTGGCATGTTGAAATTGTTAATGATGAGGCAGCCTTACTGTACTGGTAGCTTCCCTGTAGTGTTTCAGCAATCTGGTCTGTGATCCTTGATTAGGTGACAGTTTTCTGCAAGCATATATTGTTGGATGAAATTCACTTATTCCTCAAATAGACATATGAGTCAGCTCACATACAGATCATCCTGTGTGGGAAATGGCTAGCAGTTAATCGCCGAGCCGCCTTTTAACTATAAAAACATCCCTGTAGGGGACTAACTTACAGGAGACTCCTGCGACCCCCATACCACCACAACCACAACCATCACACACGGTAGCTTCTAAAGTTGCATTTTTGTGGAGATCTGTATACCCCCCCACACAGTTTGGAATATTTCATTACTGTAAGAAAAACTGGCCATGAGACACATTTGGAAGCCCTACTGTTAATAGCTTGGTGTGGCCAAATTGTACATATGGAGGCATTTTTTGCCTAAAGTGGGCATGTGAATGAGATGTTTATCTAAAGCTTTTTTCTTTCCCTCACTCATTTTGTCTGTTCTCTGTACTAGATTGAAAGAGCAGATAGAAATTATCAGACAGACTGTAACAATGCTCAGAAAGAGTTTGAGGTAAGTGGATATCTGTTGTTTAACTGCTGTTGTTGTTGTTGTTGCATGTTCTGTTTCTTCTCATTTTCTGTCATTTAATCGCATTTTCTTATTATTTTTATGCGTGATTGTTCTGGGCCTCCATCTGTCAGGGATGAAATTTTTTATTCTGTTTGGACTCTCTGCTCTGCTGGAACAACGTGACTTATGGCTGAAAGGTCAGTGTAGGAGTGACAGTGTCTATCGCAGCAATGGTCACATCTGTGGGTGGTCTCAGATCTGTTGGGGTTCTGCCATTCCTTTCTGCAGGTCCGCCTGTCTTCTGCTGGATTGATCAGTTTCTTTTCGCCTGTCTAGAGATGTTGGCAAAGGGTACCTCTCCATTTACTGCGCAATCAATGACGAGTTCTTCCTAACATTGGGCATCAGTCAAAATCAAGGAAGTCTGTACTGTATTCACAATAAAGCATGAAATACCATCTCCTTATAGGTTACACTTTGTCAGTTCTAAACTGTGGCTGTGATCAAATAAGATGGTTCGAGTGCAGAAAATCAAGATTTTTGGGGTACAGCAAAGTCTCAGTCTAAATTCATGATTTTTCTTAGAAAGGAAACCGTCACTTGTAGATATCTTTTGATTTTATAGCCTTGTCATAGTGCCTATATTTACATGCTCCTTGCCAAATAATTATTATTTACTCTGCAGGTCTGCAGTCTCAGAAACTTGGGTTATGGTTTTTCTAATGATCTCATTGTTCTGTTCACTAATCTAAGACATAATATTATTTCTATAATAAAGATTCTAACTCATCGGACTGGCATGCTCTAATAAATACCAGTTTCATATTTTCTACCGATCTTTATTGAGTCTATTAAATTTTTTCATGCCTTACTTTAAATGTCACTTTTTGTTCTTGTGTATTTCTTCGAATAGAGCCAGAACAGGTTAAACCTTTCAGTGTCACAGCCCTGGGACATAGTGGCAAATTATATAACCCAAATATCACTCCTGAAACTCATGGAAAATAAATTGTAACGCCTTTATTTGTATTCACATAATACTTTATCATAGAGCCAACCTACCCCCGATCGACCGCTGTAGCAGTCTCGGCAAACATATTTCGGAAAATGCCGGTGGCCATTATGAGGGTCTGTGACACTGAAAGGGTTAAAGGTTGAATATTTCATATAGACGGTTGGCTGTTGGAAAATCCTCTTTTTTACCATATGTACTGCAAAAGTTGTAGTTATAATTCTTGAACATCTTGTGTAATAGGTCACAACATGCTTGAAAAGTTGGCCCAAATCTTGGCCCTAATATATATTAATACAGTAACTGGGAATGAAATTTTGTTTATTTGGTAATGATAGAAATACAATGCATTTATAGTATAGTTTGTCAGTAAACAGACCGAGATATGATTGAACAGATTGCTGTATATCATATTAATAGTGGAGGAGACACGAAAGCACCAGCAGTTTGGATGTAGTGATTTTATTCAGACAGAATTTGCACAGTTGTTTTTTTTTCCGTCATTTCGTCTCATAACCGGCAAATTGGAAGAGTTGAAGATGTTTAACTTTTCATTTATTTGCACGGTTTGCATGTGTGTACATTAACATTTGTAAGTCCAGAACTGGGCACTTCATACATGTTGTCTTATATGGACAAACAGCTGTCATTGAGAGTAGTTACTGTGGGCTCTTATCATTTCTTCATGAATAGCAGGCGAAGCATACTAGTTTTATTTCTGCACAGCCAAGGAGGGGGTAGGAGACACAAGCAAGAACTCTGGATGGTTTGCCACAACTGCTGAATTCTCTCTAACATTTTACCATGATATCACAATGCCTAGCCACTATGTCCTTTTCATTGATCATGATGTCACAATACATAGCCACTACGTCTTTTCATTGATCATGGTGTCACATTGCCAAGCCACTATGTTTTTTAGTGCAAAATTTGTATGAGCAGAAAACCATATGCTATAAAATATTGGCTTCCCCCAGTGGCAAGTGTGAAATTTAACAATCAAGAACATCGGAATTCAAGTCAGCTAAGGAAATTAGAACCTACACTTATCTGTATGTGTGTTTTTATTGCATGTCTTTATTTCCTTACTGATGTGCCCAGATTCTAACTGTTTGTAACTGTGGTGTCTTTAACATGGAAAAATAAATTATTGACACTTTTTGTAGGCAGGAATGAACTTCATTTTGCAATGTATATATCAGAAAAGCAGTAAAGCATAACAGATTTGAATGTTCCTCTAGCTTTTAAAGTTGCAAAGTTTTACATATATTCAGGATATTTTCTCATTCTAGTATTAAATTAATCAGATTTACGCAGATTTTGCCCTGTGTGATATAACTGATGCAGGAGAGAGATCAGAGAAAATATATATCCTGTTTCCGATCAAAAGAATGACTTTGATGTTACACATGTATCACCCTGAGATGAATGCATGTTTTACTCACCAATAATTTCTTTTATGTTCCTTTGCAATGCATCTCATTGTCTGACCATTACAACAGCCTATCATTTGTGTCTTCTGTGTATTTCAGCATTTCATTTCTTTTTTTCTTGTAGGATATTATTTTAGTTAGGCATTAAGATATCCATGTCTGTTCATAACCCTTGATATACTTTTCCATGGAAAATTCAGCCAAGAGCTTTGTCTACTTTATGGTAAACTACAGTAGATGACATAACTTGATTTTCATACAATATTTACCTCCAGTAGATCATAGCTCACAGTTCTGTTCAACCTCAATTTGGGTGATTTCTCCCATGATCTTCTCTTTAATTGCTGTAGTTGATACTTTTTGTCCTTCTTTTAATTAATGGTGTCATTGATATTTAAAAAAAAAAAAAAAATGAAATGAGAAAGGTGAATAATCAAAGCTGTCTTTTTCTCAGAATTTGTCCTCAGTGAAAGGTCATGCCCAAATAATTTACAACTCAGTGAAAGATGCATTTTGTATTGTGCAGTACAAATGTCCTGTCTCTGTGAGCTATGAGTTAATTTAACTTTTTCACATCGCAAAGCCCACTGGTTTCATAGTTCCATCTAAACAATCTTATTTCATAGTTATAATTGCCTCTAGACACAGAATTTTTGGGTAAGTTTGAAATACATATAAAATCGAGGAATAAAGTATGTCTACAATCTGGCAAGTAGTATCAGTGAAAAGCTTTTTTAGAGTATAAGACAGGACTGTAATTTGTTTTATGTACAAATATATTGTATAGTATGGGCTGTAAAACTTTGCAAACTCAGGGTTTGAGCACCGTGGCATGAAAGGTTGGGCAAAAAGTCATTCAGCTGTGGCACCACTGGCGTAGCGCGGGTTGCCAGCAGCCAGGGCAATGCAAGTATTGTGCTCCGTTACCCATGGACCATTTGCACTCCCCGAATCCCTTCCACCAGTCCAGTCCCAAGCATACGGTATTTTAGGAAAATACTGATGTAATAAAGTAAAATGCATTTCATGCTAGTAATAGTATACTCAGATTTATTTAAAATGGGTGCTTTTTTTTTTTTTTAATAAGATTACAACCTAATTTTTTTTTCCTTTTGAAATTTTGTGCCCATGGCAACTGTTCCTGTAGCTCCGCCCTCGCTACACCACTGTGTGACGCATAGTGTATGGGTCAGTTGTAAAGTTGGGCAGCTCAGGTGTTGGACTAGGTGATGTGAAAAGATAGATCATAAGCTGAGGAAGCCCAAGGTTGTCACCATTATCTACAGAGGGCTCGCATAATTCATCTTCTTGTTAGATGCCCCTTGGCTGTCAGAAGTTCCAGTGCATATGTTACAGTGACCAACATCCATATGCCTCGCAGTCTGATCTATCATTCGATTATATCTGTAGTTATTTATAACAGTTTATTTTGTGGTGGCTGAATCATTAATGAACAAATAACTTTGGCCTAAATTTTGTTTGATGGGATCATGAACTTGATCAGAACTTGCTTTGTTAGCGGAAGAAGAGGTGCAATATTGCAGGTCCCCAGCAGAGAATTGTAAGCATAAAATAGACCTGTGTTTCTACTCTGCCACTTACATTACTTACAATGGTCTAACACTGGTAACTCTGACCATGCCTTAAGTTTTGCACTCCAGTACTAATTGTGAGGTGCTGTAGGGAAATGGTCCATACGTTGCACTTGTTGCTTTTGAGATAGAGCCAAAAAATAGCTGGAAAGGGACTTCCCTGTCCTGTATCAGTTTTCTATATAAAAAGATTCCATAATCATTTCTTCATGTCTGGGCAAAAGGAATTTCATGAATTCTGCCTATAAATAATAATATGTTGTTTTTTTTTTCATCTCTTCTGATCCAATTTAATGGTCTTTTTAAATTCATGTATACTGTAAATGCTTTTTTTTTTTTTATCAAAAGTGACTTTTTATACCTTTGCCACCTTGAAATAGCCATAACTTGGTCAATTTTCAACATTGTTCCATGAAATAAAGTGCATTCTTTCTCAGGACAGTTTGTACTTTCACAGTATACCCTAACGCAGTTTCGAAGAAATTGGCAATGTGGACCATTTCCCTGGAGAGGCTCAGAAATACCAAGGGTGACTGCATTCTAAAAGTGAAAGTCAGTTTAGCTTTTAGCCTATAGCAAGAACTATGGAACTGATCCACCAGTGAACGTGGATTGAATGGATATTGCAATGAAGGTTTATAGCTATGAATCTGTGGCTGCAATGCAAAGTTTAACAAGTATGATATTATTTCAGCCATGCTGATGAGAGACTAGTTAAACAACTTCAGATTCCAACTGTAAAAGATATCCTTACATTTCAGTCACAAAACACTTTCATGACTGCTTCATTAAAAACCACTCTCCAAGTATCAGTCTATTAAGTATTACATGACATTTCAGTACTTTGTTAGATCATCTCCAGCTTTCATTCCAAGTGAACATTTCAATGAGTACTAGTGAACTCTAACATGTTGGCTTTACTTCTGTATGACTTGTGAATCTCATGATGAGTCCCTGCCCTTATTTCAGAAAGAGCGAGAGGCAATGAAGGAACGTTTACTTGAACAGTATAAGGTATTCCCTACCCTGATTTCTCCTACATTTGATGACTAGCTAAAGACGTTTTAAGGCCTCACACTTAACATGCCCAGTTTGTTTTTGTTTTTGTTTTATTTTTGTTATTGTTTTGATTTTTTTTCGTTCAAAGTGAATTTTCATTTGGCCTTTTTGCCTGGTCTTTGAGGACTAACTTGCTTTTTAACTTGTATTGAGAAATATCCTTAGCTGTCCTGTGTGTAGTTTATCTTTGCTGTGCAGATTTGATTAAAACCATCTTTTGAAACATTGCCAGTTCAATAAGAGATGCCACAGCGTCTGGTGTACTTCTGATTTTGTCATTAAAAAAAAAAAAAAAAGAAGATCAAGCCCCAGGCATTTGTATTGTAATAATGGTCAGTAGTCAGACCTGCGGCTGTTTGAGATTTAAGTAAACATCCCAAATGTTGAACCCTTTGGCCCTTCCATTTTGTATGAGAAAGCAAAAATCAGCATCACCAACAGCAGATGGCATCTATAGCACTGTGATCTGTGTTTCTTTGGTATAGAATATTTCAATACGGCTTCATTGACCTCAGACTTGTTTATCTAATTGTTGTATAAATTCTCTGCCTGCTGCCATAACAGAAAAGCACTGAAGTATTTGTATGAGTGTGTGTATGTATATTGGGGCGGGGGGAGAGAGAAACAGTACAGTAAAATGGGAGAAATGGTTAAATTCATTGTTACCTAAATGTTATTGAAGGAGCCAAAAGTTGAGGAATTTGGACCTTCATCATCTTGTCAAAGACACCTGAGCAACTTTATGTAGTCAGAAATGATAAAACTGTGGCATTATTGATGCTGAGATTAAGTGCAAAATGCTGAGTGAGTGCAGCAAGAAAAGCCAAATGTAAACCATTCATAATTATTTTCTCATTGTGGAGTTTAGGAAAGGACTGCTGAGTCTCAGAATGTGCTGTAGGTACCTGATGATAATGGCAACTGTAACAGATGATGATGGCAACTTTAACAGATGATGATAGTCTATGTCCAGATTTCTCACTTGACTGGGATGTATCAACAAGAGACAGCCAGAGGTGCTAGGCTTGCAGGGTTGTTCATTGTGCACATATTTGTTTCTTTAACATGTAATCCTAACACCAACTAGTTCTTCCATACTAGTTCGTCAGCACCCTGTATCTCACAGTACAAAAGAGGAACAGGTGGAGAATTACAATAAAACACGAAATTTCGTAGTGGCAATGCACTGATCTCCAGTATTCCCAGTTTTTTGACTCTTGTAAATGCTTCATTTTTTTCCTTTTTTTTTTAAAGGAAGAAACTGAGTTCCCTGTTTCCTGTCCCCGATCAAGTCGTGCCATTGGAATGACAAGGTTCTAATTCCCTTCCATCAACTTCCAAGAAATTGACAGTTGACATTTCGTGTGTTCATAGCTTTTGATGATACGACTTTTCTTTTGTTTTTAGTAATGCTTACAAATTACACAATGAATCCGCTTGTTACTTTGACTCACAATGGAGAAGGCCTGTAGAAGTAGTGTGTAACTCTGTTCAGCTACAAAGTTGAGATAGAACCTTGTCATTCTAAGGTTCTAAGGGGACAAAGTGCTGGACCTCCACACCTGCAAGTCTTACACCTCTTTAGCTGGACTCACTTTTTTATGTCAGCCCCTTTGTTTTGTTGATTTGTGTGGTTGTGGTTATGTCTTTCTGCAGGAGAAGAAAGTTGACTTGAAAGAAAGTTTGATAAGCGACTTGAAGGAGAAGCGCAGTATGATAGAACTGGAGAGGCAGACCATGGATTTGAATGGTGGTAAGTTCTCTGACATAAAGTAGACTGATGATGTCTTCTGGCTAACGAAAAAAATGAGGTCAGTTGCTGCTATTTGAAATGGTCTAAAAGTTAACTCAGAGGAAATTTGATGGGGCCATAGAGAAGGATGGATTTGACTAGAAACTATGGAAAATAATGTAACACAATTGTAGATGGAGATGAAATCATTAGTTTTCAGTTCTGTAGACGTTGCCGAGATCTGTATATGATTAAATTTATTAGTTCTCCGGGTATTTGCAATATTATTGTATGTGCATTTTTGCCTTCTCAAGAAAATGAGGATTGAAATTTGGTCAGCGTAAGGGCTAAAACGCATAAAACATTATGTCACAATCTCTTGAAACAGTTTTGAACCAACTGGAATGACTCTTTTACATAATCAAATTAGGAGTGAGAGAAACACTTTTATGACAAAACCTCAAAATCTGCGAAATGTGGCATACAACAACATGGCAAATACGTTGAGCTATTTATTTCATTCTGACCACACTCCTTGATGTCTTGAATGACCAAATATTCCCGGATAACTTGTGGACAACCATGCTGTTGTGTGACAAGACGTAAACTCAAGCTCTGGTTATGACGGGCCAGCATGTAGGATCAGAGTTGGTTTCTTTCTTAGACCTGAAAAGGGCTTCCTAGTGGGTTGCCGTTTCTTTTTCTTTCTTAGCCTTCAAAAAGGCTCCCTAGCAGGTTGCCATTCCTTCTTTCTTTCTTAGACCTCAAAACAACTCCCTAGTAGGTTGCCATTCCTTCTTTCTTTCTTAGCCCTCAAAAGGACTCCCTAGTAGGTTGCCTTTCCTTTCTTTCTTAGCCCTCAAAAGGACTCCCTAGCAGGTTGCATGTCCTTCTTTCTTTCTTAGCCCTCAAAAGGGCTCCCTAGTAGGTTGCCTTTCCTGCTTTTTTTCTTAGCCTTCAAAAGGGCTCCCTAGTAGGTTGCCTTTCCTTCTTTCTTTCTTAGCCCTCAAAAGGGCTCCCTAGTAGGTTGTCTTTCCTTCTTTCTTTCTTAGCCCTCAAAAGGGCTCCCTAGTAGGTTGCCTTTCCTTCTTTCTTTCTTAGCCCTCAAAAGGGCTCCCTAGTGGGTTGCTTTTGTCCTTGTCTTGACCTTCTTTCTTTCTTAGCCCTCAAAAGATCTCCCTAGTGGGTTGCTTTGTCCTTGTCTTGACCGTCTTTCTTTCTTAGCCCTCAAAAGGGCTCCCTAGTGGGTTGCTTTGTCCTTGTCTTGACCTTCTTTCTTTCTTAGCCCTCAAAAGATCTCCCTAGTGGGTTGCTTTTGTCCTTGTCTTGACCTTCTTTCTTTCTTAGCCCTCAAAAGATCTCCCTAGTGGGTTGCTTTGTCCTTGTCTTGGCCGTCTTTCTTTCTTAGCCCTCAAAAGATCTCCCTAGTGGGTTGCTTTGTCCTTGTCTTGGCCGTCTTTCTTTCTTAGCCCTCAAAAGGCTCTCCGTTGGGCTGCTTTCTTCTTTTTCTTCGTTTTCCCTTGGGCTGGCGCCAAAGCAGAGGTTGAGAGAGAGTAAGGAGAGGTCGACCTCCCTGCTTTTGGGACATGTGTGCTAGTTTTGAACATTTTGATATTTTTTAATATTTGAGATATATTTTTTTTTCCATCAGCTGATTTCATGGAGGTCAAGCCAACCATGACACGAAAGCTGCGGAGAAGACCAAATGACCCCGTGCCAATACCTGAGAAAAGAAGGAAACCATCACCAGATATCCTTTTTTTTCCTGAGGCTTCAAATTGTGATATTGTTTTGTTTTGTGTTATTGATGTAATAATAAATCAGACATGATCTATTGTCCATGCAGTTATAAATCAGACATGATATGCTGTCATGGTAAATCAGACATGATCTATTACCCATACAGTGATAAATCAGATATGATCCAGTGTCCTGGTCATAAATCAGACATGGTCTGCTGTCCTTGTAATGATAAATCAGACATGATCTATCGCCCATGTTCTCAAGTCTGTCCCAGAAATACAAACAATGCTAATTTGTCTGAAGAAAATGAAAACACTCAGGCATACAGAGCATGTCATACATTATATCAGTTTGTTTGCCACAGAAGATCTACATGTGTACAGCCATCATGATAAAGACAATAATTTTGCATCTAAAACATATGTGAGTGTGCATGAGAAAACCCACAATATGTCGACAGAGCTGATTTTGAGAAAAACGGCTTTGAAGTGAAAATATGGGTCCGACATAAACTTCCAACTTAGCTGTTGTTTAGGGGACCGTGGCATGTTACAGAGTAAACTGTAGACGAGCAGTGAACACTACTCACTATGATCTCTATAAAGGCTTTGTAATTAGACTACGGTCTCCTAACAAGATCCAAAAATTTCCCACTTGGCTATTGTTTAGGGGACCGTGGCATGTTACAGGATAAACTGTAGATGAGCAGTGAACACTACTCAGTATGATCTCTATAATGGCTTAGTTATTAGACTACGGTCTCCTAACAGCAATCACTCCAATATTAATGGGTCAATTAGCTATTGCCACTTTTAGGATTAAATGCCGTTTTCTCAAAATCTTGTTTTAGGGGGGTTACTGACTTCAATTTATCAGAAATGTCTTGTCTTTTATTATGTGTGCAGAACTCAAAATGTCATGTTTGCGACTTATTGTGGGTTTTCTCATGCACACTCACATATTGTGCTTTCAAGGTGCATTTGCAGTTTGAAACTTACGTCAGCCATCAATGCCAAGAGATGAGCTGCCAAACAATGCATGTTGTTTAACTTTCAGATTGGTTTTCCTTTTAGCAAGCATTATTTTACTTCATTTTAGCTGGCTTTAACTTTTTCACATCACCCCCACTCCTGTCGGGTGCAGGCTGTTTTACAACCCATCAATGCACCGGTCGCCTGTACAAGATGCTAGCATACCGGTTCGCGGCACCCTACACCACCTGGGATAACAGACCTTTTATTGCACATGCCATGTTAATTTTTTGGAGGTATGTGTAAACATACAATAGTCATTGTTCAAATATAAATCTAGCTTTACTGGAAGATTTTATATGAATTTTCAACCCCCCCAACCCACAGAATAGTGTGTACACAAGTACACAAGCTCCTATAAAGAATGAACTTACAGTGGGCATGCAAGAGCTGTGATCCCCGTTATGTGAAAAGTTTAAAATTGTGTTGGCTGTTTCCTCCTTAACCTAAAACCACCACAAGTCAATTTGTTACTGGACGATGACCAGATCACAGCCGACATGCGGTTGATGCTGAAAGTCAGTGGTAAACCAGTGGCCAAGAAACAGCTGATCTCACAAGAAAACTTACTGACAGAGAACTCTTCAGATGTGAGAATAGAAGATGGAAGGTTGTGGTATGACAAGAAATGGTAAGCATTATTTATAATAATAAAGACCATTTATTTAGTACGTAATCCAAAAAAAAAAATTGTTATAGGCACTTAACAGAAAGTTGAGAAAGTCTTGTTATCTCCATCTGCAACTCACCTTCCCCCCCCCCCCCCCCTGTTTGTCTCTCTCTCCCTCTCTCACACACACATACACATACACACACCACACTAACATAGGTACAGTAAAACAGCAAACATAAAATGAATTCAGAAAATAAATGAATTGGGAATGAGGCTTCACAACTAAGGTGGTCTAGAGGCAAGGTGCTCGCCTCTCATGCCAAGGGTCCCGGGTTCTAAACCCGGCCGGTGCAGGCATGTTGGAAGTTTGGGATTTTTCTCATATTTTCATGTCCCTGATCCTATTGAGGGGTAGGATCGAGTACCTAGTCTTCTCGGATAAGGACGAAAAAATTCGGAGGGCCCGTGTGCACGTTGCGCACGTTAAAGATACCTTGGCAGTTGGAAATCGTAAAGAGCAGGCCGAACAGGCCGCTGCCCGGGCAAAATTAAATAAAATTCATCCCTACCACCCACTCCCCCTCATCCCCCCACCACCAAAAAAAAAAAAAAAAAAAACGCCGACCGGCGCTGCACTGTGGCGACGACGTGCCTGCTCCAGTTGTAACTGGGGTGCAATGGCACAAAGGCAAAATTTCCCAAATGGGATTAAAGAGTTATACAAATACAAAATGTTTTTTGAAAAAGCTGTGTCTTTAGACCAGTTTTGAATTTTAACTTGGCAGATGCCTCTCGCAATGATTTTGGCAGCAAGTTCCGTATGTGCGGGGCACATTGTGTAAATGCTCTGCCTCCTTAGTCCTAGTTTCTTTTACTTTTTTATTTGAGTTATAACATTTGTGTAATAGTTTCATCATCAGCTGAGAGTGGAGGAAGATCTTTTGTTGAAAATGTTCAGTCATCCAGTACTTAACTAGTAACTGTGATATGAAGGATGAATATTTTGTTGGATCATGCAATCTGAGAGACATCTATATCTATTAAACTGATGTTGATGCCTCCTGCATTTAATCTATAGTGTAATATTACATGTTCCATCAGATAGTCTGATCCCAAAGAAGTGGATGAATACTGTATTTAAAAACAAACAGTGAGCATTATAGGCAATCTTTTTTGCCGTCCGCCATTCGAAGTAGTAGTGTTTCCTGATGTAGCGTGCTATTGTAAGTTTTCCAAATGGATTGTTCTGACAGTGTATGTGTGTGAGTAATGTTCTTGTTTGTTGGTAATGTTGTGTGAGCAATGTGCATGTGTGCGGTATGCATTTGAGACCTGTGTGCCTTTGATATTGTATTTTCTGCAGTACTGTTACTGATGCTGAGACAACAGATTTCCTGACAACAGGATAATAAAGTTATATCTTATCTTATCTTATCTTATCTTATCTTAATTCATTTCCATCAATATTTGCAGGTTTCAGCGGAATTCCATGGTACAAGTGGATAACAAAGAAGGTGGACCTAGGATATATGGAACCATCACTAATATAGGAAATCAGGAGGTTGGTATTCATGTATTTGTGAGATCTGTTTGTCATTTTCTCTATGTGTGTATTTGTGAACAGTGAGAGGATATTATTTACCTTCTTCAGTGTCAAGTTGGTTTGTAGAAAAGCAGAAGAGCTGCAGTGTTCAGACAAGTTGTTCATTCTACGCCTTCAGTACATACAGTCGAGCATGCAAAACGTTGAAATCATAGATCCCATGAACAAAGACCTTCATCCCGAATTTATTTGTCAATATCCTTTGTAGTTATTTCATGCGAACCTGGAACTTGACACGGATTCGTTGAACCAGTTGACCTGCTGCAAGGGTGGTCCAAGTGTAGTCATTAAGTCAAGCCACTCAGTTAGGTGTAGCATAGCCTAGTGGTGGTATAATAGTGCGCCTAGACCCCCCCTCAAAAACAGTAGCCACAACACCTGAGGCAATGGATTCAGGCAGCAAATAGCCTTTTTTTTCTTTTGTCCCGCGCTCATATCCATATGTGGTAATAAAGAAAAAAGAAGAAGAAGCCCTGGGGTATGAATAATAATAAAGCCCAAATAATAAAAAAATGAATTGTGTTCGCCTTTCAGATACATATGTTTATTTTCTGTATTCAGTTTGACTTGGAAACTGTCTTTACCAAAGCACTTCCAAAAGAGAAAAGAAAAAAGCATTCAGGCACACTGTCTCTAAGGTCTCATGCCGCTGTGTTACAGTGTGTGCATGCATTATATCAGCCTCACAATACTGACACTACATGAGCATGCTTTGGGTAGTGTCACTTTAATTTGCTTCTCTCTTCCAACTGATCACGAGAAAGGGGGGAGGAGGGATCAAGGGAGGTAATCCATGATACATGTCACCTATATTATTTTCCTTGATGTACAATAATACTTCATGATTAATTAACAGATTAATGCTTCACGTATTCCTCGAAATAAGGCAAACGCAAACTGATCACAGTCAGCCCGCAGAATTTGAGTTTCCCGTGCTGAACTGTATCATCAAGATTTCCAATGAAATGAGACTAGATTCTGCGATGATAGAAACAGTGCTTATCCAAACAAGTTACTGACAAGTTTTTCCGATACCGTTTCAGTTTTATCAATTGTGGAGTTGTACACTAATTTTCTGACACCCAAATCCTGAAGCATGTAACAAGTACAACATTCTAAAGTTTCAAAAAAGTATTGTGTTGTTTTGGTTCCATTGTGAACATTGAAGTGTTCTTTTTATTTCAGATATGGATCAAACGAAGTGGAGACAATTCAAAATTGAGGATTTACCTGTCCCAGTTTCATAAAGGAAAATATGTCATGAAGAAACGAACAACATAACCCTTGTGTGTTTACATAGTGTAAATAGTTATTTCTGTTTAGCCATAATCCTTGAAAATGTTGCATTGTATGATGAAAGCATTGCCCCGCCACTGCCAGTCTTGTTGTTATAATTTATGCACCCCAGGAAGTAGCACAGTTTTTTTGTTGTTTTCTTATCTGGGAAATTGATGAGATTTGAATGAAACAAAAAAGTGGTGTAGTCGCCTGTTGAAATGTGAATTTGATCCACATTCAGACAGTGTCTTTGTACACAAAAGAAATTCTTCAAATCTTCCAGGACAGGATTAATTTCACCATTCATCACCATGGAAAATAATGGGTCATAGCAGTCATAGTTTATATATCTCATTTTCTGCTTTGTTAGTAGTACGTGTCATTACATTCTGGCATGAGAATTTGAGAAGCTTGGGTGATGTTGATTTCCTATTTACCATCATGACATCTTGGATCATCTGCAGACACTAAAAAGTTTAAAATTCCAAGATGTCCCTGAAGACCATGGGTCAAAAATCTTTTTCTTTTCAAGGGCCTCAGATTTGGAATTATTTGTCTCTGCCTCTGAGAGAGACTGAACATTTTATGACTTTCATACATCAGCTGAAGATTCATTTTTTTTACACTCTGAATGTCCATCAATTTTTTTTTTTTTGGTCTTTCCTGAGTATGTCTGTGTATTGTGTGTGTGATTTATATGATGTAAATGTTGTAAAGTATTTAGAGCCTGTTAACGGGATGGAGCGCTGTATAAATGCTGTGTATATTTTTGTTATTATTATTATTATTGTAGCCAAGGGTAGAACATTTCCTCCCTACATCTTGAGAGGGCAAAGTAACTGATCTGTGTGAGACTGGACTGAGTCAGCTCTTGTACTAATAGTTTATAGTTGAACATGAAGTGTATGTTGTCACTGAGTTTCTTCCAGTAATTAAGATAAGAAGATATGATGAAAATCACTTTAAGAGATAAGATAAGATAAGATATGACTTTATTATCCTGTTTCCAGGAAATTTGTTGTCACAGCATCAGTAACAGTACAACACAATATCTAAGACCTACAAGTCTTTAACGCACACCACACACATGCACATTGCTCACACAAACACACACACTGTAAGAACAATCCATTAGGAAAAACTAACAACAGCATGTACCACATCAGAAAACACTGCTTCTTCGAATTGTGGATGGCAAAAAAGACTTTATTATCCCATAAGGGAAATTCTCTTTCACAGAGCATATCAGAGCACATACGTGGTAGTAGCGGTACACGTATCTTACACATCAGTACTTAAACATATCACTACTCAGTGAACTCAATAACAGACATACATGAAGTGACATGGTAAAGAACTTTAATGAAATGAAGCACACATCTAGCTAAAATGTCTTGTTGAGGCGAATTGCAGAGGCCAAAAACGATCTTCTATATCTTTCTCTGTTTGCTTTCATGTGTATTATTGTATTGCTCTTGGATGATCTAGAAATTTGATGAAACAGGGAATGGTGGCTTTCATTTAAGATGGTTGTATGAATTTCTTTACACAAGCATTTGAGTACAGATGGTTAAAACTGAAAACTGCCGTGTCTATCACAGTTGAGTTGCAGTGTGTTGACAACAGAATTCTTGTTCTGGAGGAACAACACTTCAGTAACACCTTCCTTGTCAGTTCATTCCCATCCTTTCCCAGATGTCTGGACCAATACATTTTTGGCTGATTCATGGCATCACTATCAGTTTTATTACTGGGCGTGATGGCTAGATCTCCTACTGGAGATTCTCTTAAATTGGAACAGTTTTGTGTTCCAATGTGGTGGTGTATGCCAAGAAATTTGATTAAAAACATTTTTTAATGTGAGGGAAATTAAATTTATTTTGAAATTACATGCAACATTCAGAAATTTGATTAAACATTTTAATTTGAAGGAGAGAACTTATTGTATACTCCTTAGGTTACAAAGAACTGACCTAAAATGGCATTGACTCATTCACTATGGTAAGCCGAATATTTGGCTTGCGGGTTTTCGCTTTTGCAACGGAAAGCCAAATATTCAGCTTGAGTGGACACCAATTTTCCATCACTAATACCTAAGCCAACTTTTGGAAATATCGAGTCCTATCCTGGTTCTTTGATTTTCCTATACTCAAATACATGTATAATATGTTATGTCTTGTGTTCACATTGAGTGAAAGAAAGTACACAACTTTGAACCATCCCTAAATTTCAAACTGGATAGTGTTGAGAGTTTCTGTCCACACCCACACAAGCTACCTTGGGGAATGAGTTAATGTTGGTTGAAGGAGCAGAAAGAATCTCTTTTTACCAGACAGTTTACATTGTTCAGACTAGCAAGTATACCCGTTCTACGAACGGACACGGTGACAAAAACTTGTTAGTTGAGTACCTAAAAAGCTATAACGAAATACCACATATAATGAAAAAAAAAAAAAAAAGATGCAAATATATGAACTGAAAAAACAATGTTAGTGTATAATAAGCCGCACAAATATCTCCTGAAAAAGAGTGAGTTAAGTACAAAATGTAGTGGGGTTTTTTGGTTGTTGTTTTTTTTGTTTTTGATAAGATGAAAAAAAAGGTATAGTGGAGTGAAGAAATGATCTGATGTAAATAGCCATGTTGGAATCATATTATAATGGAGCTAGCGCCATATAATAAAAGGTACAAACATCACTTACCACATCAGTTGCGGAGAATCTCACCGTAAACAATGTTGTCTGTATATACTCCGGGATGATCAGGAAATTGTTGTGCATGCACTCTCAGATTTTCTTTTGTTCCAACTCTACTCAGAGCGACGTATAATTGCCCATGGCTAAAAAAGGGTGTGTTCAAGGCCACACCAACTCTTTGTAATGTTTGCCCTTGTGCTTTGTTAGCAGTTATAGAAAATGCAACACGAATTGGAAACTGTTTTCTCTTCATTTGAAATGGAAATGTATTTTCCGATGGTATCAGAGGAATGCGTGGAATAAATATTCTTTTCCCAGCATGTGGCCCAGATGCAATGGTGGCATCAATGACGTGAGCATGGAGTTGATCTACAACATATCGAGTTCCATTGCAATGACCGTTGTGAGGGTCCAGGTTACGAAGCAGCATCACAATACAGTGGCGTTTGAGAGATAGACGATGAGGAGGAAGCCCCGATGGACAAAGTTTGTTGATGAATTCTAATGGATACTGATGTTCATTCTCTTCCACCGAATCTACACTGTCATAAATTCTCTCTTGTCCAGGAAAGTCTGACATAATTTTGCTATTAACACGATCTGAGGCATCATTTGTTGGACACACAATTGCTCGTGAAGATAGCCATGCAGCATCATTGAAATTTACATTAAGGTCTGGAAATACAAATTTGATAAGGTCTGTTTCGTTGTCAACCACAATGTCTGTTGGTAGTTTTATTTTGTTTTGGCCAAGTACATCATAGGTTGAATGAGATCCATTTCCAATAGAAAGTATGAAGTCAGCAAATTCTGTTGCATTTTCATTCATTTTTGCTCTCATGTTTTCTTTTAGGCGAAGAACACGAACACAATGCCATAGCACCGACATTTTCAGAGTCGCTTGTATAACTTGTGGGCGTCCAGCATGGCGTATTACAGGGAGCACCTGTCTCCAATCTCCTGCAAACAACACAGTAATTCCACCAAATGGCTTGTCGCTTTGCCGTAAATCTTGAAGGGTTCTATCTAATGCTTCAAATACATGTTTATGTCCCATAGAAACTTCATCTATCACTATGAATGCAGTCAATGTCATGAGTTTTCCATTTCCATCAGTAGGTGACATGTTACATGTGGAGTTCTCATGGATATTGATAGGAACTTTAAAACGGCTGTGAAAAGTTCTTCCACCAGTTAGCAGGTTTGCTGCTATGCCCGACATTGCTGTAGCGAGCGCAATTTTGCCTTGGGAACGAACAGCAGCAAGAAGTAGATTGATTACATAAGTTTTGCCACTTCCACCACAGGCATCCAATGCAAAAATGCTTCCTTGGTTGGTTGAGACAGAATGAAGAACAGTATCGAAGACAATTTTTTGCTCTGTGTTTAATGTATCATATTTTGATGTTGTTTCTTGTAAGAGTTGTTCCCGGTTGTAATCAACTTCTTCTCGAATTGTTTTTGGAATTAAGGTTGTTGCTTCTTCTGTGCGCGCACGGGGCAATTGAAAATCCTTTTCTAGCTGAAGACCTTCAGTGTCAAGAATAGATTGTACATCAATCAAAATCTCATTCTCAATTCTAGGTGTAATTTCTTCTACATTATCTCTTCTTAAAAAATCCTCACACATGGCGCGTTTGTGTCTTTCATAGAACTCTCTGGTATTTGATGGTCTACAGTACATAAGAATAGTAGCAAAGACTGCTCTTAGCTGGTGTCCAAAACGGATAGTCGTTGCTTCTTGCATCACCTTGTCTATTTCTGTGTCATCTTCTAGAAGTCCAAGTTGACGGCATGCTTCTTGGAATGTTGGGCAAATGTAGTTGTTGACTGTTCTCAATTCTTCAAAACTTTTTGATCCTGTACGGTGGTGTAATAGTAGTCGTAGATAGTACAATTCAGCCTGGTGGGGACTCGGGGAGACTGTGGGGACGCGTCCAATACATTCAGACATGATTTCTTGTGTTTGTTGATTTTTTTGTCCACGTTTTCTGCGCTGCCATTTTCTGTCTTTTGTATTCCAAGTAAAGAAGCGAGGAAAATCTGGATAAAGAATATGCCGAGCAGTGTCATCATTAGCATTTGTTTCAAAATATGCTGTGAGTTTTGTAGTGGGAGGGCCATTCGCAACAGTTTGTTGAACTGCAGCTTCTGTAAATATTACTGTTTGTTCATTGGGAAGATGGCATGGTAGTTTTTCCACTGGAGGATGTTTCTTGTGTATTTCAAATCCATATATTCGCCAAAACGCTTCACTGGCAGAAATGTATCTTGCATTGATGAAATTTGAAACTTCATCCACCTGTCCATCATTTACTGCAAATAAAATGTGATCCTGTCCCTTGGTAATATACTTATATAAGTACTTGACTGCTTGGACTGAGCACACAATTTCCACATTAATGTGAGCCATGTATCGAAGAGTTAAAAATGGATTGTATGGCACCACAAATGAGTTGTCTACAATGAAGTCATTTCCTTTGATGTTCTTTTTGTGAGTATTTCCACCATCACTGGGATGTCTTCTCCTGTATTGAGGGTAAGAATGTGTGGGCACTGTTGTTACACTTGAAAAGGACTTTGGGAAATTTTTTGTGCAATGCTTCACATCATCTCCATCCATACATGGACTTTCACGGTTTGCATTTCCACAGGGCCCATGGATATTGTGCGTAGTGACAGCTCGATAAAGACGTGGATTTCTGTGTTCATCTGGGATTTCAGCGCACACCATTTCATTTATCTTGTCCGGGGTGTTTGGTTTTGAGTCTTTATCCATGATCAAAAGGATGTGAACATGGGGCAACCCTCTCTTCTGAAACTCAATTGTGCATGTGTATGCCTTGACTGCTCCTAAAACTTGTTTTGTGATGAGGTCATGCATCAAACAATCAAACTTTATTTTAAAAACTCTTCCAGTTAAATCTGGTCTGTCGCAAGCTTTTTCTCCCGGATGCAACGCACTTGAAATTTCTGTCCAATTAGGATTGCAGGTAAATGTGATGAACACATCTGGTTTTCCATAATGTCGAACAATTGCCATTGCATTTTGAAATGCCTCAGCATAGAATCTTGGTGAGCCATAAATTGTGGGTGGCAAAATAATTTTTTTTCCAACTCGTGTAACGTCATTTTGATGAACTGCGTCCATAAGCCCTTGGTATTTTTCTGCTCGAATACTGTTTTGATTGTTGCGAACCCAATCCATTCGACCACTCTCAATTTTTGCCCACTGGTCCACTGCGTACTGTTGAGTTAGTTTTCCTAGTCGCATGACTATATTGAAGTCATTGTGTCGTACTTGTAAACGGTGACAGTAAAAGTCTGAAGCTGTCAAAGTCTTGTTGTCTGTTTTTTTCTTACCCAGACACCATCCATCTGTTCCAAAAGGAAACATTAAAACATAATGTAAAGGGTCATACGATCGGTGGCATGTATGGATTCTTCGCAGCTCTTGCGGATCATTTCCTCTACACCTCAGTACGATGTCAAGATTTCCAGCATTTTCTCCAGGCAAAAGCGCAGCTACCTCAGAGGTGGTTGGAAGATTGAGCGTTCTTGCATGTGCATTTTATGTTTTGTGCTTGTCTGCCCGAAGAACAATGTCAAGATCTTGCTGGGTTGAAGTTAGCTCAATAGCAGTTTTAAACGACAAAACGTATGTATTGATTCTGTGTAGCTCTTGTTGCAAATGATGAACAATATTTGGACGTAGTTTGTCAGTGTGATGAAGTCGTGTATTCAGTTCGTCGTGTGTACTGTTGAAAAAAATTTGCGCAAATTTTGGAATGTCTCCAGCTGGTGGAATCAAGGCTCCAAGTCTATGATATAGTTTTCCTTGAATTGTAAAAGTTGAGTTGAAACCATTTTGTCTAACTTCACTGCAGCCTATTGAAGCCATGGCTAGCGCATTGTTATAAGCTCTTATATTTTGATAAACATGTGAGTTGACATTATGATACGTCATCAAAACTGGTGGTGGTGGTGGAGGAAATTCAATCACAACTTTTCCATTTCCGCAGCAAAAAGAAGAGCGCTCTGACGACCATCGTAACGCACGACAATGTTCACAGATGACAGCCATTTGCCCATCGTTGTGTTGTTCTATTACACGATGAATGTTCTCATCAAAATTTTCGCTGTCTACTTGTCGTCCACACCCAACATAATCTTTTTTTCTTCGTCGTGCTCTAGCAGGTTCTCTTTGAATTTGATTTGTATCATCATCGTCTCCATCCAGAATGGCTTGATTAATGATAGGTTGTAATGGTGTTTCATCATGAGCTTGAGTTGCCACTCCTATTCTATCCGCATCTTCTAGATCTACTTCTACAGTTGTTTCATTCTCAATGTCATTATTTCCTACATCTCTGACAATTCTAGTTTGCTCTCTATTTCGTAACTGTCGAGTAGTTCTGCTAGTTAACGATGAACGTTTTTTTGAGCGGGGCATGATGAGGCAAATTTTATTTCAGGACATTCCAAGACGATTAATTTTCACAATGTCAATGTACTTTATTTGCTAGATCTAAGCCAATAAAAAGAAAGGTAAACTCGTGGAAGAAAATTTGCAGAGCTTTAAATCTACTCTCTACTCTAGATCTGAGCTTCTTACTGAGGTTAAACTACACACAGGTGGAAGAAAATTTGCAGAGCTTTAAATCTACTCTCTAGATCTGAGCTTCTTACTGAGGTTAAACTACACACACGAAACTATCTAGATCTAGATATTTATTAAATCTATAATGTCTGCATTTTGCTTTTCCAACTGAAAAACTTCACTTTTGCTAATTTTTGCAACTGTAATCGCCGCGCTTCCATTGTTGTCTTTGTTCCAGCTGATAGTAATGTGTCAATAACTGTATTTGTCCGAATTTAAAACCGATACAAAAAAAAAATATCTGAGTATTTATAGTTCGCAGGTTATAGGTCTTTTAGCTTCAGTTTTATGTTTTCCCAGTGACTCCGACAATTGTTCAGATATGAGAGAGTTCAATTTCTTTTTATTAATGACACAAATGATAATACATTTTTTTTAATGAACAGACAGAAAGGCAACGAAAAATATGAATACTCGAGTACTGGTACTGTTGCTTTCAGGTTGTTAGTGATTACAGGAAACGTATCAAACAGGAAACAGTTCGTACTGGAATGGCCTATCGAAAAATCCATTTTTTGCTTTTATTATTTTGTGTTTTAAGTCAATTTGCAATCAAACCAAAGATTATTTTGAAAAACAAAAAGTGTCACTCACACCCTTTTTTTTTGTCCAAATCAACATGGCAAATTTGGTTTGTGTCCGTTTCTTAGTTTTTGAGCCTTAGGTGCCACAATGTTTTGGCGCTAGCTCCATTATAATATGATTGTATCATATGGGTATGTTGTCCTTGTTTTAACCTATATGTTTTACATGGTTGTCATGAGAAATGTGGATGTTTAAACCAATGATGATGATGGAGTTGCTGAGTGAGATAATTGTTAGTTTATGCAGATTAGATTTCTCTTGTTGGCAAGAACTTCAGTAATTTGCTGAGTGGAGAAAATCGTTTAATCTTTGTCTGAAATGTAGAGTTTTTGATGTTGAGTGTGTGCGTTGTCACCTCTTGTCCCATGTTGTCTTATCAATTGCAGATTGATGATCCTGTGGACTGTTAGTACAGGAAGATTGATATCATTTTTATCTTCGCTGCATACAATCATGGAGGGAAAAGTTACCTCCCTTGTCATGGATGTCTCCTACGGTGCACTAGTTCAGTGGTTCTCAACCTCTTTCAGGCAATCACCCTTTTAGGCTCCAATTTTTCATTCTGCCCTCACCCCTCCCAAAATCCATACCCAAAGCCAATAGATACATTTCACAAGAAGACAGACTACACACAAATTGTGATGTAAAACTTTACAAGGCCTTATTAAGGATAATAGGGGTGTTGAGTATTCACTGTAAAACAGAAAACACTCTTTATCAATGCACTAAAAGAAAGAGGCCTTTTCTGTTCATAAATAAAACCCATCTATGTCTGTTGAACAAGTCCGTGGCTGTGCTGTGTTTGCCCCCAAATTGTCGTCCTTTCATGTTTTCACCCTATTTTGCCCCTTGACGCCCTTTTCTGCCTTTTTGCCCTCCTGGAAATCAAAATCCACCCCCCATGTTGAGAACCACTGGTCTAATTTCACTTGATGAAAGAAGAGAACAAATGTACAAATTCTCCCATTGGTATTTTTTGTGTGGGGAGTGTGAGATAGAAGAAAATGTTAGCAGTCAGAATGATCTCACTTTTTGCGAATTCTACATAATCTAATTAAATGTATTCTGTGAAGATTTTGCTCTCATGTTTTCAGCTACTGCATCAGTCGTCACTCAGTTCAGGTTAACCAATCCCCGGTCTTTAGATTTCATTCTTATTTGGGTTTTTCTGTGCAAGTCCTTGCTAGCTGTTTATCCTTAGAGTTTGAACATTGGTTAGAATAGATGATCTTGAAAGACTGTGACAGTCACTTTTGGATAGTCTAGTTATTTCAAGAGAGTCAGTGATGCAGTCTTTGGGGTATGAAAAATCAGGAATTATTACTATGGTCCAAGGTTGGAGTGTAGACCATGTCACTTTAATTTCAACCCCCAACCACTGCCCCGCCCATCTACTACTACTATTTCCTGTTGCACCCACTGGTGCTTAGGGCAGCAACAAAGGATCTCCAGCCCTGTCTGTCCTGGGCCATCTTTGCGAGAGTTCCCCATGAGTGATTGAAGGATTTCATCTCTGCCTCGATTGTTCTCCGCCAGGTTGCCTTGGGTCTGCCTCGCTTGCGCCGTCCCTCCGGTGTCCACTGAAGTGCTGTTTTGGTTATAGAATTTGCTTCCTTTCGCAGCACGCCCCGCCCATCACTTTCTACCTTTTCTACGTCTGTCTCGGCAAACCAACGGTATTCCAGTATTCTAATCTTAGCCGCATGCTTGCCAAGTAGTTCAAATCAACCAGCACGGGGTGTTCATGCCACAGGTAATGTGCTCACGAAAGAAAGGGATCAGAGGCAAGCAGTGAGTGACACAAAGCGAACTCAAAAAATTTAAAAACAAAACCAATTTAAAAAATCCAAACTTCGGTGCACTCTCCACAATATTTGAAACCTAAGGGCAAAATTTGGTTGCTGAACGCACCGTAGACTAATAAAAAAACCTGCGTTCAAAGGTGGAGAATTTGTGAATTATATAGGAATTGAGTGTTGGTGACAAATCCTAAAAATTTGTTTGTTTACTTTGAAGAATTCAAATGGTTGACAGATGGTAATTTTGACTTGTTACTAGTCTGCACAGCTATACATGGCACACATTTCATTGGTCAGTGTCAAAACTCTTTTCAGTGTCTGATTAAATCTCAACAGTTTAGGGTCAGTCTGAAAAATTGCTTTAGTGACTTCTGTAATAATATAGACTTGAGAATTTCTGACTACTGTATTTTGCTAGTCAACTGTTCAGGACTGTCTGTGTCCTCTCGTGCGTAGAGGATCTTGAAAAATACTATCCTGAAATTCAAGGTCCTTGTGTCTTTTTAGGATGAAGAAGTATTAAAAATAAATGACGGATTTAGAAGTGAGCATGGAGCAGGTCATTGAGTTGTTGTGGTGGGCAAGTGAATGTAGAATGTGAAGGGTGCAACGATAATAAGATAAGACATAACTTTACTATCCTGTTATCAGGAAAATTGTTGTCACAGCATCGATAACAGCAAATAAGAACATTACACAAACACATGCTGTTGGAACAATCCATTAGGAAAACTCACAGCAGCATGCTATATCAGGAAGCACTACTATTGTACTTCAAATGGCAAAAAAGATCAGCTATCACTCTCTCTGTTTTTAAAAATACCTGTACAGTATTTGTCCATTTCTTTGGGATCGGACTGTCTGATGGAACATGGGGTGGAAGTAGTCATTTAGAATTGATTTCAATGTCTGTATCTATATGGATGCATGAATAACTCATCAAGTACTTCAAAGGCAGCAGTGTGATTGAAAACTGCTTAGGATGGATGATTTTTTTTGTTTGCCATGGGAAAAAATATTTTTCTGTCATTTTTTTTGTTTGTTTGTTTATGGATTCCAAATGCATCAGGTATAATATTACACTGTACATGATATAAATGTCTCTGATATTCCCAATTTCTATCTCATGCACTGAAACTACCATCATCAATTGCATTGTCTGTGCAGTGGAAATCACACAAAACTGGTCAGGAACATGATTGGTGTTTGTGTGAATTCAGACATTTTGCATGTAAGTTATGTTTTGGGAAGGAGTACCATATGAGTTACACAACTTTAGTCTGGCATTTATTTCATTTTCTGTGTGTTTATCTCCGAGCCATGCATTTACTATAAAAACATCCATATAAGGGACTAATTTGCCAAGGGGGGCACTGCTGCACCACCACCACCCCGCACACTAAAGTTTTGTCTGTGTAATATCCCTATTGTGTGACTCATATGAAACTCCTCCCATGTTTTGTGTTGGACCAAATCCTTCATCCACTGAGATTTGAATGCTCAGTGAGGTGATACTCTCATTAGTCATTATCATCACAGATACTGAGACAGTTGTCATTGTAAGGCATTTCAGAAATGCTCATTTTAGTCTCCTTTTATTATATATATATGTAATATGGTTTCTAAAATATCACCTGCCTTCTCTCTCCCTCTCTTGCTCTCTCTCTTTCTCTCTCCCTTTGTCTTTCTATCTCTCTCTCTTTCTCTCCTCTCTCTCACTCTCTGCATTCATCATTCCAAAATGTCATGTTATCCATCATAGATCCATCCATCCAAGGTCCATGTCACTCGTCAGTGAAAAGCATGTTCAGTTTTGATCATGTGTACATGACGCCATGTCCTGTAAATAACGATGCCAGAATAAACACAAAACTTCGATACGTTAGGACTGTTTTTGTGACTTGGTTGATTGGAAAAGAGAATGTTCCATGCTGATTCAGAGTTTCCCCGGGTATTTTCCCATATTGCTGTATGTGTGCATTTTTTTTTTGCCTTTTTGGGAACTGAATATTGAAAATAGGTCGGCAAAAGGGCTAAAACGCATGTTTAACAACATTACATCGCAGACACATATCTCAAAAAGTGTTTAATCGATTGGAATGGCACTTGTACATAATGAAATTAGGAGTGAGAAAACCACTTTCAAGATAAAACCTCAAAATTGGCAAAATATCGCATACGGCAATAATTATGGCAAATACCCTTCGATTTGACTCTGGACAAGACTCTAAGCACTGAAAAGTGCTGGGGAAGATTGGGGGGGGGGGGTATCATTAAATTACAAAAAGCGAATGAATGTTCAGAAATTTGTGGAGAAACTGGCCAAACATGGGATACAAATCATAGTTTTCATACATTGTGATGTCGTTATGTTGCCACATGTAAAATGAGAGCAAGAGCTACAGATCCCAAGACAACAATGCATGCACACGTTTTCAATTTAAATATGGCTGGTGTCCGCTGTTGCTCGGGATAAATCTGTGCTCCTGTCTCTCTCACTCTCTCTCTTCTTTTTTTTTTGTCTTTTCGCTCTCTCCCTCTCTTCTTTCTTTTGCTCTGTCTCTCTCTCTCTTTCTCTCTCTCTCTAGCTTTGTCTCTCTCTCTCTCTCTCACACACACTCTCTCTCTCTCTCTCTCTCTCTTGTTTTCTCTCTTTCTTCCTCTCTGTCTCCCTCTCTCTTTCTTTCTCTGGGCTTCTCTTTCTTTCTTTCTCTCTCTCTTATTTTTTTTTTTCTGTCTGTCTTTTTCATTCTGCCCCTCTTTCTCTCTCTCTCTCTTTCTTTCTCTCATTAATTACACAGGACTGAATTTGGAAACGCGTTTTTTTTTTTAAACCTAGGTTAATTTTTAAGCAATTTACATGCATATGATTTTGAAGTTCGAGAATAAACAACACAGATTTGTGTAATTGAACAAGAAACCAACTTCGAGTCCCCATAAGTACCAAAGTAAGGAACACACACACACGCTGGAAAAAAAAAATGCTGCACAGTCTCAGGCATGCAATAAACAAACTCTTTTAGGGGTGGGGGTGAATGAAGGCAAGAGAACTGCTAAAAAAAATTAATGTTGGTTTTATTGAGTTAAAAATGCCCCGCGCCTAAAATTGTGAAAGCCTTCACGGGAAGGAAAATTTCGAAAATTGCCGATTTTTACAAACACATGACAAAAATCGATGAATCAGCCAATCAAAATACATTTTACAACAAAGTAGTTACGCTCTATCTATCCAAGTCAAGGGACATCATCAGTTATAAAATAACTTCATGACATGGTAGTTGTAACGATAATAATATACATTAAAGAATAAAAAATCAATGATATTTCAATTTGATAATAGAACATAATATAGCTACGCGCATTCTTCATCAATAAGCCATCATATATTATTCATTCATAATGTTCATAAACACCTAATATAATAATCAAAATGTCGGTAATGTACTGAATCGATCACCACGACAAACCTATCACGAGATAAGTTTACTTTTCTTTTCAACAAATTAACAACTATATAAATGATCTTACTTTAACATGATTCTATTAAGTACAGTTTCAAATGTTCCCGTGCACCATCAGTATTGAGGTTTTGGCTTGCTGGTTTCAGTTTGGGTTTTTACGGCGAGTCGGCACGAAAATGGTCACTTTAGGCCTTTCAAGGTAGACCCTATTTGGGGATTACTTATGTTTGACATTCACAGCTTCATCAATTTAAATTTCACAAGTGGAATTAAATAGTTCCGCATAAATATTATCACATTGGTAAAATTCTCAAAGGTTATTTTGTATGGATCTGAAAAAAAGTTTTGTAAATGAGTATAAAAGTTTTTTTAATCAAGTTGTAGATCTTAGCCTCTTTCAGACAGGACGAGACACGCTGGGGGCCCATGTTAGAAAATAATTCTTTCTTGGATCTGCAGGCATAGGCCTAGTGCCTTATTCAGATATGCATGAAGTCTACACATTCAACAATCAAAATATGTTTTAGGCCTATTGATAGTGGCAATTGCATGTCACACGAGGGGCTCCCCCCCACCCCCAACCCACCCCCAGTAGAAAACGGCATGTGAGATGGGTATGAGTATGACCGAAGAGAATATGACCCAGGCGGAGTCTACTAAGGACCAATCTCCGATTTCGTTGAGAGGCATGAGCCCACCCACTGTCCAAGTTGATCTTGGATAAAGTGGAGTTTATTTTGTTGATTGTTCATCCCATCTTTCCTACAATCTCAATTTAAGGAATTTATTAATACATGTAGCGGGTTTAAAATCGGTGTATAGTATTTTCAGGTGTTCTGGCGGACGCCTTAATATGCTTCTTTGGCCAGGGTGTCTGCTGAAACATTACAATACATCACATTGCACAGAAAAGGAAATACGTGCTACGGTCCTTTTCATTTTTGCTTCCCAAATCTGCTGGTGTGATGAATATTGGTGTAATGCAGTGATGATGTCATTATTTAGAATATTAATACATGTATAATGAAAAGATGTTACATATGGACAGCTTAGTGAGACCATAACTTGATGGAGGAACTTAAAGATGGACAATAGTTATAATGTAATATTCAGCTATAGATTATGCTAGGTTACCTCTGCCGTACTTTCTTGCTGTCTGCTTCCATACATGTTGAGGAGCCCATGCCACTGCTTCATTAAATACATGCATATCAATAATCTTTATTTTCACATAATACATGCCAGCATGTACAGATACAATTATACTCTGACGTGGACCCACAGCGCATCTTGTCATTTCTAAGGGAAGCCGAACTCTACAAACTGATTTGACAGGTTTTTATATATTTACGAGATTCACATCGTGTAATACATGCACATACTTTACAGTGCGGGTCTTTTCCCGTTCGATTTTTAACTTCACTTTTATTTGATCTTACTTCCATCCATAGGCATCCGAGGGCTGGGGCGCTAGCCCAAAGAGAGATACTTGTAACGAAAAAACAGTGGAAGGCGTAATGTGGCCGTTGTCGTGCCGACGCACCGTTAAACCCAAACGCAAACACAATGTAGCCTACACAATATATGAAAATCATCTGTGACAGGTTTGAGTGATACGCTGAAAACGCAAGAAGTGGGGGTCATTTAATGATTGATGTAATTCCCTAACGGTGATAAAGGCGGTGATGATGATGACAATTAATGTTGAACTAAATAATAAAAAGTGGTGGTATATTCAACTAATTTCCACCCTGACATGGTTTCTGCACCTTTCTCTCCATCGTGGATACGATCATAATTATGAATGCGCTTATACTGCAGAATTTTGCAAGGAATTTACATACTTCCAGATTTAATTTACAAATTTATTAAGTATATGATAATAATTATTTGCTTTCATTAACCCTGTCCTGAATTTATTGTTTAATGCCCAATGTACCGACACCGAGTATTATAACTTCACAGCGGCCCCTACCTCGTAAATGACATACACAATGCATACATACAGCACATACAATGTCGCAAACAATTTGCATCTACAATGTTACATGCATGGTGAGGCCAGTAGCTCTTGCGGATTGAAAGTACAAAAGTTCGGAAACTGGTTACGGATTGCCGATTGATGAGTGGAGACTGGGGGCTCGGCTTAGTCGACGTGGGTAAACAACATGGAGGCTGTTCAAGCGCTGACGTGGATTTCACTTCTAGCGCTAGCTAGTTTATCGTTTACGACCGGGGAGGAAAGTGAAACTGTGAAGAAAGATGTGATGCGTGCAAAAGTTGTGGTAAATATCACATTTAGATCTATTTGATTGAACAAGTTTTGAATACACTTTGTATAGCCTATAGATACTGGCTATATATAGCCAAAATATTGACACTTGACATTTCTCAGTCACATTGAAATTTGCAACAAAATTAACCAACCAAGCTTGGCTTGTAATGCTACGTTAATGCATGTTGCTAAAGACCTACATCACAAAACTGGCGTCCTGACTGCAATAATTAGCAAGTACAGCTATGAGCTAACATTTCGTCATTTGATGAGCATAATTTTCAAATAACTGAATGTGAAGGGAAGGACTAGATCTAGTTCAAATTATTTGTAGACACTAACTTTCACTTAGATAATGCATATTTAGGCCTTTAATGTCTGCAGACAACCAAGCATCAGTTGTGCAAAGCGCATGGGAATTTAAGCTTTCTAATTGTTCTTTTGATACTGACATAATAATGGTGATGTGTGGCATTTTCATTGGTTGACCAGTATAAGAAGAGACAATCCAATTTTTAGAAAATGCAGATGCACCTGGGACACAGCATACTGAGACAAATCAACTCGTCACATTCCATCCGTCAATTTGCGTGCATATCATCCATGTTAGCAATGCAACAATGCTCACCACACCCCTTCGCATTTATAATTTTATGAAAAAGACTAAGTAGTAGTACTGACTCACCTTATTTAAATACACAGACAATACGTGGACATATAGTGGTTCGTACCGGTATTCGGCATCTCAGGATGTACAAAAACAGATTGTGATGAACACGATTTTAGTAGGCAGCTTGTCAACATAGTACCAGTTCACTGTAGACCTCTTTTTTTTATTGTATTTCAGAGTTGCACTGGATGACGTTTGAACAAACTTCCAGAGGTTAAGAGGTTCATCAATAGAGATCTCCCTCTGTTGTATCCTTTGCCACATATATGATATATATATATATTTATTTTGATGAATGTTCTTGTGAATGTTTATTTTAATTGATGTAATAGTAGCTATATTATATATATATAACACGTGCACCTTAGTTCAATAGTACAAATGTAGGCTAATAGTTTTGGTATTACTGGAGAAGAGAACTGGAAAGCGGTCATAGTAAGTAGTAACTATAAGTCTTTTTAATGTTTAAAGCACAGAGTAGTTTTCATTGGTACTCGGTAACAGACATGAAATCAACTTTAGTTTTATATGAAAACTATGATAATTTGCTTATAAAAATCAGACATTTTGTTTTGTGTTCAGTCAGGGCAGTTTGTTTTCCTTCATTGTCTTGTAAAGTCATAATGTTGAGTTCAAGGCCAAGCCTGGTGCTAGTCCAGAATTGTTTTTGTTGGATGCTGATGATGGAGTCATTGAGGTAAAACAAATGTGCATGTTTCTACATCTTGCTCGTCCTTTTCAAATTTGATCATATAGGATCATTGGGAGGAGGTGGAATGTGTCATCGTATTATATGTATCCATTTACTGAAACTTGCCTGTATCACAGTGATTTGAAAGTGACTTGTATGGCATGTAAGCTTGACAGGTCGTCCCCTTAGAATGACAGGGTTCTGTCTACACCTTTTGGCTGAACTTACATGTATTTTAATTTTCCATACACATATTTCATTGTCAGAGATCTGAGTTTTATAGGTCACAAACTGCATGTTTACATATATTTGACCTTCAAGTGGCAGTTCCCCTTGTCTGTCAGAAGTTGTTGTCCTCAGTTCATTTCAGAAAATATGTTGTTCATGTCCTTGTAGTCACATTGAGAAACTGTGTAGAACGTTCGAACATTGTGTAAGGGGGGGAGGATGCGCCATTGTTTATTTATTATTTTCAATTTCTTTTGAAATTTTGTGCCTGGGGCAACCGCCCCTATGGCACCCCTAACATGCCATTGCAGGTAAAGCCAGGAGGTAATTATGCTTGTAAAATGTCTGCAAATATTACTGTGTAAAAATAATCTTGAATGGACCAATGAAACATGAATCAACTGTACTTTCCCTTGTTTGATCTATTCTCAGAAAATTGACTTGAGTACGTTTGATCAGAAAGGCTGTAATGATTTGTTGTTGAGGAAAGGGTTCTACAGGAAGGCAACTTCAGTGGACGATGTCCCAGAAGAATATTTGAACGGCCCATACGTGGAGAGAGAGATTGCAGCAGAGACAACAACAACAACAACGAATGAAAAAAAGAAGATTGATTTGTAATGATTTGTTTATTCATAGTATGTTTTGTTTTTAATGTTTATGACGTAGAAGGTGTTGGAACACTTGTTTGTTTGTCTGCTAGCTATTCTTGTATTGTATCAAATTTGGTTCAAATGTAATACATGTACTACCTACATGTTAGTACATGGATGTCAGATGCTAGGGGGCTGGCCATGTGGGCCTTTCAGGTATCATTGAGAGCTGACCTACATCCCTGGTTGAAAATCCTGTCGCTGTTGTCATTGATTTGGTCTTCTTGTGTTTTTTACTAGAAAGCTTAGATCCAATCAGCAATATGGGTTCATTTCATTTTTCAATCATGTACACAGGTTGTTTCTCAAGGACTGCAGTGTTTTTAATTCACCAAACTAGGGTAGGGGAGTCTCAAGGATTTGGAGAGATTATGTATTGTGGCATACATACCAAGACCAAGAATTAAATATTTTTAACTGGTACATTGTAGCAAGTAAAAATGTTTTCAAATTTTCAAAGGAATGCAAAAGTAGAATTTGATGCAACAGATTTACCCACAGATGTATGAAACTGACAAATTAGTCACTTGAACCAAGTTTGTCTTTGTAATTGTGAATAGAAATTAGAATGTGGGTTAGTCCGTCATGTGAATGACATACCATTGAATTGTGGGAGAATACTGTAGGCCTGGCAGAGATCTCAGTTATCTACACAACTATGACCAGGCTTGTTGTGTATGACATCAGTTTATTTCTTCATCCCTTCTCCTTTTTTAGTGAAAGATGACTGAAAATATAAATGTATTGAATGTTTGAATTCATTCAATAATTCACTTCAAATGTATGTGTGTGCTTTATAGTTGTCTTGAGTTGCGCAGTTTTATAATCGGCGCCCCTAAAAGAAATTTACATACATATTTAGGTAATAGGCCACCCCCTTTAAAAGCCAAAGCTATAGAGTGACATCAAGTAAAGAAACCATTACATTGATCATGTATGCAGTAACTCGCATGGCTCAAATTGCAGATATCTTATCATGACTTCTGTTGTGAGATAAAAAAAAAATATGCTGGCAGCAGTTGGGCCCATGGTGATACTAAATTGTGCAGAAACTACGTGGATTCACATAATGCAGTACCAACTAGACAGGCCTTCAAATGAAATTATTAACTTCACAGGTTATCTGAGTCAAATGTATGACATCAGATTTTGAGTTTGGGTTTTATGGCATGTCTGCACAATAACGGCCACTTTGTGCCCTTTGCGGTCTATTTGGATACACGTTATTTATGTTTCGTATTTAGAGCTTTTGTTAACATAGAACCAAATACAGTGGAACTTGGTTATAACGAGAGGTTATGTTCCACCAAAAATGTCTCGTTATACCAAAGGTCTCGCTATTCCAGGAAAGCGTCAAAAAGGCAAGGCAAGGGGTTAAAATACCCCACTATGTGCACGACATGCTCACAAGGGAGGTAACCATGAAAAATAATGGTTACCTCTCTTTTTGGCATGTCCTGTCGATCAGCGTAGGTCTACACTGTAATGACTAGTATCAAACTGACGGCAGATCTCGGCCTTGATCTCGGGTATTTTTTTTTGTTTGTTTGTTTTGTTTTGTCTCTATGTGCTGAGGGTAGCCATGTTTGATCAAATTATGCGAGAGACAGATTCAAAAGTTAGAGGCAGACAAGTAACAGATTGGCCGCGTGTTTGTGACGAGTGTAGGCATGTGGTCACGAAGCCTGGCGTAGACCAAGAGCATACGCCGCGTGGTGATCAATTACGATCAAAGACCATGCTGCGAGCAATCATTGCCTTGCGAGTTGTGGCCCCACCCGGCCATCTTTTGCTTAGGCCTAGTAATAAGTATGCTTTCTCTGGTCACTACTTGTGATGTGCGATAATTATTACTCGCAGCACGGTCTTTGATCCGCGTAAATCACTACCGGTAAATTTTTTGGTTGCGTGGGTGGTGGCATAGTGTGCGTTCAGTAAGAAAACAAAGCTTCTTTGTTATAAGCAAGATTTTAGGAGATGATTAGACGGGTGGGCGGGCGTAAATTTATTGTGAAATTTATTGATTGCGTGGGTGGTGGTGTACAGCGCTGTCACGGTACTTGGTCAGCAAGTAGGCTACGCTTGCTAGGTCTACGCAAGACAATTGGACAGGTGGGCAAATGTAAATTTATTGATTGCGTGGGTAGTAGAGTAATGCGCTGTCATGGCACGTGGTCAGTAAGGAAACAAAGCATTGTCGGCCTGAGTGAGAGGTGACTTGACGGGTAGGCGTGCAGTAACAGACAAAGAACAATTTATGTCTGACTCGCTACACTCTGTACTGCGGCCGCTCCCACGATTTGCCGTATGCATTCAGAATTAATTCTCTCGCTATAACAAAGGTGGTGATTATCGATTGCCATTATTCAAGTATTTTAATATATAGCTTATATAGTAGAAAAAACGGGGATTTAAAATGTTCTCGCTATAGGCAAAGTTCTCGTTATTAGCAGTGTCGTTAAACATGATGGTCCACTGTACATTCATATGATTTTATCACATGGGTAAAAAAAAAATTTTGATGTATAATGTACATGTACATGTATTTGGGGACTATAAAATTTGTTTGATATTCAGAGCTTCATCAATTTAAATTTCACAATTGGAATTAAGTAGTTCCGTATATAGATTTGATCACATTGGTAAAATTCTCATAGGTTGTTTTGTATGGATCTGAAAAAAGTTTTGTAAATGAGTATAAAAGTTTTTAAGTCAAGTTGTCGATCTTAGCCTCTCTTAGAAAGGACAGTATGTGCTGCAGGCCCACGTCAGAAAATAGTTCTTTCATGCCTGCAGGAAAAGAGATCAATCAGCCTTTGTGTTTTAATTATTATCATATCATTTTTCATGATGGATGTTAGATAAAGTTCATCAGTCCTTTTGTCCTGTGCAAATTTCTGATTCTTGAGCAGTTTGGATTTCATACAAACCGAGACAATCATGAATATAAAAATATGTGAAGCATAAATGATACTTTCCCTATGTACTGTGTACTGGTGCTTTTTTTAGAATCATCATACAGATGTTTGAATTATGTGAAGTATTCTTTTCACAATTTACACTTTCCTGAGACTAGGAAAAATGGTATGTTTGAATGGGCTAACCCACTGACTGCTCTGAAATTTTTACAGTACTTTTTGTTTCTGCTTTTTTGTGTGTTACCTATATATATATAAAGAATTCCACATTGTGATGGAACTTAAAAATGCGTCAATCAACCTAGCCAAGAAAACATATCAACCATTGGCAACTTGTGATGGTGCCCTGTGACGCCAACAGCTGAAAAATTTTATTGGTTGTTGGCTGATTGTTTTTATTGCCCACCACCTTGCTTCTGGTTGACTTTGTCACATGGCCAGTTGGTTGACGTGAAATAATGCTGTGCTGTATTGTGAGTGTTGAGAACAGTGCATAATGGGTATTGTATATATATTATATATTATATTATTTGAATGATTTTGATAGCATTGTCGATTGAGCTTTTAGTTTTCTGGGTGGTGGATATCTGGGTGCAGTCAGAGAGCATGTATGATTTGAGATAAATTACTTTTGGTCGATTTGTACTGCAAGACATGGGAAGCTCCGTGAAACCACTGTTATCATGGAGGGGAAAGTAGGTCGCTGCGGTAAACAAAACCAGTTTGTGCATTTCCATTGGGGCAAAAAAGCTTACAAATACAGTGTAGTTTCAAATCAGGCTAAAAGTATGAACAAACCACAGTAAACAGATTTGGTGAAGGCGGTCTCGTTAAATTCTTGTAACCGCAGCAACCTAGTTTCGCAATTTGGCAGAAGTGAGATCTCTCTATAATTATATACATACTTTCTGGTGCAGTTGGCCCTTCTTTTGACATTTCATAGAACTTTCTGAAAAAATAATTTTCCCTTTCTGCTACATGTAGTTTCCTGAGTCCTGGGAGATTTCCATTCATGGAAATATTGGATAATGTTATGTGATACTGCAGGCTTTATTGGGCAATTTCCTTGTTGATGTTGCAAATAAACATGACTTTCCCACCTTCCAACCCTGGATTGTGGTATCAATTAACCCTGTAATGCCCAGACAATATTCAGCTTAGCCAACAGAACAGTTCTGAATTTTGCAAAACTAACTTAAAATAGTCAAATGAATGCAGGACTGTAAACATCTTATCTCGGAAAATCATTCATTTTGTTAACAAATTCAGAAATATTCCAGTTACAGAACACTGGGCTATGGTGACATGTTTTAGATATGGAATACTGGGCACTGGATAGTTAACTTACAGTCATACTGGTTTGCATTTCAGATCTAAATTCTAAGTCAACAAATTGTGATTGATAATACATCTGGCAGAACAATTTTTTGAAAGTTATTGAGGATGGACATATCACATGTGTGATGGCATTTAGTGGCAAAAGTTTTTATTGTTGATGGATGACTTTGATGTCAGTTTTTATGGGTTCAGATTTTGTGTTTAGTAAATCTGTCCATGTTTGCTATGTCGTACATAATTCTGAAGGACTAGGCCTTAAACAGCTGATACTATAGTATATGATTATTTATTTTATGATATTTGAAGTTTCATGAGAGCTGGAATGTGTTTAGGGTTACTAAATTAGTTATTTTGAATTTACTAGTGTTAAATTGGTCACAACTCATATTGTACATTGTACTTAAATAAATCAATGGTGTTGGACACAAAGTCATGTATATTAATTTAGTTGGGATTGGTGTAGAAATGATTTAAACATCTGGTTCTGAAAGATACTGTAGTGTAATATATACATTCCAAGTGTCCAGCTGCCAAAATCTGGGTCCTCCTCAGCTAATCTGAGAGGTCACTGACTCCAAATTAATACAGTTGAGAAGGAAATGGTGGCTGTGATTAGTGTGAACAATTTAATGACATACATCATGATCATGTACTTGTTTCTAAGACTAAGAGTCATCTGTGATAGAAATAGAACTTTCATTTCATGTCAGCTATCATATTGTTGCAATTGAAAATTACATCTGACTTTAACTCTTTCAGGACGTCAGTGATAGGGGCTTTGGACAAGACTGGACATAATTAATTTTTTTCCCACTTTGGGAAAAGACAGCATGGCTCAGGAATATGCTTCAACAGAGAAAAAAAGTATTGATGGTAAAGTAAAATGTTATACATCAAATAAAAGAAAATTGAATGTAGAAATCTAGAATACAATATAAATTGGCGATCCATCCAAACGTGTTTTTCACTGCACCGATAAATCGGGGATGTGTCCCAAATGAGTTAAAAATACACGTACATGATTGTTCTTGTGCTGTACTCAGTGGTCATTATCCTTTGTTCTTGTGCTGTACTCAGTGGTCATTATCCTTGTTCCTACTGAAATTAGTATGAATGAAACTGCATCAATGGCAGTCTAAGAGCTGCGCCTCTCATTTGCTAAATCACCATTCTGCTTGTTATAGCACAGATGAGATGCATTTGCATCATAAATTTGTGCAAACTTCTACCATTTGGCCCCGGAACGGTAAAAGGATGCTACTTAAATGTGACAATAGCTTTTTTAAGTACATGCATCTATGCCATTAGTACCACTACCAGCTTAAAATGCATGTATAATTGCCATAATATATTAATACATGTACGGTAATGGCTGAAAGCTGTGAAGTCAGCAGTTTCCACACATGAAGCAAACTTGGAGGCGACACACCATGGGATAATTCAAGTTATTATAGCGATCTTACTGCAGATTCATGCATGATAATTAATGGAGACTTTTGGATTTTATTGATGCACAGATAATAAAAGGCTTTGGAAAATCCAGCTCTTCTGATTTGCAACTTTATAATTATTGCGTTGTTGGTAATATTGTCTTGTGTTCTTTTTTTTGCATGATGTATTGTGGGCATCAAGAAAAAGCCTGCTTTCTCTATCTCAACTTCTGCATATGTGTGTGAGGAAGAGAGAGAAACATTTTCCATTGAATTTCGCCGTACATCGCTAAAAAACTAGGCATGGCGTATGTCATAGTGTCTGTAATTGACAACGGTGGTCTAGACTAGAGGCAAGGTGCTCAACTCTCATGCCAAAGGTACTGCGGTCAAATCCCGGTCGGTGCAGGCATGTTGGAATTTTGGGATTTTTCTCATGTTCCTGATACCATGGTAGGTAGGATCGAGGGCCCATGAGCACTTTAAAGATACCTTGGCAGCTGGAAATCGTGAAGAGCAGGCTGTACAAGGCCACTGCCTGGGCAAAAATTCTAAAAAAACTAATCCCTACCACAACAAGAAAAATAAAAACTAAGGAAAAGTGAGGTGTAAATGCCAAGGGCAGCAAAGCTCCTAAAATAAAGACCTAAACACAGCCTCAGATCCCAAGACGTTTTGAGTTTGAGGGAAGCACATCAACATGTTAACGATCACACTGTGCTAGGGAAAAGCAAGACCACAGACAGAATACAACAGAACGATAGGACAAAAAGAGGCGCTACCACTGCACCACCACACAAATTGTGCGGATTGGAATAGCAAAAATGCATACAGTATTATATAGCATTAGTGAGCATATATTATGTGCATATTTTAAATTTTCAGAACTGGGAAGATGGGAAATGACGTCATTGACATTCATCACTGAGGAATACCTGGAATTTCACGCATAAATTCTCAGAAATAAGATGCATGTTCATCAATCATCTTGTACATTAATTGACGTTAAAAATGTTTAATTGCTTCTGGGTCATATACTCCAAACTGGCGGTTGCCACTGCCGCCAGCACACAAAATTGCACCCCCCTCCCTGTCACGAGTGGAGTGAGCGATAGTTAATAATTACGGGGGGAAAGGAGGAGAGTAAAATTAACGCACGTAGACAAGTAAGGGAAAGCGTGCATGTTATGAGTGGTGGGGGTCTGAAGGAGGCGAGGGCGCTGTATTACTATCACTGCAAGTTAGAACGTCCTAAAGAGCGGACGCAAGAGAAAGCCCAGTGGGCGAACATAAGGGGAGCAGTCGGAAGACTAGTGAGAGAGTTTTTTCCAGTGATGACTGGTAGGTGAAACGATTGATAATTATGATTGATGTATTATATTCGTCTATTACCATGATGTAAATAAGTATATGTGAGGAATGTGGAAGTCCTTGATATTGGATATAGCAATGTGCGCCATGAGCGATAGATGAAAGTGGAGTTCATGGATTTGTAGCACGAGTGAGTATTGTGTACTACGATGGAGGTGTGTTACCGTAAGATGTTTGGTGAGTGAAATGTGAACTATTGTGTGTACGCTTCATGGGTTGTAAGGAGAGGTGAAGTGAATAGAAGTGGTATGGTATTATACCAATGTAATGTTATTCTTGTAGGTGTCGGGGACGGGCCGAAGAGCCACCTCGGTGAGCACAGGGGATAGGCCAGCATAGGGCCGGGGGCCACACATAGGCCAAGAGTGAGGCTGTCGGTGCAGGACAGTAGAGGCACATAAAGTCGTGGCAGTCTGGCCACGGACAGGGACGTAGATATGAGCGTGAATGTGCTAATTGAAATGATAATTGTCAAAACTTACTCTGTTCATAATTTTTGTGTCAGTTTATTAATAAGTTACTGCAGATAACTGACATAGAATTTAGAAAGCTTTCTCTCACAGCATCTTTGTTATTGCCTATAATTATGATTAACCAAATGGTTGTCACGCTTATGCGTTATGTAATTAAAATTTGTCAGTGTAAAAAAAGATTCATTTTATTTATTTTCGCAGAAGATTGCAGCTAGAATGTCTGTGTATGTATCCATTTTCTTTGGGTTTTATAAACTTCAGTAAATATTGAAGATGATCTAGAGGCCCTTCAAGTTTCAAATTTTTCAAAATGTTTTTGTTACATGATGATATTCAAATGTATAAAACTTTTGAGTTTGTAAATTGGTTAACACACTTTATATTTGTAGGCAAATTCATTGATTTTGTTATGATTTTTTGAAAATGGCCAAAATTTCACTTTTTATCTCCCTTTAAAGATTTTTACTCTACTCTGATCCTGAAGTCACTTTGTGCTGGCAATAAATTTGTAATTTTAGAATTCACCCCATAAAAGCTTGAGTTTGCCTAATGTTTATACAGAGATTGTATTGTCAGAGTTTAGGTGTCCTGTGATGTTTCTTTCTTGAATTGCTTCTGGCACATCTTGAAATGAGGTGTAATGTCTGAAAACTAAAATTTGCTTTAAACTTCTTTAAATTTGAAGATACAGTAATAAATTTGGTACAAAAATGTTCAGAATAAAAAATTCTATTCAGTGAAATAACTTGTTTTTTAGGAGTCTCTATTTTGAAAAATCAGTGGAGGCCATGTACCTAAAGTATGCATGGCATACGTTGTGTCTAATTGACACCCTCAGACTCCATGACGCTTGAGTTTGGAGAAGCACATCAACACAGTAACAATCACATTGTGTTATGGAAAAGCAAGACGATAAGACAGAACGATAGGACAGAAAGAGACCCTACCAGAAGCATCCGCCACACATATATGGGTAGAAAAACAGAAGACAAGTACAATGGCCTCGGATTGAACGGTACCTCGTGTACAACGGCAGAGTTTAAAATTCCCATTTCATACACTCTCCTCATAAAGGAGGCAATAAAGCACACCTGTGATAACAACGGCATTTTTTATTCCGACGTCACAGAATACATCTGGCTGAGAGATCAATTGGGGCATGGGTGGACAGGGAATTCATGAGGGGGGATGATACCGATACCGAGTGTTTTGACCAGCTGCCAGTCCTTCGAGTGTATTCGTATTTGTGTGAGATGGTGCAACTGGCCACGCACTGCTTAGGTGGGTGATGACGCAGTACTAATCGCACATTGTGACTTTTGTCTGATGCTCTGAACAGTGAACGTTAGCAAATACGGTGAACAGGGCCTATGACAGAGGTTGACGTGTGTAAAGCTAATGTTAAGTAATTTAGGGAGTAGTCACTCTGCGCCATGTCTCATGTGTAGACCTGTCATTGGCTGTGCTAACTTCTGAGTGAGCGCATCACCATTCACTCTTTGAGAACCAAAATTGCACTGCGATTTAATGATGGCAACAAAGAAGAGAAAATGCGCTTCTTTTGAAATGAAGCCAAAATTAATTGAAGAGGTGGACACGAGTGTAAAAAGACAAGGCTCAAATCTGTAGGGACAATGAAATTTCTTTGTTTATGGGACAAGTCCTATACAATCATGTATTTATATGAGTGGTTTCCCTTTGACCTTGCCTATAACGGGACCTCGCCTAGAATGGCAGTTTTGTGTTGGTCTCAGAGATGCCACCCTACAAAAACAAAAATCTGAATCAGACTCCCCAAAAAATCTGAATCGGTGCAAACGACGATAAAAATGAAAAGGTACCAGTTCTAAACTTATATTTTTATGTTGTTTTTCTTTTCTTGGTCACAAAGGATTAAGTTGAAAATCATCTTGAAAACTTACACTACTTACGGTTCATTTCAACCATATCTGCCCTTTGTCTAGATCTTGGTCAAAACTGATAAAGAATCCTCTCCAGAAAAGCACTGTGCCAAACTTGTCTTTGCTCTGGAGCTGTGTTTTTCCTAGTTATGCCAGACAAGAGCTGCCTTGACATGTTGGGATTTGAGTGCCAAAATGCCACGCATTATTTTTGCCTATTTTGTGCTGAGGAGTGTTTTCCCTCTCCCAATCGGGCAATATCATGTTTTAATTTGGCAGTTTGTGCCCATGCAAAGTCAACCTTCTCCATGTTCATGGCTTGGATTTAAGAAATCTAGGTCAAAACAAGTCTAAAATTGATTCCTCCTTCCATCACAATTGCCGTCGAATAAATTACTTTAGTCTTAGTACGTCTATCCATAGATCTTGCTAGATCTAGGTCACATTCCTGCACCCGTCTTTGTCGCTGCCAAATAAATCACTTAGACTTAGGCGATGTCTAGCTAAGCTTAGGTTTGAAGGAAGAGAATACATCTAGCTAGGTTTAGAACTGATTCCTCCTTCCATTACAGTCGGAACCAAATATAACACTTAGACTTAGGTCAGGGCGAACAGATAGATCTATGCAATTAGTTTCGGAATCGCCACCATGCGGAATGGTAAAAAAGAATGCAAACAACGCGTGGTAAGTGATCAAATTCCCGATCAGTGCAAAACAGGTGATATGAAAGTAGAACTAGCTTCCGGTTCATTCATAAAATGATCGCAATATTCCGATTCGGCGCATTGTGTAAAAGTTATAATTAAAAACTAGAACCCGGAAGGACGAAAGCGAAAAAAAAAAGCCGATTGCTGGAAGTAACAAAAAATCGGAATGCTAATCGGAAAATCGGAATCACGACTGTTTTTCAAGAAAAATCAGAATGATTCCGATCAAATCGGAATGGGTGGCATCTCTGTGGTATGGTGAATGCCATTGTATCCGAGTTCCACAGTACTTAGTAAAAATTGATACGTGCAATGGTGAGCACTCGCATGCATATTATATCTTTAATTTTTAGAACAATGGAAAGGTGGGCAATGATGTCACTGACATTCAGCCCTTCAGGAAAACATTCTCAGAAATAACATACATTGTACATAATATTATGTTAAAAACATTTTTAATTGCTTCTGGGTCCATTCAACTTACACTACAATGAAGGTAAGATCATGGTACAAAATGTTGGTTCTATGAAGGCATAAAAATTTGCCAGTACATGTAGAAGATTACCTTTACAATGTGACTGAACTAAATTTGAAAAAGTTCTAATATTTTATGTCTTCAAGCAAACAGTACTAAATCTATGTATCTGTATCATGGAATAGTTTGTCTTCACTGATGGGCCTTCTGCCCTTTTAACTTTGCCGTGCAAATCCTGTCCTTCAATGTCTATCATTTCTTCCATCAACAACAGTTCAAGAACACAACAGATGTTCAAGAACACAACAGATAATGCTTTCACATTCTTTGAATTTAATGACACACCCGCACAATAATACATGTAGCCATTTTGTGCCTTTGCGGTTCTCTCCCCCCCCCCCCCCCCCCCCCAACAATCTTGCTTGCCAGAGTTTGATCAGTTGTTACTGACAGGAAAAGGCCAACAAAGACGCAGTCAAAGGTGGATGGTATTGTTTGCTAAAATACATATGTCACATCTCAAGCAAGTTGAAAATATTTTCTTTCATTTATTGAAGTAAAGGTAAAAGAAGTCTTCAGTTAAGCCAAACAAATAAGTAACAAACACATCGTAAAACAATTCAGTGTTTTTATTAATCACAATGTAACAGCAGCTAACATAAGGGGCTCATGTTAAACGAAATAATACCAGAGTTTTCTTTTAGTTAGTAAACTTTCCCCAATTTCTCAGTGTTCTGAAAGTAATTGCATTAACTTGTTATTAATGATAAATTTCACTGGGGCAAAACTACTCCATGTACCGTACTACAATTGTGATTTTTAGCTCAGGATATGCAATGTGCAATGAAGAAACCATCAAGCAAATTTAGCCTGTTTATCTGAGGTAATCTAATTCAGCCATTCAAAATTTGAAACTAATGAGGAAATTAAACAGCGCAGTTTTCCTTACATTATGAACAGAACTCTAGGCTAGGAATCTCTACGGAGGAAAATCTACTGTAAGATGGAGATTCAGTGATGACTCATTGACTGGATCCTGACATGACAAGCTAACAACAGCGACATAATGTAAGGAAAAACACCCTGTGCAAAAGGGGGTGTGTATGTGAGACACAGATAGAATCTACCACATGTGCTCAAACATTCATCATGTGAGAGAATGAGATAATCTACACTGAACAGGGTTGGGGGGGGGGGGGGGGGGGGGAGGAAATGATCCTAGGGTGGAATGATACGCTAGACATACAGACATCTTAAAGCTTGGATCAAACTGCTCACTATCTCATTTATTTACCAAGTAAAGTGGAGTTACTAGTCAAATATCCAGGCAGCAACAGAAAAATAACAAAAAGACATGGAGTTGGCTGTAAAAAATGATCAAGTGCTCTAAAACCCCATCAAATTCTGATGACTTCAAAATAATTTTTCCAGAGCTGGCAAAACTATTGAACAATTCTGTCCAGACTGAAAGCTCAAGGAAGAAAACTGATCATGGGTAAGTTTTTTATTGAAAGTTAAGGGAGGGAGACCCAGTAAGGTATTGATCATTACACTACAGCTGATTACAGAGCAATGAAGATACGACAGGAAAATGATGTCAGACATTTCTGATGCCATTTACAGACAGATAGCTATGGAATAAGCTGAGCTCATCTTCCAGAGGTGGGAATTTCTGAAATATTAAGTCTTCGTGACTTTTTTCTCCTTCCATGTCGTGGATGTGCTTGTTACATTTGTCATTATCCAACATTCTGCATCAATGAAGATGACCTGTACTGTGATCACTTCTGTCAGAGACCACAAAAGCCAGCAATGCTTTCGTTTCCCCCCTGGCCAGAAATGATTGCAGTCAGGATAACCATTATTAACAGAACAAAAGGTCAACACATATGTACAATATAGTCATGAAACACAAAAGTACAATACAAAGACACTTATACTATTTATGTCTTTTCAATAGTTTGTTCTCAAGACACCCACCACAAGCACAAAGGACCACCAATGTAGCCAGGAAATTATTAATTAATTCAACATCCACATCACCTTAACAAAACAGTGATCTGTGAGTCATTGGGGGTTATGGTCCCCTTACAATGTGCTACAAAAAACATCATTTATTATCTCAATAAACCTCAATGACTCTCAGCTAAAATTAAGTATAACATTATCAAGACTGTACTTAGCAATTAAAAATAACAAAACCAAATGACAGATGCAACAAATACTACACAGAGCAATCAGTTGAGGTATTTCAACATCCAGCCCTCTTAAAACACATCACACCTCTCATCGCTACTTGATAAATAATTTCTGTGAGTATAGCAACTGATAAGCATTTTATCTTCCAATTTGGTTTGTTTTTATTATAGTGACTAAAATGTCAGCCATCGTCCTTCTGATGATTCCATGGTCCAACCACAATCATTTCTTAAACTGACCAGAGCAAAAAGTAGCTATCTTTCCCTTTGTGCATCCCAATTTTTAAGATTCTCTGCACAGAAATTGCATCTTTCTCAGTTGCTTTAAATCAGATTAAAGAAATCCATACACTCCAAGGCATTCAAAAACAGGGTTGTATCAAGATACACATATAATATACATGCTTAATCTATATTACAAACGTGAAAAAAATTTTTTTTGAAATCTGGGCAAATTGTGTTACCCCCATGAAATTAGAAAAAAAAAAAAAGGTGTTATGTTAAATCAAAAGAACATAATGAAAACTGAAGGTAAAACTGCAAGGGAAATGTCAGGAAATGGTCATGGCAACATTTCACGATCATGTCAAGTAGAATCAACAACAGAGCATTTGCCCCCATCTTACTACTAGCTCAATGACACAAGTTGGGGCACATAGCCTTGAGTGGTGTATCTACCCCCCCCATAACTATCTGCCGATAGGAGCAGTTTGGGAAGAGCAAAAGCTCCAATTGTTGAGAAATAGGCCGCCATATTGGGACGTGGTCGTGAAAAGGAGCACTTCCTAACCATTGGTATTGGTGAATCATCTTGTAATGAGGACATCATTATTGAGTGCAGAATCTTGCTGAGGAGTTAGCTCCTTTATGAAAACTGGACATGAAATCCATGGACAAAACAAAAAGGGGGGAAGTATAGTACAAAGTGATTTTGACATGCATCAATAAACATGAGCTGCTGACGGTTGAATCTTTTTTTCTTCTTTTTGTGTATTGTTTTTGTTGTTAATTTTTTTTTCTTTTTTTCTTTGCTTTGCTTTACTCTCTGGACAAAATCCGTGATACTTACTAATATTCAAATTACAAGTATCATTTTGAGACTGTTTAAACAGTTCATTTTGACAACAGAAATTATGGTTCATTTCATAAGACCATGAGTACTCAACAATAGGCAAAATAAAAGAGATTTGGTTTGTGAGAATTTCCCCCCACCCAACCCCCTTCCCCAACATTTGTGAACAGTAGTTTTTGCTCACTGGCTTTTGCATTACATTTTCCCCTTGGCTTTCTGGTTGCCTCGTGGTGGTGTGACAGGTCGACCTGCATTCAAACCTCCATAGGGGAATTTTTTCTTATCTGCTGGCTTCAAAATCTGTGGATGAGAAAATGTAATAAGTTGAGGCTGGGACACATAAAAGGCATATTACATGGTAATCCAATAAAAACACGAAAAGCGCCACTGAAAATAAACTTTTTACACAAAACAATTAAAACAGATATCTCTTGTCCAAGTTAATGTCACAGGCTAACAGTATGTCTGTTCAACTTTATCAAAGCACATTAGAGATGGTAAAAGGTTTGTACTCAATCAATATACACAACTCAAATCTAACACTAACAAATTTATCTATCATTACACTGAAGCTTTTCATGCCTGAAAAGGATAATCTTGATAATATTGGAAAATGCTGCTGTACACTGAAAATTTTTTTAAAAAACCCACTCGATTAAAACTATCATGCCGGGAGTTAAAACTGCTAGACAATTATCTGACTCAAGCATAGAATATTTCAAGGCTCAAGAAGCTAAGAAAGCCAATGACAAGATGATAAAAGGGTGTATTTGACGAATTAGGTCTAGCTAAAACAATCTGAATCAAAACATTACCGACTCCAAATTGGAAGTAATTTCAAAGTCTAGTTTTTTTTCCTACTTCATTACCTATAACCCTCTGCCACATGTAGCACCCAAATGCAATTGCTGATGCTTTCCCTGTAACACCTACATTTTACATTGTTTTGTAAATCCGATTCCATTGCTCCAACTTTTTAACTACAGAAATGGAAGCTTTTTCTGCTTATTATGCATTCAAATTGGAGGCGCCCAGTACAAAAATGAGCTTGTCTGGACAATTCTCTGATTTTTTTGTTAATTTTTAAAAGTTTGTGGATAAAACCTGAAACAATGGATGAACTTTCGGGTATTTTCAGGAAGATTACAAGGGTTGCAAATGATGGAAATCTTTATAGCTTAAATGTGAACAGTCAAAATATGGATGGAAATGAGCCTGACACTGATCAAGAAGTGTTTCAAAATGTTGATGATAGTGAAACATAGTAAAGTGATATGAACTCAGTTGTCTCATTTAGCTGGAGATACAGGTGATGATGATTTTTTTTTGTTTGTTGTTTTTGCAGGTTTCAGGCTTCTTGTTTAATAAAACATTTGATGTTAATCTACAAGATTTCCTTTCCCATTTATGAAAGTTTCTTGCATTTCTGTTGAATGACTGAATTGTTATGAATTTTAAAGTCAAAATGTTTACACGCAGAGTTATGCCCTTTTTGCCTAGGAAATGGACTGGACAGGCCACTGGACTGCCAGGTGGCAGAGGGTTGATCCTTTTCCTATCATTCAAATTCAAACCCATGTTGTTTGACGTCTACAAGACGGGATGTATACCTGTATGGTATGAGGCAAAAACAGCACAATAATGGTTCTTTCTCTGCTTCAAGATAAGTTAACCTCTAGTAAATCAAAGCCTACAAATTATGTGGATTCCACTGTACTTTCACTGGTGTGATAACAACTGTTTACCTGGAAAGAACACATAAGTGTCTCATCTACACTCATCATGGCCCCAGCATTGTCAAACTCTCCACAGTAGTTTGGTGCAGAGAATAGCGTAACTAGCTGTCTCTTGGCGAAAAATTCATATCCATCTTCAACCACCTGAAAAACATGAACATTTGAGATGATATGAGACTTCTGAATGAGCATGGTCAGATGATGTCAAGTTTCATCTCAGTTTTTGCAAGTAGCAAATTTTCAGAAGGAAAACAGCTCACAATATTCACTATTTCTTGAGAAAGAAAAGAAAGAAAGAAAAGAATTTTCACATTACCAACAGCTCCGCTGCTAAAGAGATGCCTATAGTACTGATAAGGAAACTATAAAATTCAACCAGTCTTTCTTTTTTGTGTGTGTCTTTTGTTCACCGACAAACCCCTGCAAACCCAGACATACTAAATCATATCCAAAATTTTGTTCCCATTGAGATTTTTTTAAAAATTCATGGCTGGTGTTTTTCTGACAGTCTTATCACTTTCAAAATCATGTAGAAAACTGCAAATCATGCACAGTTTGAAGACACAGCAGGTTGCATCATTAATTTGCTAGAAGATTTTAAAACCCATTTGCTTGAGAAGGTAATTTTCCACATAGTTATTTAACCTTCAGTCTGCAGGCACTGGTTCAGGCCCACTTGCCGAGTCATGGCTTAATTACAAGGTAATCTTATTACAGAAAATGACCACAGATGCCACCCTATGTAACTGATAATCTGAATCAAGCCAAAAACACAAAAAAAAAAACTGTACGAACAACAATGAAAAATAAAATTGTACCGGTACTATATCTTCAAGGTTTATCCTATTGGTTGCACAGGAATATGCTGAAAATTGTTGAATTCTTTCGTGTTTAACCAGGTTTAAGCTCGCTTTGATAGTGCCCCTTTCATTTGTTTAACCTGACTGAACCCAGCCTGCGCGCAATGGCCGCTGTTTGTTCAACCCACCATTTTCCAGCTGGCCAACACCCCTCTCTCTCAACAAGGATAATGAATGGAAACAGTTCAGTTCACCAGAATAGCTTAAATAGTTAATGACACCAACAGATTATCATGGGACGGCTGCTGACCCACTTCAGATTATAACAGCAGGAGCTATAGGGTGTGCTTTCTACAATTCACAACCTGTGTTGCACAATTCTGATCTGTTCACTTCTTGAAGCCTCGGGAGTTTCACCAATGACTATGGCAGTTGATAGTGACACTCATGAATCCGATATTGAACTACATACTGATGCGACAGAGGATTCATATTCAGATCACAGTGACTTGTAAACTGAACCATCTCAAGTGCATTGGCCTAAACGTGATGTGGCAAGAATGTTTGAACATGTGTTAGCAAAAGGATGAATGTTACATGGCAAAGTTATTCTTGTCTTCGAAGCGTGGTTTTATTGTTTTAGATCTACTTTCCATTCATCAAATGTGCTTTAATTGTGGTAAGTCACACTGTAATATTTTGCTATTGCTTGCGTAGGTCAGAACCCCAAAGTGAAACCCAATTTCAGTCGTTTTAATTTGTTGTTTATACATCGTGATCTATACCAACACAGGGCTGTTAATAAGACACCGAAAGCGCTACTTTAGTTGCCTGATGTAGCCTCCCGCTGACCCCCCCCGTGAAGGGGTAATAAATATCTGTCTGCCACGGTCATTACCGTGGCGGCGAGGCGCTCACTGGCCCTGCCTGAGTAGCCCGATTCTATTAATTTCTGCATATCTTTGCATGCCGATATCTCCCGATCAAACAATGCTAGACCCCCCATCCGAGATGCCATTTTAAAGCCCGACCTTTTACCGACAAGCCGATATAACTTTCCCCCATCTGAGTTTATATGTGTTAATTATTTCGAAGGATTTATTCAGTGTATGTTTCTATTCATTCGAAAATCAGTTTTCACTATTATTTTAATTTGGATTTAAATATTTCGGCAGTTCAGCCCACGTTTTCTACAGTTATTTGTTATTCCAGTCGGAAAATGGATACTCAATAAAATGTGCACGTTTGACGTTTGAGCAGTACACGTGTGATTTTATATGATTTTTTAAAACTTGACCAGCATTGGCAAGTGTGTTGCTGAAGACGCCATCACGCTATTTTTTTACATCATTGCGAAGGTAGATTTTCTTTATTTTATCTGAATAACAGTATTCAGATTGAAAGATCACACAGAAGACTTGCATATTAAATATCTTCATGAACTGTGCAGAACATGTGGTGGAAGAACTACCAAAAAAACAAAAACTTCGGAAAAGGAAAGCATACAAATACGGACCTTACTTCATACGTTGTCAAGAGAACACAGGAACGCACAAACAAACAAAGCATATTAGAAACAGCCAGACCTCCCAAGTCTCCCCGTTTTTATGACAAAACCCCGCCCTCCCCGTTTTCCTTTGAAATCTCCCCGTTTCCAGGAAAAAAGAGAAAAAAAAAATTAAGTCAAGTTTTTGCCGACCACACCAAAAATTACTGATTATTATGCTTTTTCATAGTGTGGCTTGGCCGATACAGTTGTATGTATTTTTCTTTGAGCAGTAGGGGACGTGCCCACTCGGTTGGGGGGTAGGGAGGGTTGGGTAGGAAGTAACGTGGGGGGCACCTGCATAGCGGTAATGCCCATTCAGAGGTTTTCCCGGAGAACAGTTTCGAGACTAGTAGGCGCCGGCATGTCTAGGGAAGTGTCACACTTCTCACTTTGATGCCCACCAGAGATGTTACATGACGATTGTGTGCCATAACCTAGTGCGAGTGGGGGAGTGAAGGTGGTATGGAAAGGCCTGCTTGCCTGGGTCAGACGTCTATTGCCGTGTATTGAATACGCCAGAGCATGTTTGATTTTTTTTTTTAAAATCAGGGTTTTCAGAAAACGGCACTTCTAGAAGCAAGTGATGGCCAGCTGACTGTCCGTTTACCTGGGTCAGACGTCTATTGCGTATTGGAGACGCCAGCCCATTTTTTGAAAAAAAAATAATTTTTTTTTCGGAATATGGAAAGAAAGGGGAGGTCTGCGGGAGCTCATCCACGCATCTGTGGCCAAATTAGACAGACGAGTGGCAGCCATTCGAAACTGTGAAACACAGTAGCTGAAAACTGTCATTAAGTCACAGAATTTGCAAATCTCTCCAGAACTCTTGGCCTCTGCACCACCCATTAAACGGAGGAAAATGAAGTAGACCAATAAATTCTACATAAAGCGAGTGTACAACTGTATTTTTTATGTGTAATATGTCAAGTGCAGGATCGCTGTAAATTTGAGCCTATGGAAAATTTAACATTACATTCTATACTACATAACTCTGAATTGAAGAACTTCTCAATGATGCAGTCAAGTAAGTTAAGAAATGTTACATATTCTTATTATTGTGTGTTCATTTCTTCTCGCTAGTGGGAGGAGATCACGTTAAATTTTAAGTTTGAAAATTATGACCTCTGACGCATTTGTTAAATTATTATTCATCTTTGTAGCTGTTTATCTCTGTGACAGTATTTGGTACAGATGTATAATTTCGTTTACGCGTTTATGATATGTCAATTATTTAGCATGTATGTATTAAAGTGTAGTCGATGAAATAGTTTGAGCGCAGTGTTTGCGTTTGTTACTCGAAAAATACAACATAATAAAAGCGCTCCGCGGGAAAGGGAATCCCCCGTGAACACAGGCGGCTGACCCCGTTGACCTGGGTTGTGACCAGGTCACGATACGGAGAGCGGACCGGGCCGCTCGGCAACTAGATTACTGCTTGTTAACAGCCGTGAACAACACCAGATCTAGCACTTGCTTCAGTTTTACTGACAATGTTTCCATTCTGACAAGCCCAATCATTTTATTTTCTGTTTTCTACATTGGTATCCAAGCACCAGCAGCATCAGAGGCATCATGGTCAGACACCACTGTGGACATTTATCTTCCCGATTTTCAGCAGCAACCAGAGCCCTGCCACAATCTTGATGAAACTGTAAGTCCAATCAACTTCTTTTTCTATCTATTTTTGCTGTCTCTGTTTCAGATGTTGGTAAACATTCATATTTGGGGCAAAGATCATTTCAACTACCGGTTCACATGTTCATGACATAATGTTTTGAATTTGGTCAACATATAGACAAAAATAGGACGTTATCATATCTCAAAGAGAGCAGCAACGGGAAACAGAAAATGTCAGCTAGCACAGGTGAGCTTGACCAACCAGAACTTACAAGTACGCCCAATGAACACCCCTCTAAACACTGGACCTGCAGTTACAGAACATGGTAGGCTGAATGTTAAAACGCTTCTGCGAATAACTAATTGTCAAGGTCTGGGTTAAGTGAGTAAATATAACAAACCTGATGTGCTCGACAAATGAGATCCAAATCATGCTTGTGTAAGAACTTTGCCACCACTTCAGCTCCAAATGTGAAAGAGACTCCTCTGTCATTCTCACCCCAGCCCATTGTTTCTTTATCTGGGTCAGACCACAACAGGTCACACAGCAAGCCCTGATCGGGCACATCTGTTGGTCGCATTATTCGTCGGATCTGCTCCATAGACTGTAGGTCTGGACTTAAGCCTGTGACAAAATATATATTGCAATATTATTTAGGAATACAAACAGATGCACACAAAAAGATCATGGCGAGTTAAGACTCCATGTCCTTAATAAAAATCAGTACTAGAGAACAGCCTAATTCAATACTGTGCTCAGTAATGATCGCTGGAAACAACTGTCTAAAAGACCAAAGAATCTGGAATGGGAATAGAAAGTTCTTATGTTTCACGCATTTCAACAGCAGAACTCCTTGTAAGTATGACATAATTATCTCCCTGAGTATCCAAATCACCATCGCTGAAAAGCAGAAGAGGTCTACAACAGTTGCCAGTACAAGGACAGCCAATGCTCATAAGGAAGCATGTAAAACAATGTAGGTGAACTGGCTGCAGTAAAAGGTTAATAATGCTGTGCCTGAAAAAAGCATGTTTTTGTAAAGATGAAAGAGTTGTGTTTCAGATCAGTCGGTAATTAGACTGTACTATCTGCATTCTCTTTTAATATAACTACTCTGATAATTCTTCAGCCACATGAAATATGTGAGTGCATGAGAAAACCCACAATAAGACTGCAACATGACATTTTGAGTTTTGTACATATAATAAAAGATGAGACATTTCTGATAAATTGAAGTCAGCGATCCCCCTAAAATAAGATTTTGAGAAAACGGCATTTAATCCCATAAGTGGCAATAGGTAATTGACCAAGTAATATTGGAGTGATTGTTGTTAGGAGACCGTAGACTAATAACTAAGCCGTTACAGAGATCATAGTGAGTAGTGTTCACTGCTCATTTACAGTTTACCCTGTAACATGCCACGGTCCCCTAAACAGCAGCCAAGTCGGAAGTTTTTGGATCTTGTTAGAAGACCGTAGTCTAATTACAAAGCTGTTATAGAGATCATAGTAAGTAGTGTTCACAGCTCATCTACAGTTTCCCCTGTAACATGCCACGGTCCCCTAAACAACAGCGAAGTTGGAAGTTTGTGTCGGACCCATATTTTCACTTCAAAGCCATTTTCCTCAAAATCAGCTCTGCCGACTTGTGGGTTTTCTCGTGCACACTCACAGATTTCCTTAAAAACATTTTTCTCGTTGCACTGTCAACTAACCGGAAAGTGCATATAACTACCAATGCCTTATAAATGAATTCTGGCAAATGGCCATGCCAAAAATTTGAGACACACCAATGCCATTGGAAAAGCCACAGGTGTCAGAAGCACTGAAGACTATTTTGTGTCAATGATGGAAAACAACAAAAAAAGGGCCAAGACAAATAATTAAATTATTAAATAATTAAAAGAAACAATTCCGATCAATTTTTAAGACAATCTGTTGAAAAAAGTTCCCTCTTTCATACTGAGCTACTATTCCTGCATTGCTCAAACTGTTTCTTTTAAAAAAAATTTTATTGCTTGCCTCCACCAGTATAATTACACATCTTACTAAGATATCCAACTCTTACTCTCATAAAGGAAAATTGTAAAAAATCCCTTACCTCCATGGCAACAGAAAATTTTTTCATCAATGATGGCAGCAATGGGCAAACAATTAAAACAGTCTGTAAATGTTTTCCATAATTTAATATTGTATCGTCGCTTGCCTGGTGGAAGAGACAAGAAACAAAAAAAAGGCAATGAATGAATACCATCCAAATTTCTTTTTCCGTGGTTGCACCAGACCCAGTCATAATATACTAGCATAGGTCAACCTTTGCAAATGCAAAACATACTTAGTGAAGTGTATATTGCCAAGTACTTCACTGCACTCCACAAAGGTGTGAAAAGTCTTTCCTAGATTCCAATCATACTTAAATGATAATCTCATAATATTATATTTCATGGATCAGGACAGCTCAGTGACTAGAAACTTGTAAGCCTGACTGTGATACAACACGCCAAATTCAGCCAGCCATGTGTTAGCAAATGTCTGATAAACTGGTTTAACCACATTCTCTCATGAAAGTTATATGATAAAGTTCAAATGATTACCAAAAGAAAAACACTGATCCTTTTCTTGTACATTTTTTTCTTCTTCTTTAATAAACACAAAAACAAAATTTTACACTGTAAATCTGTAAAAACGACTTAAACTTTTGTCCCAATCTGCTAAACCTGATTTTAACAATTTCCAGCACTCTCAAAATAAGCTTGCTTTCTTTGGGAGAATGATTGTAGCCATGGACAGAATGAAGAAACTGGAAACTGGACACTTTCATTCCAAATACATGTCTCAGTTGACCAAGATGCCTGCCTATGACAAATACATGTCTCAGCTCAAATTCCCCTTTTAAATTCTTGAAGATGTTTTTGAAATACTTACATTCATCATAGAATCCATATATCCTGTTTATACTGGCACACTCGTGGTTGCCTCTCAGGAGAAAAAAGTTTTCTGGGTATTTGATCTTGTATGCAAGTAGAAGGCAGATGGTCTCCAGAGACTGCTTGCCCCTGTCCACATAGTCACCCAAGAAAAGGTAATTTGACTCTGGTGGGAAGCCACCATACTCAAAGAGACGTAGAAGGTCGTAATACTGACCATGAATGTCACCTGCAGACATCAAAAGTTGACATATTAGCATAAAGTACACCTAAGATTTAGAGAGTCCCCAAGATGGGAAACGGCCCGCGCGCGCAGTGACGTCATCCATGACAACCAGTGTTAGCGAAAAAGCCAGCGAGCGACCCAGCCCGCGCAGTCGCTGAAAATCTAAAGCCGCGGTAAGACTAGTTTCGACTGCACTGTAGTACATTTACATTACAATAATTAATTATGTAGTCGCAGTTCGTGTGAAGTTTACAGAATGCCTAGTCTTTTGTGCTTGGAGAATGACCGAAAACACAAAGATAGACAGAGTGAAGAATGTGTGAATTGTGTGTGTACGTGTGTGTGTGAGAGAGAGATGTGGCAAAAACTGAGATGAGCAAAGGTCGACAAAAGAGGAAGCTATTAGAAAAATTTATAAAATATATTTATAAATAATTGCAAAATTATCTGCAGGAGAGAGAGGGAGAACGGAAGGGGGAAAAGGTTTTCACAAGGTTTCTCCCAGAGGGACCATAGCACGCCGGTTCAAAATGTTCTGAACACAGGTTATAGGATTTGAATAGCTTTTCAGGTGGTATTCCCTCTAGATCAGCTCTTCTGCAATTGATAACCCAGCGGCGACATCTGAAAGTAAAATAGAACAACACTTAGAAATCCATTTGAGATATGTACAATTTAATATTTAAATTAATTCTAATATTTTTAATATTTAATTCTACATTCCCCCCTATCTTAGGAGAAGCTGATCCAACAGTTCAAAATAGCACCCTACAACTTCCATTTATTCTTAGATGATGTATTTGTCGTCCAATCTCCTTCGCTAAAAAAAATTAAAATCTCCAGCTGGACCTAGCTTTAAACAGAATCCCCAGATGAATCTGCAAGCTCGTTAAATAAACTATTAGGCTCACTGGCATGGGCCTACACTACACAGTCTAGAATCTAGTGTACTTGTAGACTTGGACTTGGGAAGAAATTCCGAATGATCCGTCTGCCTCTCAAACCCTAATCTAACCCTAATCCTACTATAACCCCAACCTCACGGATCATTCGGAATTCCTGCCTAGAATTGGAAAGATAGACCTAAATCTAGTCTAGCAGCATAGATTCTAAAAAATTCATTGTATGCTAGGGCTAGTCATCATGTCTAGATCTCAAGCATATTCTACCTTATTAATAAACTTAAAAATAAAATATCTATCTTGTATAGACTACTACTTACCTTTCAGGGTCCTTTGGAAAGCGATGAAACTTCAAATCTGTTTTTTTCAGTCTTGAGTTACTGCAATTAATCGCAGAGCACCACTCACAATGAGTGCTTTTCGACGCCATTGTTGTTTGTGTTTACCGCGGCTTCACGAACTAACAGCTGATTGCCCCATGGTCGTTCCAAAACGAGGCGTTACCTCTCTTGTTATTTACAGCTCTTAGAGTACACCCACAGTGACAATATCTACACTGTGGTCAACAGTTACAGAACATTTACACTACCGCGGTTAGCAACTCCAACTGCACTTTGAACACAGCTTCAGCAACAAAAACTGTTCCTTGAATATAGTTTCAGTTCAATTTTATGCAACAATCAAATGAAAGATGCTAATGAGAGAGATATATACAGATAGAGAGACAAGACAAATTTTCACAACTCTAAATCAAGAGTTCCCAGAATTTTTTTTTTAGTGCCTATCAGTAGGTATATGAAACTGCCTGTCCGCGGCCGCGAAAAACGGTCACTCAGTGCAAAAACCGAGATTTTCGTTCATGTTCACTCAAGCCGTGCACTTCAATCATACATCAAACAGGGTCACAAAATACATCAAATTAAAGGTCTATTTTCCCCCATACCAGTGGTTGTGATTACATTAACTCTGACGCAACGGATACTTCCAATTTTACTTTTGTTTGAGGCAGGGTATTAGCCAACCACTCGGCAGAGTGGTGGCTGTGAGGCGATCTCGAAACTCGGTCGCGCTATTTGAAGCCATCGTGCACTGTGACGCTAAATCGTACAAATTCACAAATGGTATAGTTTGAAAGGGGAGATCCTGGGCTTTATTTTTGTATAAATACCAGCTGAGGTTCCCGGCATTATCCGGGATAAACCTATGACCCACCCTTCTCTCTCTCCCTCTCTTTTTCATAGTGATCTAGAAAGTTTCCCATATTCTACAGCCTTACTACAGATTTCAAGCGCACCAGAGCACTACGCACTCATTTCTGATAGGGAAATTACATGCACCCAATTGAACGCATATTAATACATGATTTCCGGTGCGATGGACTTGCTACAGGGAGCCAAAACAGAGATCATTGTATCTTACATTTTTACGACTTTTATTTAAAAATACCTGAAACTTGAATGAACACAATCGTTCGATACAAAAGCGATTGAACTGGATTAGTTGACACTTAAGAAAATTAAGTTTATAATTTTTGAAAATGTAATTTAGGCTGTAGCGTCGAGCAAAAAAAGAGGCGAAATTGCACCGCAATGAATTACTCTCGCCACTATTTTTTTTTATAATAAGATGTTTATAACAATTATTTTTCTTTCTGGGTAAAAATTTGAAGTAAACTCTTTGCGAGGTCTAAACAAAGCCCAAATATCATCCGATCCTATTGAAACGCACATCAATACCTTCCTTGGCCATTTTGCTTTTCAAATTTAGCAAATTCGAAACTGTATCTGCCACCGTTTTCATGCACTGCGCCATTTGAAAATACCACCCAAACGCGAATATGACGCGGCGCACTACCTTCGAAAGTGACGGTCACCGCTCGCAAGCCTTCGCGTTTGTGTTGGCCCTTGTGTTTGCTTCATCGATGGAAAATTCCAATTTGAAAGGTAAGTTTGCGACATTAGCTAGATTTAAGGAATTTTTTTTTGTTGTTTTTTAATCCAATTTACTAGCTTTTACGGAATTTATCTAGATAGATCCAGAAAGTACCGAATAGATCTAGGGCTAGAGGAACTGCGCAGTCATCAATCGATAATTATGGTGACGTCAGACTCACGATTTCTTTCAGTGTTCTCATTGGTTGGGTCGGCTTAGGTGTTCTTAATTTAGATTGGAATGTTGGAATCTCCCTAGCTCCTTTGAAATTGATGATGCGCATCTCTGCTGTTTTTTGCCTGTAGATTTAGGCTCAGATACTGTATCTTTGGAAGAATTTCTTTCATAAATATTCATTCGGCTTCATTTTTTTTGACATGTCATTACATGTCAGGGAAAGGAAAGGGGGTTAGGCATGAGGAATTCTTCTGTCACTGATATTTGATTCATGCCTGGGAGAAAGTTGGGTAGAAACATCCTGGTGGGGGACGGGCAGGGTTTAGGGTGTTGAAGTTAGACATTAAATTCTCCTGTATTTGTTGTCGGTAAAACTGCAGGTGGGTTTGAATTCATGCTCAAGATCTATTATATTATTTTTCTTTTATTATTTATGTATTGTCTTAACCTTTACCCAGTCATATTTCAATAATTTGCCCTTAAAATTTCCCAGACGCTACATGGGGCTCTGAGCAGATGCTTTCTGATATGTGGAGGAGGATGGCCTCCCAATCACCCAGAAGTGGTTCCCAACAACCATGTTGTCAACAATATGTGCTGTTTTCTTCATGACTTTTGCATAAATTATTAAACCCTTAAACCCTCCTAAGTGTTAGTGTCAAATGGGATGTTTTTGCAAATATAATGGTAATTAAAAAAATATATATACAAGTGTTATATTTTTCCCTCGTGGCATTTTTACCATTATTTTTATCCTTGTAAATCACAAATTACTTAGCACCATGAGATGAAAATGCATAAACAAATACCTTGGAACAATGACAACACCTGTGGAAAATTTCAGAACTTTAGGCTGATAAAAAATGATATAATAATTTGAACTTGGGCAAACACGCAGTTTTGATGCCCCATAAGGTAAAAAAAAAACCTTAAGTTAGGTACCAGCAGCCAAATTTTTAGTTGTCAGTTATCAGTAATTTAATGACGCCAATCCACAGCCAATATGACCATTATTAACTGTGTGAAATATGAATACAATAGCTCTAACGGTTTTGGAGATATCGATGTTTAAAGTTCGGATTTTCAGACCACAAACAGGAAAACGGCACGACATGCCACTTTTGGAAGCGAGAAGCACAAAAGTCTGCACAGATATTACATCCAAACTTCATTCGTTAACAGTCACCAATATAGACATAACAACAAATGAATATAAAAGTTGGCGATCTATTCGTTATTGTTATACATGCGCATAAATATGGCGACGCGTGCTATAAAACACCTGGCACATTGCTCAAATGTCCAAGTTTAGATTCTCGCTGTTTCAATACCAGATGGTTTAATATGGATTATTTTCTTTTAAATAAAAGCCACCAGTATGTAGATTATGCCCAATTTTTTTCAGCTGTGTAGTTTGTACAATTAGGAAGATAAAGACTCTCCAAGTTGCATCATCATCACATTTTGCAGGGCGAAACAGGGGGGTTCACATGGACCTTGCACATTTCTAGAGGGTAGCCTGATAAATACTGCAGATACATATATCAACCTATATATCAAATTAAAGGTCTTTTCAAGGAGAATCTGATTATCAGCTTTATAATAATCTGTAACAATTAGGATAGGAAAAAAGAAAAGGTTAGTATCAAAATTTTTGGGCAACCAACAATTCACTGATCCACAACCTACTTCTGAAACAAAAAATGTAATTATTAGTCAAATTTCCCGCCGTACAGTTTCACATACAGATTTGAACTGTGACTCTGACACAGCAGCATTTCGGAAACAGTCAAGCTGCGAAGCTACGCTATACAGTTTAGCCCATGTATATGTCTTCTGTAGGTTGCAGAATTCAAAAAGTATCTCATTTGTTACTTCATGTAACACAGGCAAGGTAGGGCGACGACCTTTCCCAGTAGCCGAAAGATAGCGTAGTATGGTAACAAACAGCTCTTTAGTGTTGGCTTCCATGGTTTACAGTGGCACTGGGAGGGGAAAAAAATGAACTTTGTGACTCGTCAGTTACAATGATTTTCTATACCACATAACAAATCTTACAATTATATTACTCTGGTAGATAAATTGCATTTGAATTTGTATTTAGAAAGTAAATCTAGAACTCTAGATCTGAACTAAATTACTTCCCGTGCAAATTACTTAAATCTAGGTTTTGAGTCAGATCTAAGGTACATTATTTAGATATTTAAAAAAAGAAATCCAAATCTAGGGGGTCTGTCCAGGGCCAATAATAAGTGAAATGAAAATAATCTATAAATCAACGCTGGATCTAGATTCTAGATCTGATTCTTGACTAAACCTGTGAAATCTAGATAGCGATTTATTAAATAAAATTTAAAAGAAGCTCTGGATACATGATAGATCTAGAATCTAATAGTCTAATTAATAGACAATAATAAGACATTATTATTATTTTCTAGACAACACATCATTAATGACATTATCATGTAGGCCTAGATCTAGATCTCTCTAGCAGATCTACTTTCAAAAAAAAAAAATTGCGGTATCCTACACTGTCTTTCCGGCACTAGTCGACAATTGATGTCCCGATACTCTAAGCCAATACATAGCTACCCCGGCGGCTTTCCCTGATATGTCAATCTGACTACTGCCCAGACGAACATCGGCCTATGGCCTCGGTGATACAAACTGACTAGACCCTCACGTCGTTACATATCAATCTGACAATCGACTAATATAGCCTAGGTAAGTTGGGGTGGGATTACCCTTTGGTGTGACCCGAATCCCCACCCAGCACTACCAAAACAAAAACAATGGCCATCCGCTTTGTAAAATGAGTTAGAGATCTACTGTAGGCTATGTTGTCAAGACATTCGATAGATAGATAAGTCTATCTAGATCTAACCTAGATTTCAATCTATATCTCAAATAATAGATCTTGATCTAGTCATACTCAGTTAACTGACAAAAATGAATATCGGCTAATATATAGACTCTAGATTCCATAGCGTGGGCGGCTTAGAGTATCGGGACATCAATTGTCGACTAGTGCCGTCTTTCCCCTCCCTTACTTAAAAATAAAAAGTGTCCATCTCTGATCTAATCGTATAGACTAGATCTAGGCCTAAAACTACTAAAACTAAATGCGCACCACTCCTGCTTCGATGACTTACTTCCGGTCAAATTCTCAAATTCACAGTGCCCCCCCATCCTTTATTTTGAGCAATCGCAACTAATCAAGACTATAAAAACATATTCTATCAAATTAAATTGAAGACTAAGTGGCTAAAATAACCTGGAATCACATTTACATGGACAGAAATCATTGCATAAAAATTACGCGAGTGGTTAAGCATGACCCTTTATGACTCGCAACGTGACTCGCTTTCCCCGGGTGAGCGAAACAAGTTTTCAAGACTGATATCACACGTTTCATTGAAAAAACTGATATAAAACACACAGAACTTGAACCATTTGCACATAAAAATACATATTAATTATAAACTTACATATTTCTCCACGTTAAGGCTTCCCGATGACGGTTTCAAAATTTCTAGTGATGATGCTGAGTTCACTGCTACCTGCGCCTGACGCTGCTGGACTGTCGCTCGTCCATGCGGAATCTTGAAATTCGTGCCCTCTTTATGAATGGGCTTCGCTGCGCCGCAAAGCCATCTTTAGTTTCGTATTTGGTCGCATTTTAAAGGGAATTGGATGAGCTTTATTGCAGTATGACTCTTGCCAGCTGGAAATGTTGGTGAAAACCCGAAAATCGACCTTGAAAATTGACAAAATTTCAAATATGTGATAAATATAAAAAAAATCGCGAATACGAAACTGAAACTGATATCATTATTTAGCTCTGCATGTGACCCTTAAAATGAGACCAAAACGAGGTCAGTACTATGATTTGCGCGATAGCGACAGTGGATTTAGTACAGGGAAGGTATTTCGGGTTACCCACGGAGTGTCTCCCGCACCAAGGACCGACGCGGACCCCTCCTCTGTTTATCATCATGTTTCAAAATACACAGAAAACAAACACGAACACAAGTTACATCAATGAAACTACAAAGAAACAAACTGTTCAGTGATATAAATTGCTTTATTAAAGCCAGATCAGAATGAATGTTAGAAAGGATTGAAAGAGACCGAATTTGGTGTGTGACCCAAATTTTCGCCCGGCAGGCGAGCGATTTGCGGGTGGCTGCAGGTACCTACTTAAGTCCCATGAAATGAGCACAAACACTGAAAATTTAGGGACACCACATGTTATTTACATCATTTAGCCCTGTTCAAGTGTTAGATACACATATCTCATCATATGAGCTGTTTTTGCAAACTTTGTAAGGAAGAAAAAAAAAAAAGTCACTTTTTTTCCTTTTTGTCAATTTTGCATCTTTTGCCCAATTTCAACACTTCTAAAGCAAAAACTACTGTGCACACAGAGTTGAAAAAAAATAGGCTCACACAGTGGAACAATGACAACACTTTTACAAAATTTCAGCTCTGTAGCATGATAAATAAATAATTTATGACAGTCCAAACTTGGACAGTTGCACCATTTTGACCCTTTTTTTGGGTCGTTCATATGATTTTTGCCATTTTCAGCCTGAGCTTATTATTTTATTTAATTCTTTAGCCAACTGGACTTTACTTTACGTTTCTTAGATTGTTTCAGTCTCTTGATGATGTCAAAATAGGCCTGATCAGATGCAAATTGAGAGAGATATTGTTTAGTGAAGATGACACCAAATCAAAACGAGCAAGTGAGCGGGAAAAAAAACTAAGTCCAACGAAACTTTAAAAAGGCATAACTTTCTTAATTTTGAAGCTACAATAAAAACAAAAACAGTTTTGTCTTTATCTCAGAAAGCTCTTTTGATTTAAATGATTATATCTAGATTTTACACACAAATTAAAATCAGTTTCTTATACCTACTGTTTATGAAATTTTCAATCCTCAATCAGTTTATTTCACTTAACAGCAGACAGAAAGAAGGATCAGCATATTCCATTAAAAGGGCCAAGGGGTCTTACCGCATATCTTCAGAGGTGCCTCAAGCTCTAACAAGATGGGTTGACTTAGAAAAATCTCCCGAGACTTGAGGCAAAGGCCCCTGATCTCAGACTCTGTCAGCTGAACATTCTTGCCTGGTCTGGATCCACGAACTGTAAACGAAATCAAACCATTCAATAGGAATAACTGCAGTAGCAAGACACGGGTAATTCACTTGACTTCATGAATTTCAATGATCAGGCCCAAATCACTACAACCCAAAATATCTTTGTACGGTATGCCAATAATAAAAAAGCTGGGATTTGGTAAGTTAGTCATTTGTTGTAGAAACCACTGGAACAGGTGTTAGCCATTATTCTATAGAGGAGCTAGAAACAACCATAGACATGAAATAACTTAACTTTCAGTGGCGGTTTTAACACTTAACCCGCCAATGCTCCCAACATACATGCCCCTAGCCTAGAATGCCTACTGTTTTTGAGAAGTTGTAAAAAAATAAGGGTAGTATTTTAAAAAATTTATATAAAATCAGAAAATACAGACATCTTTATGAAACTTACAGATAATATTGGGTATATGATAATATATGGTTCTGAAATTCGATGCCAATATGCAAATTATGGTCATGAGACTGGCGGCCATCTTGGATATGAGCTATTTATAGAAAAAATACACATAAAATGTTTTGTTTTAGATTTACTGGGTTGTTGTTTATCAAAATGCACTGTTTATGACTTAGATATGTCTGCAGTATAATAGAGCAAGAAATAAACAACATAAAATGTCAATCTGAACACAGCATGCAGATTGAAAATGCAAGAAAACTGACAAGATAAAGCATTGAACTCAAAAAAATGTTTAAATAGTTAGTGTTGTTATTTTGAATTTCAAAGACATTTTGTTTTTCCTATCTGGTTATTGCCTGCACGCATGATTCTTCTTACTATTGTGTTGTTATTAAAATGAAATGCAAATATGAATTGATGAGTTCAAAACGGTTCCTCCCCATTACCGATGAAAACGGCGTAAATGTCAACCACGGTTTTGTAGCCCAATAAAGGGCTTTATCTCTTGATGGCTTTGAGCACAATCCTATAGCTATTTGTAATAATACAAATGCTGAAATCTCATACATGTCACAATGTTTCCACTGTTTCAGTTGATACGGCAATGCATCCCCCATCTCATTCATCTTCAGTCTATGCACAGAATCGCCATAGTGATTAAGTCTCATTCATTATGTGCTCCAACAGAGTGTTGGGAAAAAATATTTTGAAGTAATCTATTGCTTCAAGGTCAGTAGTATCCACCAGTACACCTTTTCTCTTTGAAAATTGAGGTAACCAGTCTGATTCTAACTGATAATCAACTTCTGCATCTATTACAGCCCAGTCGTAGTTGTGTCCATCAGCTGATCGGGTGCCATGCCCCCTCCTACCACCCCTCTTGAGGTACAGTTGCTACTCCCCCTTGCATGCACACTTGTGGTTGCTCTAGATCTAGATGTGCTTGCAACATTTTCCAATTCAATGTTATCAGATTCAGTATCTGGTTGAAAACTGCTCCAAGAATCTTTACTGTCACAGCCAAACTCTTCCTACCATTAACATAAATTTCTGACATTTTCCCCTTGAAATTGCCGCAATCTACTCTAAATCCAACAAAAACAGCATCAATCGATAACTTGACCTTCCGGTAAGCGGTGTAAATATTGTAAATCTTTTCTACAAGAAAACCTTGTCTCATTTAATGTCATTTATGAGCCTCCAGAAAATATTTATCTTTTCTGATGGTGCAGCAAGACAGTATAAGTCAAGAACACCATTTTACTATCTTGCCAGCTCTACAGTACCTGCTGAGAAGGTTTTCTATGGAAGTCGACATGGGAAGAGTGAGTGTGATGCTGTTGGGGGCACAGTTAAATCTTTGCTCACCACCCTGGCAGCATCACAACCCTCTCTTATCATGAAAGATGCAAACTCTGTATTCCAGGAATGTCTTCAGAGATTCAGAAAATGTGAAGAGGGTGTTTGTGGTCTTCCCCATAAATCAAGAGAATTTTTTTTAGTCAAGTCAGAAGAGGTGGAGCGGACTGAACTTGAAAACATCAAAGCAATTCCTGGAACACTGAGTTTACATCATATCAAGGTGGTAGCCAAAAACACTTTTGCCACCAGGAAACTGGCCTGTTTTTGTGGTTTTTGTCTCTCAAAAGAGGGCACTGAATGTGCAAACAAAGAATGGGTAGATGAATGGGAGTTTATTAAAATGAACGGAGCAGCAGAAAGTGAGAGTGAAAATGATGAAAGACAGGATATTGAAAATATCGTCGCTGGTATGGCATAGGGGCGCATCGATTAAAATATGGGTTTTTACATTTTTACATTTTTGTGATGTATATTGTGAGATCTTTATTGTGTATAACTGGTTTTGCACTAAAAAAAGTAGTTTTAGAATTACAGCCACTATGTAATGGACGTATCCCCTCCTCCGGTCATCTCGTGGTATGGCATAGGGGCGCATGTCTGATGCGCCCCTATGCTATACCAAATAGTACACCTGGCGGGAGGCGTCATACAGCCGTTTATCTCCGACTCATCCAGCTGCGCTCGGGAGATGGTGTCTTTATTGGCTCTTGCCTATTGTTTTCTTCACACCAGCGGGGACAGCGGCGTGCTTTTGAATCGGATTAGCTAACCGGACATGAACTTCAAAAGGAGCAGATATCTAGCCACATGCCATTGTATGAATGTGATTGTGAAAGTAGGAGCGAAGGAGAAGATCTAATACCATATAGTTTGCTCTTATAGTTATATAACCATGTTTTGATACTTGAGCTAAATAAATTAGAATTGTAGTACCGAAGCCAAGAAAAAAATGCCGTACATGTATGAAGTCGGATTACTGTTGAAAACTGGCGTCTGTGTTGTCATTTTGAATATGGCATCCCCATTGTGCCTCGGAGATGACCATATTTGGTTGTCAATCCCCATCCTGCCTAAAAGATGACCATATTTGGTTGACAATCCCCATCCTGCCTAAAAGATGACCATATTTGGTTGTCATGATAATTACATTGAGATCAAGAGCACTGTGACACATTAGCGAGTGAAGGCAAAGGAGCTGCCATATAAACTCGGAAGATGCTCTGGTGCTGCGCGGTCTCAGTTACCCCTCCGAGCTTTAAACATGGACTACCGAAATTTCAGTAGAGGAAGGCGCATGGTAGAGTTAGCCAAATCTGCTGTTAATCAAAGTACACAAAGTAGAAGACCCGAAGAGAACGCTAGCCAAGATTTAAGTCGACCATCCAAACTATTGGTGAAACCTGACAATCACCAAACCAAGAATACTCCCGCAGATTTACTGGAAGTTTCACTCATCAGTGATTTAGACATTTCCGTCACGTCAGCGGCCAATGAACTGTTCCATGCCAGCATCGGGTCTGTCGGCGAGATCGTACCAGATGTTCTCCAGACTGAGCCACGGTCAGATGTAACTAATTCAGTCTCTAATTCAGTCTCTGAGTCACCCACTGTACACCAGGCAGCACCAGACAGTCCCCAGCATCTACCTGAACAAGCGCTCCAAAGACTGATTCCGGAGAACTTTCATGTCGATGGATTCTATTCTACCAGCCATGATTCGCACATTCCTGAAATCATCCCTGTCTCTGCAGTCTGTGACCATGCACTTTTTCGAAAAAAATCATGGTCAAAGTGAGGGAGATTCAATGCATTCTGTTGTGGAAGCTGCTTATAAGAGAATTGAAAGTATCATGGTGCCCTCCGAACTGGTCGGCATAATTAAATCTGCAGCACGCAAGAAACCATAATTATATAGTGAATGAAATTCACACTAATGATATCATAGACTGGAAGGCCACTTCTGGTACATCTGGGGTTTTGCGTGTTAGAAAATCAGATGAGGGGATGCCAATATCTTGGCCCGATTTCATGCAAATAAAGATCAGAAAGGACACCCTGGTTAAAATTGAATTCAAGACCTCTCACCTGCAGGAATCCTTCGCAACCATTACCTTACCACCAAGAAGGAAACCCGAGGTCGCACCAACTTTATTGGAGGCTTCTCCTAAGATCTCCAAAGGCAAATATGAGGATCTTGCTGCACTGTGCAATGGACCTACCCCAGTTATAAGCAATCCAGATCATAAACGATTCTACCTGTCTTTACCTCATGACTGAGAAGCGATAATCACACTACCATCATCAGCAACAAACGAACATTAAGCACCATTGTCACTGTGATAAATTCTGTTATCATTTCATGTCTTAAAATGATATGTCTTTAATGTCTTAACTATTGTTGCCACTTTACAGAGCAACCCATTTGCAATACAATATACAAGCTATTATCATCATTATCGACGCCATCATCATCATCGTCATCATCATCATCTCTTGCTGCTCTAATAATATTGTGTCAGGAGCCAGCCTTTTCATAGAAGGGCTAGGTATCTGTTAATATCAATTACACTGTCAAGTTGTTGTGTTCTTCTTTAAAACTGCACCACTCAGCCTTTTTACAGCAGATCAGTAGTCAATAGAAACTTGTAATAAATAATGTAATCTTCTCTGCATCCATCGTCAACATCACCATAAGTTATGATTTGCTGTCAGTGTCATTGTGTCATTATGTCATATTTATTAATTTTCATGTCATCTTACTTGTTATCGCCTTAGTTATCATCGCATTTTGATAATTAATTAATTCTTAAATTACTGTCACACCTTTATTATAATGGCATGCAGATTTTTAAAAAATTAATAAAGTTGGTTTATTCTTGTAAACTTCGTGTTCCGGCCTTTCCTTTATGCTTCAAGTCCGAGATGTTGCTGTTCTGTGTTCTTTTCTTTCTTTTTCTTGCTTTCGAAGTTGATTGTGTGTTGTAAGTCGAATTCAGAATACATTCTGTCAGTATTTTATTATTACTCTTTCTACTGCGTATGGACGTAACCTGCGAATAGAGCCCATTTGTGGCATGTCATAGGGGCGCATCGGGACATCCATGTCAAAACGTGGTATGGCATAGGGGCGCATCCTATCTACTGGCTTATATACTAATAAAATCACAAAAACGAGATATCAGTATAATAGTTAACCTGCCACAGACATCGCAACAGCAAAAACTATTCGGATCGAGCCAGAAATAAGCGAGCTACCACAATTTTAAGACTCCCAAAGTTTCAAAGCGCTGTGGCTCAAAACTAGGTTTTGCCCGATGCGCCCCTTTGCCGTACCAGCGACGATATAGTTGAGAATGCTCCTGAAGAGAGTGAAATAGAGAGTGTACCAGCAGAAAAGATGGGTGAAACTGAAAGAATAAAAGTTGGATCATTTTATCTTGTCCAATGGCATGGCAAGGATTACGTTGCCCAGGTAAAAGATAAGACGAGTCACTTGCCAAAGTGAGCTTCATGAAGTGGAGGAATGGGCAGCTGATGTGGGGTGACGATGACTTTTCTTGGGAAATGTTCAATTGCATTGGCGCTGAGGTGAAACTAACCCTGAATGAAAGAGCCAGCAATCAAAGAGTTCAAGTTTTTACTTATTCTTTTGTTACATCTTTTTTGTGAATTTCCAATTGGCTATTTTCGCATCATAGTTATGTTTGAAAGATCACTTATAATCATACATTAAAGGTTGTTTAATTGCTTGTTCACATTAAGTGTGTGTGAAATTCTAGGTATTTATGTGTCCATGATTTTCAAGGCACCTGTCAATGTTTCTTATTGATTCAAAGCTTATGCCTTTTTTTTTTTTTGGTCAACATACAGTTACAGTAGTTATGTTCGAAAGATTACTTATAATCACTAGTAACTGCCCCATTCTTCGAATGGTAAAAAACAAAGCTCACCACTCCAGAACGAAAGGAATCAGTACAAAGACATTGATGTCGAGACACTTTGGGTCATCCACATAAACTCGGCGATCAATAGATAGATAGGATAGTATTACAGTAGTACACAGTGCACAGTAGTGCGCACCGAGCATTTTTCATGGGCTCATGACTTGTGTTTGTAAAAAATGCATCTAAATATTTACGCAGTTTTCTTGGTATGAATGAATGGCACTGCACTCACCTCATCTGTATAACACTATACTCGGTATCACTATCAAAGTTTTCTTGGCGTGGCTGGATCGTGAACTCTAGTTTACATTTCCGGTAAGAGGCGGAAATGACGAAATTGACGGAAGTACATTATCACATCGTATTCGCAATCATGAATTGATAACTGATAATTATAACTGAATTTCTGGGAAAAGTAAAAAGTTTCGGGAAAAAATGAGCTCGACACGTACAGGCTTAATAAATTTTACATACATGTGCCAAGTTTCATTTCTCTACGTTGCGTAGTACAAAAGCCTTTGCGGGAACAAAGTTGGGCCCAAGCTCCATTATTATATGATACACCAATAAAGGTCATTTAATTGCATGTTCACATTAACTGATTAAGTGTGTGCGAAATTCTAAATGTTTATGTTTTCATGATTTTTCAAGGTACGGGTCAATTTTTCTTATTGATTCAAAGGTTTTGGCTATTTTTGTCATCATGGTTATGTTCGAAAGATTTGTTGCAATTTTGCCCAATTCAAATTTAAACATGAATAAAGTGGCATCATTTCATCATAAATATGTATTGTGAGTCTAATTCAGCCTTCTGTATGTTAATTTGTCCCAGTTGTCAAGACAGAAATTGAATCATAGAAATGTAAAGTTTTTTTTTTACTGCTTTCATACATAACTATGATGACACAAATGGAGACTTACAAGGTATTTAGATTTTTTTTTCCCATGTCCCTCTTTATTTTATATCCTCTATGTATGCATGTTTCAAAATAAAATCAATTAAAAAGCTTCAAAATAATTTTTGTTTGATCTATTTCTAAAAATGTGTCATCATTGTTATGTCCTAAAGATTTTGAGTTTTCATTACATAACGCCATGTATACGACTAAGCAGGTCCTCTCTAGGTCTATGACCACATAATATTGTTGGAGGAGATATGCATGAATACAAAAAGTGTGGTAACACAGATGTGTTAAAGGACTTACTATCTACCATCAGTGCAACATTTCAGGTACCCACCTCCTGGCAAAGGCTCATACGAACTATCCCTAACCCTGTCCTTATCCTCAGCCCTACATCTTATTGAATCCCTCCCCCTCCCCCTCGATCTTTTCAACCAAAAACTAGACATTGTATCTAGATTCTAGATCTAGATATAGAATCTTGGAAGAAAATAAAATGGAAAATCTCAAAAAATAATTAATCATAACTAATTAAGGAAGGACTTCAGAATGCGTTCCATAGCCTGAGTAAAAACAGTAAACAGTACAACATGGCTGCCCCAGGGCTTTCCCTGATATGTCAATCTCTGACGACTGCCCAGACGAAGATCGGCCTACGGCCTCGATGACACAAACTGACTAGACCCTCACGTCGTTACATATCAATTTGACAATGCCTATAGATGCACTTGTCGAGTTATGGAACGCATTCGGAAGTCTTCCCCTAATTAAGGCTGTTGTTACCAAGCATTTCAGGAGGAGCTCTCTAGCTCTGGCATCACAAATGGCTTTAAAATAGGCCTACGTAACCCTAGCCCATAAATCTTAGGGGACGTAGGTAGGCCCACTTGAAAATACATCCTTAAGGCCAATCGCCTTTTAAAAGTTATTTTCTTTCCCCTGAAGCATGGGGTAAAGGATGAACCCAGTTCTGAACCAACATTCAACATGAAAAGATCCATCTCGTTCTAGATCTAGATCTACATCCTGAAAGACTTGCTAAACTGTACTTGTACTAAACAACAGAATACAGCAGATCTAGACTCGAGCAATACCAGATCTAGATCTTGTCTACGTCTAGATCTAGATCTAGAGGCTAGAGGTCTAGATCTAGACTAGATCTAGAGGTCTAGATCATCTAGATCTAGATTAGTTCTCTAGCCTTGGAATCCACAGTGGTCAGTAGTAGCCTACCACCATAGCCTATTGATAAACTGGGCCAAACGGGAAGGCCTCCCACATTTTCAAACAATAACAAACATAAAGTCGCCAGCAGTGCTGTGGCTATGTTACACGTAACGCCGTGATCTGTCAGAATTCATCAACAATTATAATATTGAATAGCCTTCTTATAATGTCAACAAATCGGATTTGCCGCTGGGATGAACTTACCCTCAAGAAGTCGAGCTATAATACTGTCAATATTCAATTTGTCTGTATCGGCCATTCCAAAAGACCCTATCCCACGAACTTGTTTGATAGATTACCCCCCGGCCAAGAAATTAAGACAGATGTTTCAGGATTTTGCAGCTCTTCCTCTTCCACCAAATAGGTAACCAATATGGCGGCCGTAACGAAGGGCGGACTTGTTTTGAGCGTAGTAATTTTTGAACGGAAGTTTGACACTTCGCCTTGTTCGCAAATTTTTCGACAAAATAAGAGCCTCGGATATACTGCAATGTAAAAAATTGTAATTTACATGTGTCCTCAATAGATAGGGATTTATAATAAACCGAAAGAGTAATGTCAAAGAGATTAAAAATGCACTAATTTTTGTTATCGGTGTACACCGGAAATAGGATGGTTTATGGGTATTATCCAAGTCTTCTCTGTGGGTAACCATATATGAATCAATGAAATAGCCTGTTGTTGTTGTTTTTTTTAGATCAAAATGTGATCGTCCAAAGGGTTTATCATGGCATTGTCACAGTCATGGTGAGAAACCTCAATTGCATTAAAGCTGAGGCAGTCCAGCTTGTTTAATTCATGTGCAACACAGAATGGTCATCAAGCGGAAAGGTAAGAGTAAGACTGTGGTCGCCATATTTGTTTAGTAGACGCCAAGGTGAAAAAGGCGCTGTTAAGCTTCCAGTAAGCTGCATTTTCTGTGGTTTTGCCTTTTCGCTACAGTTTCCATGTTTAGGCTTTCGCTGTGAATAGTAAAAGGTAAAAATGTGTTAAGGAACGACACTTAAGTAATTTGTATTCCAAGTTTGCACTGTTATTTCGCGGCTGTATTCGTTGCCATAGCAACTGTTTAATGCAGCAATGTCTATCAGTCGGTTTCAGGTATGAATTAGGCCTACATTGTGCAGCATAGCATCCATCCGGTGGCCGTCACCGTCGATTGAAGAAAGAGGCGATCAGTAGGAGATTGCCTTCCCAGGGACACATATATCTCATTTATCTCATTTTAAAAGCAAATTCATCAGAAAATCCGAGCTCATTGGGGATTGTTTCCATCAACACACGAGTATACGTCATATGAGCCCTCTAAAAATGTAGCTGCCCTGAGAGAGGCTGTTAGTCCACAATAGATTAAGAATTTTATTAAGCAGCCTTTTCCAAGCAATTATCATTGGAGAAAATTAGACAAGGAAGAAAATGTGCCAGTGAAGCTTTTCCTCACTCAAGTCAAAATACATAAAATGCGAAGCAAAAGGGTGGTATATGCTAGGCCAGGACTGTTCTGACCTCCCCTTAACCAGATCACTGCCACAGGTGTATTACATACATATGCTGGGGAGTATCAGGATGGTCGACACCATAAGGTGATGAAGTCACCTATTTAACTCAGTTATTTACAGGAATATCTTATTATTAAAAAGAAATAGTTGCAGGAGTATTTCATTGTGGTGCAATTTTCACCCTTTTTTGTGCTTAACGCTACAGCCTAAATAAAAGTTTCAAAAAATTACAAAACTAATTTTCTCAAGGGTCACTAATCTAACCCAAACGCTTTAATGGCTATTGATTGTATGTTTTCAAGTTTCAGGCATTGTATTTAAAAATATGTGAAAATGTAAAATGTAATGGCCTTTTCTTGTACTCCCTGTGATAGGGCCACCGTTCAGGGGACTATACTTGATACGATACGCGTTTAGTATGGTGTGTAGTGCCTTGGTGCTCACAAAATCTGAAGCAAGTCTGTAGATTATTGTGGGAAACTGCCTAGATCGGGGGGGGGGGGGGGGGGGGAAGAAGCTGGGACACGTATTTGTCCCTGGCACCTCATCTAGTTGTCGTAAACTTTAGCATGATGACAGTGTATACAATGTTCTTTCACCCTTGCATCACAAATTCCTTTTTGGGGAAGGAAAATATTCCTTCAAAATACTTTCTTTGGTCTTCTGTCACTGCACATCCAATCTAAATTGATTAGTACTAATAGTAGAAGTGAGTTTTCTACAGCCTACTGTTAACATGTGTGGAATTGTGCAGCTGACCTCTTCCTGTCCTATTGATCTCTCATATTCTATCGTCTTGCTTTTTCATAGCACAGTAATGAGTGTGACTGTTATCCTGCCGATGTGCTTTCTCCAAACTCAAACTCACTCAGTAAATGTATTTGTTGCAGTCAGATTTATATATTTCGTACTTCATTGACCATATTTATTAATGCAGCAATTGTTGAATTCTTGATTTTGTTACTTTTGCATGAACAGTGAAGACTTCCTTGCATATGTTAAAGGAACGGTAAGCATATAGCAAAGACCAGACTAGCTGACTGAATACAACTAAAGTTGTCACCATTATTATTGTCTTAACATCAGACTTTCAGAAAGCAGCTGCCTTTATCCATGAGTTCCTCCTTAAACTCAGTGAGGATGTGGAATGTGCTGAAGTTCGTGATACACTCAACTTGGCACTGCTACACATGCAAAAATACTACAGGTGAGATTTAGATACGCAGTGTGCAGGGTAGATGATAAACTAGTACCCTGTGGAATTTTCAGATGTGGATGTCTTTTATGCAGTTTAAATGTAACTCTAATGTAAAGCTGGGGGTCGCAGCAAGGCTTAATGCAAAGTCAAAATATGGCTAAAAGTAAAAGGTGTATTAGCCAAGCCTTGCATAAGAAATAGTACCGAAATGATACAATATAACGACTTGTCTTCCTTTCTTCTTTGCGTTTTATTGTATTGATTCGGTATTAATTCTTACGCAAGGCTTTGTCACATACAACTTTTTCTTTTTTTTGCCATAATTTAAATTGTCATAAATTTATTAGTATTTTGCAACAGTTTCAAACATTCAGAATGAGAAAGAAATTGGACAAGCAGCAGCAGTTCTGCTGTTTCTTGTACCTGTAGCACGACATAGCAAGCTGATGACTATTGTATGCCAACAGAAACAAAATAACTGTCAATGACACCAGTAGCAAAATTTGAAGAACTGAGTTTTTGTTGTTGGTTTTTTTTCATCTAATGTGCCCTTTTTTTGTTGTTTTTTTCATCTAGTGTGCCCTTTTTTGTTTGTTTTTTTTCATCTAGTGTGCCCTTTTTTTTTGTTGTTTTTTTTTCATCTAATGTGCCCTTTGTTTTGTTGTTTTTTTCATCTAATGTGCCCTTTTTTTTGTTGTTTTTTTTTCATCTAGTGTGCCCTTTTTTTTGTTGTTTTTTTCATCTAATGTGCCCTTTTTTTTGTTGTTTTTTTTTCATCTAGTGTGCCCTTTTTTTTTTTTTTTTTTTTCATCTAATGTGCCCTTTGTTTTGTTGTTTTTTTCATCTAATGTGCCCTTTTTTTTGTTGTTTTTTTTTCATCTAGTGTGCCCTTTTTTTTGTTGTTTTTTTTTTCATCTAATGTGCCCTTTTTTTTGTTGTTTTTTTTTTCATCTAATGTGCCCTTTGTTTTGTTGTTTTTTTCATCTAATGTGCCCTTTTTTTTGTTGTTTTTTTTCATCTAGTGTGCCCTTTTTTGTTGTTTTTTTTTCATCTAGTGTGCCCTTTTTTTTGTTGTTTTTTTCATCTAATGTGCATTTTTTGTTGTTGTTTTTTTTTCATCTAGTGTGCCCTTTTTTTGTTGTCTTTTTCATCTAGTGTGCCCTTTTTTTTTGTTGTTTTTTTCACCTAATATGCCCTTCTTCCCCCCCCCCCAAATCTAATGTGCCTTTTTTCCCCCCATCTAATGCCCCCCCCCCCCCATCTAATGTGCCTTTTTTTGGGTTGTTTTTTTTCATCTAATGTGCCCCTTTTTGGTTGTTTTTTTTCATCTAATGTGCCCTTTTTTTTTGTTGTTTTTTTTCATCTAATGTGCCCCCTTTTTTTTTCCCCCATCTAATGTGCCTTTTTTTTTTGTTGTTTTTTTTCATCTAATGTGCCCCTTTTTTGTTGTTTTTTTCATCTAATGTGCCCTTTTTTTGTTGTTTTTTTCCATCTAGTGTGCCCTTTTTTTGTTGTTTTTTTTCATCTAGTGTGCCCTTTTTTTGTTTGTTTTTTTTTCATCCAGTGTGCCCTTTTTGTTTCTGCCACATAACTTTTTTCATTGAAAAAAAATTGAATTCATGTAAGTTTTTTTTTTTTTTTTTAGAGGACTGCATGATTTAAAATTACTTGATCAATTTCCATTCACTTTTGAAAAGATATATTCATTGTTCATCTTCCAGGTTGATACAAAACAGATCCCAGGAAAAATGTGTCAATACACTTTCTCTGACTGCCCGTGGATTGAGTCCAATGACTCCATTTGTCGATGCACCAGACAAATTCCTTTGGCGATGGGTATGCGTGACAAATTTGTCTAAAGTGTACTTAACTCATTCGCTACAGTAAGCGGAATATTTGGCTCGCAGGTTTTTGCTTCACTTCAGAAAGCCGAATATTTGCCTCGAGTGGACACCAATTTTCCAACACTAATATCTAAGCTAACTTCTCAAAATATTGAATCCAATCCTGGTTTATTGATTGTCTTTTTCTTTAATGTCTAATGTATTATGTCTCGTGTTCATACTGAGTGAAAGAAAAGACATCTTTCAATTACGCCTAAGTTTCAAACTGGATAGTTTTAGATTTCACGTCCACACCATAGAGTAAAGAAACCAACAAAAAGCAGACTAAAGAGAACCAGCTTTATAAAATCAGCTAGACAACAGTTAAACAACCTTAAAATCCCACCCATAGGTGAAGACGAGGACCCTACAGAGGTTGACTGCTGCCCTCCATGGGAAAGACAACACTTTCCCCTAATTAAAGACACTATTTATGGCATCACCTCCAAGACCAATCAGTCCATTGCAGAGCTGCAATCACTCACACAGGAAATGCTGGACAGCTCCTATCCGCAAAACAACTGGATCCGGGTGTTCACGGACGGGTCAGTACAAGAAGCCGTAAGAGATAGAGGGGTTGGTGTATACATCAAATGGACTACTACTACTATTTCCTGTTGCATCCACTGGCGCTTAGGGCAGCAACAAAAGATCTCCAGCCCTGTCTGAGTGATAGAAGGACTTCATCTCTGCCTCAATTGTTCTCCGCCAGGTTGCCTTGGGTCTGCCTCGCTTGCACCGTCCATCCGGTGTCCACAGAAGTGCCGTTTTGGTGATAAAATTTGCTTCCTTTCACAGCACGTGTCCAAACCATCTCCTTCGCCTCTTCGTAATGATGTTGGCTATTTTTTCTTACTTGGAGAAACAAAAATCGTTACGGAAACAGCAGCATGGAAAAACCAACATTCTGGATGTGATGGACCTTCTGAGTACCTCGCGACTCGTATGAATGCAAGTAGTGGAAGCCGAAATCCAATGGACTAATGGGGAAGAATCAGAACTATCAGTACCCACAGGGAAATATTCTACTAACTACAGAGCAGAAACAGAAGCCATACTAGAAGCTGCGCTTAACTTACAAAACCGAGACATCTACAATAAAAAAAATAGTTATTCTCACAGATGCTAGGTCTCTCCTGTAGGCCCTTCAAAGTTCACATGATTATCATCAAAACAAACTCACTTCTGCCTTAGTGCAGTTGTGTCACATAGCAAGCAACATGGTTCTCCAGTGGATCCCTGGCCACTGTAACATCATTGGAAACAATAAGGCAGACATTCTGGCAAAAAAATGGCGCAAACCTCCCTCAAGTCAGAGAAAACATAACATTCTCAGAAGCCAAAAGTCACATTAAGGCAGCCTTAAAATCCAAGTGGAAACAGTCATCCAAGCCATGTAACAGATGATGTGATACACTTGCTCAGCAGAAAGGAGCAAACTATCATTTTTAGGCTGAGAACTGGACATAACAGACTCCGGCAACATCTTTACAAAAAATTCAGGGTTGGAGAAACTGAGACATGCCCATGTGGAAACTCCCTAGAGAATGCAGAACGTGTCCTCCAACAATGCCCCCTATACAGACAACAGAGGGAAAACAGTTGGCCCCGAGGGGCGGCAGTACACACTAAGCTACATGGGACAGCAGAGGAACTCAGGAGCACAGCGTCCTTCATAAAGGCTACTGGCCTCCTGATATAAACAGTCTCTGACACGAAGAAGAAGAAGACGTCCACACCCACAAAAGTTACATTAGGGAATGAGTTAACTGATGCCAGACGGTCTTTGTGAACTTCCTTGTGGAAAATGTGATGTTGCATTCTGATGACCTTTCGCTGAAAAACATTTCTTGATGTTGCTGCCCCAAGATCTGGAAACTGAACCTTCCAAAAATGATTTCACATCATCCACTTACCAATGAAGACACCTCCATGTATCTCAGTGAAATTTCAATCACTGTGACCAAAAAAGGCAACACTGGGGTGAAATTACACAGACTGGTTTTAAAGCAATATCTTGCACAAAGGATGAGGTGTCAAGATTCATGTGCGGTACTTTTTATTATGGTGTAAGCCCCCCCCCCCCCCCCCCCAATTTTTTTTTTGAAGCTTCAGTTTCTAAATCTATGCAGTGCACCATGGTGCAAAGTTCAAAACTGGCATACAGAAGTGCCAGCCTGGAGTTTCATTATTTTGGGAAATAGCAGAAGAAATGATAAGATAAAACTTTATGTATCCAGAGACTGGAAATCTGATGACACAGTTTAAATGTAACTACACTCAGCAAACACACACACACACTCACGGACACGTGCATACCCATGTACATAAACACTTCGTCCCCTCAGAATGACAAGGTTCTATCTCCACTCTTTTGCTGAACTGAGTTACACGCTACACACTACTTCTACAGGCCTTCTCTATTTTGTGTAAAACTATCAAGTGGATTCGGTGTGTAATTTGTAAGTTTTACAAAAAAGAAAAAAAATGGTATCACTAAGAGCTATGAGCACAAAAAACCTCAATCATTAATTTCTCAAAAGTTGACATACAGGAGTTAGAATCTCGTCATTCTAAGGGGACGCTTTGTCTAAACACACACCCACACATGGATTTAAAAATGACATGTCATGTCAAATTGCATTTTATGTGACTTGTGTTCGTAGATCAACCTGGACAACACTCGCCTGCCCTCCAGCATGCCATTAGGTGACAGTCTCAATTTTGTGGTGCTTCCTCCCATCATCAGCGCTGCCAAGTCGGGTGATGTGGAGCTGATCAGTGAATTGTTGCATCAAGGTGATGTAGATGAAAGAAATATCTACAGCAGTGTTTCTCAGCACGGGCAATTATTAGTTTCAAGGGGGGTGAAAAAGAATTTTGGGGGGGGGGGGGGGGGGAGAGAACAAGGACGAAAAAGGGCGATAGGGGGGCAAAGACGTAAATGTATCATGGGACAATTTTGGGAGGAATATTTTCTTGTTTAGTGATTACAGTTTGTACAGTGTCTTGTCGCTGCATTCAGTTCTTTTTACTTTTAAGTGAAGGTCGTTTTAGAGTGTTCATTTCTTTGAAGTAAATTACACTCATTTAAATTGTTATCAGTACCATTTATCTTGGTGTAAAATCATGAGCTGTATAATGTGTTTAGTTTTCAGTGGACATAGAAATGATAGGTCACTTTGACATTCTCTCCTGAAAAATGGGCATTTGCAATATGGATAAACATAACAGTTTCATTTTGATTTGCATGAAAATATGTGAAAGTCTGTGTTTCTATGCAGTTTCTAAAATCATACAGAAACAATCTGGGAAATCACAATAGCAGTTTCAACAGCCTGCATATTTTACATCTGGCCCCCAAGCGTTTTGCACTAGGGATTCTTATGTATACATATCTGTCCCTAACCCCGTCTTTATCCTCAACCCTAAATCTTATCAAAACCCTGCCCCCTACCCTTTGAACCAAAAAACGGGAGGAAAACAAAAAGAAAATCTGAAAGAATGATTAATAAAGCTGTTGTTAGGAGTATTTTTGGGAGGAGCTCTCTAGCTCTGGAGTCACAAAGGGCTTTAAAATACGTACCTTTCGCAAAAAACTTGGGGACCGTACATACTTGTAACAACAATCTTTTTTAATGCTACCCATAGATCCCAGTTGTGCAGACTGCGTGGATGGTTTGGGTCGCACAGGGGTCATGTACGCAGTACACTTTTCCCAACATGATGCTCTCCAGTTTCTCCTGGAACAGAGGGCAGATCTAAATGCTCAGGCACATGGTAGGTACAGTAGTGATTATCTTCATCATGGTTTCAGTGAAGTAGATCTAATTGGTTGGAACAAACAGTTTATTTGTGGAATTTCTCAATCAAATTTGTGGTAAAGTAAACATGGAAACAGTGTTGCGATTTTCAACTGCTGCTGCATCGAATTTTCTTACTGAATCCTCTCAGTTTGAATCTCACATGGGCAGTCCTTTTTTTTTTAGAACTAATAACTGCCCCATTCTTCAAGTGGTAAAAAAACAAAGGACATCATCACCTCAGTCCAGAAGAAATCAGCATAAAATCATTCATGCTGAGATGCCTAGGGTCATCCATAAAACTCAGCAATTGATAGATAGATAGGACAGTACATAGTGTGCAGTGGTGGGCACCGAAAATTTTTCAGGAAGTGATGATGTCATGGGCTCATGTGTTTGTGCAAAAGAAAGGATCGGTGGACGAAATTAATGACACAGTGCAAACTCAAAAAACATACTGCCCCACTATGTCAAGCCTCCAAATCTGAAAAAGAACCCACTGCAGGCCAAAAGGAAGGCACCTGTAAAAATTCAGGCAAATCCACGCCACATGACCGGCGCTAGGTCTTGTTAAAACTAGCACAAGTTTTTTTTATTATGTAAGAAAGATTCGTGGTAAAGTAAGCATGGAAACAATGCTGCTATTTTCACCTGTTGTTGCATCGAATTTTGTTATTGAATCCTGGTTCAATATGGGCAGTCCTTTTTTTTATAAATCTGGCTGAATTTCCTCAAGGTGAAGAGTTCCTGAGTATGTGCAGTGTCAGTCTGTTGTCATTTATTCTGTGGGTCAGCCATCACCAAACATTTGCGGAATTTCGGCATAATCAGCTGTAGGATAGAGAATATATTCATCTGATGTTTACTTTAGGGTCAGCTTTGAGTATGGGAAATTTTGCGTTTGGGCAGCGATTAGTGTTATAGTGTGATGCATGATAATTGGATGGCAAGCTACCAGTCTGGTGCCTATCCCAGCCTTGATCTGTTTCGCCCCTTATTGTGTCTCATGTCCAAGTCCTCATTATTGAGTGGGATCTGTGATTTTTTTTCAAACACCGTAGTGGTGGAAAGAAAGAGGGAGGGGGCTATGTGATGTTCAATTTGTTTTCTGAGGTGAGTAACAGCTGAACATTGTTATCTTTTGCCTTGTTTGCCTAGATGGGTCAACAGCAATACACCGAGCCTGCCATGATGGTAATCACATTGCACTGAAGCTGCTGGTGGACTACGGTGGTGATTTTACCATCTGCGATGTACAGGGGAGAGCACCAATTCACTGGGCAGTGACCACACGCAGTACAGAGTGTTTACAGGTCAGTGACCACATGCACGACAGACTGTTGACATGTTTCAGGGGTCAAAGCCTGTTATGACCCCAGGCTGGGGGTCCAAAGTCCAAACTAACTAGTTGAGTAATCTATTTAGATATTTGGTTTAACCCTCATTACAACATGGTTCAGTCTAATCCATTGAATTTTTACAGATTTTGTTGGCTCATCGAGCTTCCGCCTGCATGAGGGACAAAGATGGACTAACTCCGAGCATGTGGGCATGTCGTATGGACAACATCAAACATTTTGAATTTCTGTGTCACGCAGACAACAACCAAGTGGATGAGCCAGATGGAATTGAGCGGGATGCTAATGGGAGAACGTGGATGCATTGGTCAGTCAGGAGAACACAACCACTGGAATGTTTGCAGGTCAGTCTTTCTGATCCATCCATTGATAGCCTGGCCGCATTTTCAATACTTGGTTTCTTTATTTGATTAAATTTACCTTTAAATTGTGAGAACTTGAATTTCATGGAAAGTTTATGAGATCTTATATATTGAAATGAAAGTTTGGTGAAGATTGTAAGTTGTTTTTAGTTGTTTTTTTTTAGTGTTATTGTTTCTGTTTGTGTGCAGACTTTGTTGACACCTGACAGTGCAGCCATCCAGGACAATGAAGGAAAGACAGTTTTGCTTGTAGCAGCTGAAATGGGTAAGCCATCAAACTGATCCAACAGTTGTAGGCAACAGTGATCCAACAATTCTGCCGTGCAAAGGCAGAATAAAGTAACTGACAGCATGGCCTTTTTCTACTTTTTGTCTCTATGAACTTGTCTCACACTTAATTCTTTTATGTCAAAGGTAGATTGGTGTATTTGCTACCGAAAGAGTAGTTTCTAGTGTGGCAACCGCATAAATAAAAGCATTTATATCGCCAAGCCGCACAAGTTTTTGGTGTTTTTTTCTCAAAACTATGAAATGAGCACATATGTCGTTATGCCTTTGCACCGCAGATTTATAGGTAACAACTAGGAATAACATCAGGTTTCATGTCTGAACTTTGTCGTATTTTTCACTGTTGTACAGTTTTTGTAGTACTTTGTCTATGCATATTTGAGGTTATACCAGGCAAATTTGAGATAAGAGTCTTGTGTTAGAACAGACTTGTAAACAAGTCTTTATCATGTCTTTGTAAGTAAGTAAACATCGTTCTCAGCCGCTACATCATGCACTATATGAAACCACAATTAGTTTAGACATTATATACCTATATAACTCTATATTTATACATGGGTTTATCCAACATCCTCAGCTGTCCTACTTGTCTATAAGAGGATATATTTAAGAGCTTATATTATTTAGAAACATATGTTATTATAAAAAAAACAGTGCGGGGAGTAATTCATTGTGGTGCCATTTGACCATTTTTGCTCAACGCTACAGCCTAAATGACAGTTTCAAAAATTATGAAATTAATTTTCTCAAGTGTCAACTGATCTAACCCAAGGCTTTGTATAGACTTATTGTATTTATTCAAGTTTCAGACATATTTTTTAAAACATTGTAAAATATAATGATCACTTTTTGTGCTCCCCTCAATAAGGCAACAGCACAGGGAGACTGTATTTGACAAGCGTTCAGTTGGTGCTCAGTGCCCTGCCGTGCATGATTTCTGAAGCAAGAGTGTGGATTATTATGGGAAAAATTGTCTAGATCAGAGAAGGCAAGGGAGATTAGAAGGATTGGAACCCCGGGTAACGCCGGGTACATCATCTAGTACAGTAGAAAAAAAAGTATTATGTCCCGTTCAGTTTGCTCTTGCCACATTTCATCAATTTGTTTTCCGTCCTCCTTAAATTTTGATCTGCCTCCATTTGGTCGGTTTGTGCTTAAGTCCATTACCCTTAACTGCTAGTCATGCATCTAGTCGCGACGATTCTCACGAACGAACCATCGGTCACCTCTAGTCACAGTGAGACAGGGCCGATGAAAACAGGACACATTGCTATTTGCATCTTTCTCTTCAAATACAATTTGAATGATTTTTTTTTTGGCGGTGATCTACCGTGTTTTGTGAAATTGGCTCACAATTAATTGGCAGCAAGGGGAAAAACTACACATGCAAACATTGGCAGTTTAAGGGTTAAAAAAAAATGTGACAAAGATGAAGACTAATGTGATTTTTGTGTATTTGACTTGATGGCATATGGTCCTTGACAGGATCTTTGACTGCGTGTCGGCTGATTGTGGAGATTGCTGGGCAAAGATGCATCGCTGCTCAGGACAACCAAGGTCGCAGTGCTCTTCATCTTGCCACCATGGGAGGGCATGGTGATGTCGTCAATTTCTTGCTGGAGAAAAGTGGTACGTTGTTATGGTAAAAAAACAAGGGAGAGAAGTGAAGGTACAAAGACTGGAGACCGAATAAGAAATGAAAAAAAATTCTAAGAGACAGCACTAGTATGACATTTGAAATGACAGCTGGACTAAGGAGACAGAACTAGAATGACACCTGGTCTAAGGCGACAGCACTAATGTCACAATCTGAGAGACACCTGGACTTGAGGAGGTAGCACTAGTATGACAATCTGAGAGACACCTTGGACAAAGGGGGGAGCACTAGTATGACAATCTGAGAGACACCTTGGACAAAGGAGGTAGCACTAGTATGACAATCTGAGAGACACCTTGGACAAAGGGGGGAGCACTAGTATGACAATCTGAGAGACACCTTGGACAAAGGGGGGAGCACTAGTATGACAATCTGAGAGACACCTTGGACAAAAGGGGTAGCACTAGTATGACAATCTGAGAGACACCTTGGACAAAGGAGGTAGCACTAGTATGACAATCTGAGAGACACCTTGGACAAAGGGGGGAGCACTAGTATGACAATCTGAGAGACACCTTGGACAAAGGAGGTAGCACTAGTATGACAGTCTGAGAGACACCTTGGACAAAGGGGGGAGCACTAGTATGACAGTCTGAGAGACACCTTGGACAAAGGGGGGAGCGCTAGTATGACAATCTGAGAGACACCTTGGACAAAGGGGGGAGCACTAGTATGACAGTCTGAGAGACACCTTGGACAAAGGGGGGAGCACTAGTATGACAGTTTGAGAGACACCTTGGACAAAGGGGGGAGCACTAGTATGACAGTCTGAGAGACATCTGGACTGAGGTGACAGCACTAGTTAAGTATGACAATCTGAGAGACACCTGGACTAAGGAGGGAGCACTAGTATGGCAGCATGAGAGATACATGGACTAAAAGGACAGAACAGTAGATCATGCATGTAGCTTTAACCCTACCATCACTAGTTAAAATTTGTAACAATGGAAACATTGTACCGCAACTGCACCTATGTGACAATGTATTTGAATTTGGATGTCAAAGGTGACTTAGATTAGACATGAGTGGAAGAATGAGTAGCATTCAACAATTACAGAAGATTTGGCCTATGAATGTAAGATAGATTCCATCAAAAGTACAACAGGCAGATTGTGCAAGCATGTTTGTAAACCAGGCAGGGCCGTACTTAGATGAAGTGAGGCCCTGGGCTATTCTAGCTGTTAGACCCTCCCAATCCCCCACTTTCACACCTAGAGGAAGATGGGAGTGCTTTATATAATTTGAGTAACACCAATGATGATGATAGGTATTTAAAATTCCGCACTTCGCAGTTCCTTCTCGAAAGGACATTAGCAAGGAAAATTACAAAAGATTTGTTCACAAACTACAGTGCATTGTAACATCATAAGTATGTAAGAAAAGGCTACGCATCTCACAAGATATTATGCAGGTTGGCCCGAGGCGGGGAGGCCCTCTAGAGTTTGAGGCCCTAGGCTTCAGTCTACATAGTTTGAAGGTAAATCCGGCACTGGTACCGGGGGACATTGTATGCAAATTTCAGCCAAAGTTTGCACCAGTAAAGCTTTAGTTAACCCTGATAGTGCTGTTTTAATTAGGTTTTGCTGTCCTCCAGTGGAGCTATAATATACTAGGTCATGACACTTACAGATCTCCATGAATTTCTATTTAAATAGATAACCTGTAATAAAGACAGCTGTTTGCGAGGGACAGAAAGCCTTATTTTGTCTTTATATTTTTTTTGGTTTTTTTTTTAGCCGATGTGAATGTTGTGGATAATTTCAATGCCACGGCCTGGGACTACGCTCGTATCCGCAAGCTGCACTATTGTCAACTCATTATCATGTCCCATCAGCGACAACGCATGTCCAGTAATCCCACCAGCCCCCTGCCTAATGGTTTTGGTCTTTTGATGAGAGAAGAGAGTGGAGTACATGATGATTTCAGCAGGATGGTAAGAAAACTTGCAGTCTTGAGGTGTGCATGATGTCTTCAGCAGGATGGTAAGAAAACTTGTAGCCTGAGGTGTACAGGATGTCTTCAGCAGGATGGTAAGAAAACTTGTAGCCTGAGTTGTACATGATGATTTCAGCAGGTGAGTAAGAAAACTTGTGGCCTGAGGTGTACAGGATGATTTCAGCAGGTGGGTAAGAAAACTTGTAGCCTGAGTTGTACATGATGATTTCAGCAGGTGGGTAAGAAAACTTGTAGCCTGAGGTGTACATGATGATTTCAGCAGGATGGTAAGAAACTTGTAATCTGAGGTGTGCAAGATGACTTGAGCAGGTTGGTAAGAAAACTTGTAGCCTGAGGTGTATATGATGACTTCGGCAGGATGGTAAGAAAACTTGTTATCTGAGGGGTAGATGATGACTTCAGTAGGACGGTAAGAAAACTATCGATACCCTGGGGCAGAAAGTCGGTTGCGTCAGTGAACAATACCTGTTTGTACATTTCCATGGGAAGTAAGAGCTTACAAAGGGCCCTAAATAGCTTCAATCATCCCCAAAATATGAACAAACAACAATAAATAAATACAGTAGTCTCTGTCTAAGAACTCGCCGCCTTAGAAGCCGATCCGCCTTAGAACCCGCTGTTGCCATGAAACCGAATTTTTTCATTGTAATTTACATGCATAAGAACCCGCTCTGAAATGAAAAATCCGCCTAAGAACCCGGCATTTGACCGAGAGACGAGCACACTTTTACGTAAAATGTCCATATAAATGCAAAATTGTCTTTCAAGTAGATGGGATAGACCAAAGCCACACAGTGCAGTGAAAGAGAATGGGTGGAGGGAAGGTAGGGGAAGGTGAGCCGTACAAAGGATGGAGCCCAGTTACATCTTTAGTGTGCAGGCAGGCCACTCTTAGACTAAATTAGCATAGTCATTACCTAACATCTATTGTTGTCTGACTTGAGGGGCAGAATTTTATACGTAATTGACCACGTGCTTGGTTTGCACGGCACATGTACTTAGGGCTGATTGTGGTTATTACACATGGTATCACTGGGTCTTGTGTTGTCTAAAATCGGCATCTGTGATTCATAACTGAATCATTCCATTTGTTACACAATCATCACTGTAAGAAAAAAGCATTCTGCTAGCCATAAGTCGTAACTTTGTTCAACGCTTATACTTTTCATTATGAGGTCACGATCCAGGTCCGAGCAATCAAGGGGGATAAGCCATGGACACGGGTAGTCAGTATGGGTGGCATCCTTTGGCATCCGCTTAAGTGCCTGGTCCGCCTAAGAACCCACTTTTTCTGTCTCCCGTTGACCGGGTTCTTAGACGGAGACTACTGTACCACACTTTCTTTGGTGAAGACAGCCCCTTTTAACTATTTCTGTCCCAGGCCATTTAGCACCCGATGCCCAAGGGCCACAACACAGAGCGTAACTCCAGTAAGGTGTACATTTTCAAATAGCAAAAACAAGGGTAAAACATACACAAAGTTCTTGTTGTTATACACCATACTGATGGGAAAAAGCAGAAGTTTTATGTTATGTACAATTCAGTGTGATTTGATGTGTCTGCTGCTATGGCCAGGATTTTTCACACAACAGAGGTGAAATTACAAAAATGACGATCGACGCATGGTGCGTTGGTGGGGCATTTAGGCAATCGATGATCAACGCAGGTGCATTGATCAGGACAGAGAGTTAATTCTCGTTACTGCTGCAACCTAGTTTCATGATTTGGTGGAAGTGATTGCTCTCTATAAATAAAATACTCTTCAGTGATAGTGAGATGGTTTTTGTGACAGGAAAATATGAGCTTAGGTTGATGTTTAAGGGAAGTTGTTGGTGATTTTCTGCTTCATTGAATAGTCATTAAGTAGTACAATTTATGCAATTTCAGAGCTTCCGCACACGGTCTAATCAGTCTACGCCAATTACTCCACCCCATCCACCCAAAAGACCAAGGTCATCACGGATGTTGGCCCGGCGGTCCAACAGTCTGACTAGCGCAGACAGAGAGAGAGCTCGACAGAGAGATCAAGAGAGAATGCATCAGTCGGAGGAGAGAGTCTCTATCAGTGCAGGGGGAACCAAGGAGAGAATTATGGTATAAACATTGACCTGTAGTGACTTCAAGGGTCAGTTTGTTTTTCTTTTTTTTTTTAATCATGCTAATGTCCAGATCTATCCAGATCACAGGGGCGATAGCCCTGGGCGCAAACTTTCAAAGGCAAAATCTAAATTAGTAATAGTAAATGAAAAAGAAGAATATACCATACAGATTATGGTGTGATTGTAACTGGCTTGACATGCCTGTCTCTCGTCTATAACGCAGGTGAATGTCAACACATCCAATAAACGTATGTCAGCTGGTGATATCTTTATGAATGGTAGAGAAGACACAATGATGACCAGTTCTTCCAGAGTAAGTCATTCTGTTTGTCCGTTTGATCTCTTATCACTGGCGGGTGATTGGTGGGCACTTGTGGTAGGGTCTCATCTGGTCCTATCCTTCTGTTATATTCTGTCTGTCATCTTGCTTTTTCCCCGGCACAATGTGACGATTATCGTGTCAATGTGCTTTCTCCAAAATTCATACTGAAAATCTCACAGTATTTCCTTTGTCTGTGTGTATTTAAGCGTGTTGGGGGGGGGGAGGGACTTGGAGTCAGTGAAGGAGAAGGTGATGAAGATAAAGACTAAACATGAAAATGAGTTTGCTCATTGCAACGATTCAGCTACACTCAGCCAGCCAGGGTGGACCTAGTTTTTATGTGCACTCCCTAGGGAATCTTTAGCATAATGATAAGTTGGACACGCTTTTGACTATCAGGAGTTTGGATCATTTTGTTTTACTTTTAATATAAAATCTTTTCCTGTGAATGAGTGGAGTCAACAGTTTACCGTTGCATCAAAGGCAAAATTTCTGATGATTTGTCCACACTCTTGATTCTCTCTCTCTTTAATCCCATTTCGTCACAATATGTGAAGCACTCCAGAGAACTGATCCACATTTTGCGCTCGGCACATTCAAGATAGAGCCAAAAATAGATGGATAGGGACGTTCTGGACCTATATCAGTTTTCGGAATAAATATTTTCCTCAATCATTTCTTTATGCCTGGGTTAAAGGATTTTAATGAATTCTGCCAATAAATGTGTTTTTCTTTCATTTTTTCTGAGCCAATCTAATCGCTTCATCACAAAAAATTACCTTGCCACCTTGAAATAGCCATAACTTGGTCAAGTTTCAACATTTTTACATGAAATAAAGTGCATTCTTCTCAGGACAGTTTGTTTTTTTTACAGTATACCCTCAACTCAGTTTTGCAAAAATTGGCAATGTGAACCATTTCCATGAAGAGGCTCACAGATTAACACATTCCCAACAGAAACATGTCCATGCCATAGTTTGGGTTGGGTTGAGAATAATTTGGCATCAGAACACCCTGGGGGTCCTTCAACCTGAAAGGGGGGAGAAAAGCAGCGAGCACAGTAAGGGGACTAACTCTGTGGGAGCTGCTATTGCTATTGGGAGAATTTATAAATTTATTGTGGTATTTTTTATATGCTGACCAGTGGTGTCAATAGGCCACCGTGTGTGTGTCAGGAAGTCTACACTAGGTCGTACTTTTCTCAACTATGTCCTACTCTATGCTACAGAGTTTGCACAATTCTCACACTATGTCCTACTCTACACTAGACACACGTATCTCCTACTCTGTACTAGACACACTATGTCCTGCTCTATACTAGACACACTATGTCCTACTCTGTACTAGACACACTATGTCCTACTCTATGCTAGACACACCATGTCCTACTCTATACTAGACACACCATGTCCTACTCTACACAAGACACTATGTCCTACTCTACATTAGGTGGTTGTACCATTCTACATCCTACTCTACGCTAGGGAGGTGTACAATTCTGTCCTGCTCTACACTAGAGAGTTGTACAATTCTCACACTATGTCCTACTCTATGCTAGAGAGTTGTACAATTCTCACACTTAGTCTTCAACTCTCCCAATGGTTTATAATGGTTGATGATACTTTGTGTTGATAGCCAGTCTTTGAGGATGAGAATGATGAGATCAGTGTCGGTGGAATGGACGTGTCGGATATTGAAGATGAGGATCAGACACCACATCATGCTACACCTACATCTCGGGGTCCATCCCAGCAGGCCCACCCAACACCTCGACCGCGTCCTCCACCCCGAGCCAGACCAGAACATTTAGGGGCTCCTTCACCTCCAGCTTATCCACAGAACAGAGTAAGATTTGATCCTACAGTGTGCATCAACACATCTGTATCTTGTTTGACTTGAAATATCTGCACTGTTTGCCATTAGTACAGTTGTTTTTTTGTTTTCTTTATCATTGACATTGGAATTCCATTTTGGTTTGTCTACATATTTATCATAAATATTTGTGTAAACTGCAAGAAATTTAAAAGGTGTAAGATTTTACAAAGTTTATGCCCAGGATCACTGATGCAGGTATGACAGGCATTAACCCTTTCAGTGTCACAGACCTCCATGGCATCACCGGCATTTTTCCTGGAACACTTTAGCGGTTGATCAGGGATAGATTGAATATATGATAAAGTATTATGCGAATATGACCAAGGGCATTATAATTTCTTTTCCATGACTTTCAGGAGTGATTTTCAGCTAGTATAATTTGCCACCATGTCCCAGGGCTGTGATGCCGAAAGGGTTAATACAGATGCCTTCCTCTGAGATCGGATGTTGAGAGCTGGCTGGGTTACTTTAGGGACAAATAGAAGACAGGTTACCCATGTGGAGGGAACATGAGTAGTAGTATGCAACCAATGTCAATTCAGTCATCTTGGTTGAGACTAGTTGGCGCCAGCAAGTTTACCGCGAGTATCAGACTCCTCACTTTAGTCATCCATCAATCGGAGATGTTAAGTTTAACACCACCAGATGTGAGACTAACAAAGAGGGAGCTAAGATAGGACAGACACTGTCAAGGGCCAGGTGTCCATTTTTAGACACTAGAATGGGTTTGAAAAACTTTGGGTTTTCCGGAATATCCGATAAACAGTTCTGTCATCATATTTTGCAGACACAAGTGGTGGTCTAAATAGCTGTCAGGATTCATGTAATTTTCAGATTATTGCATTGAAATAGGGTGGGCCGTCAGAATTGCCAATTATCAATATTTTAACTGAATGTGTAGACTTCATGCATATCCAAAAAAGGCATTATGTCTGCGGATCCATGACAGAATTATTTTCTAATGTGGACCCACAGCATGTTGTGTCCATTCTGAGAGAGGCTGAGATCTACAACTTGATTTGAAAACTTTTATACTCATTTACAAAAATCTTTTCAGATATATGCAAAAGTTCTGAGAATTTTATCAATAATATAAATAATTAATACGGAACTGTTTAATTCTGTTTGTGAAATCTAGAAGCTCTGAGTACCAAACATGATTAGAATACCCAGAGAGATTATGAAAGGTGCAATGTGGCCGTGGTTGTGCCGACGCACCGTAAAACCCAAAGTCAAATTCAAAACTAATTAAGAGACAGCATGAAAGTTCAACTCCATGTTTTCTCCAGCTCTGTGGAGAAGTTTTACACAGATCTATCGAGGTCTTGCAGGGGTCACATTATACACAAGGCTAGCACTCGTGTCATTTTCCGCACTGAAGTTGGGATGGGGGGGTTGTATCATACACAAAATCATATTCTGGTATTTTATTTCACTCTGATGTCAACTCGGGGATGTTTTGGTTTTCTAGACAAAAACTTGACTGGTTTTAAATGTCAGATAACCAACCAGTTTTGTTCTTAACAGTGGAAATTTAATGTAAAAATCTTCAGATGTACTGATCTCAATGATCTGTGCAAGTTTTGCAGTTGAAGCGACAAGGCAGAAAGACAAAAAGTGTGTGAACTAACTATAGGAGAGATTTGACCTGACAGTTTCTCAATGCTTTCATGCCGAAAGCTGGCACAAAAATAACAGCCCAATGCCTTGGGACCTTCCCACTTTGCCTGCTTGGATACCTAAACAAAATGAAATAACCCTATTTTCCTGTGCATTGATTTTTTCTTAATGTATTTCTGCACATAATTATCATCTAATTTTGATGAAAATGGTACCAAAAAGTAGATGTTTGGCGATTTCAACACTTCACTGAAAAAAGAAGTTCGCAAGCTAGTCACATCTAGTTTTCTTCTAACTGAAAAGTGGACATCTCGTTTTTAAAACATGTCTATAGCTCTAAATCATACTGTCAATGAGATCTGGTTGCTAAGAGACTTTATAAAATACACATCGATAGGAGGTGCATTGGGCACGATTGGGTCCAACTTTCCAGAAATGTTTTCTACCTGTCACACATACACAATTTTTTGCCCTAAGCAAGTTTGTTCTATTTGATGCCACTGTTTATTATCTTATTGACACAAATTTTCATTTTCAACCAGATCAACCAATTTCAGACTGAGATCAACACGAATGGTTTTGTTAGTGCCAACAACAACAACTTTCAGACACAACATCTTCCACAGCAACAACATTTACAACCACAACGGATGGAATTTGAAGACGCTGCAGCAGGGCCTTCACCTCGTTCGCTGGACCCTCAGTCAGGGAGATCAGAACCTACACAGGTTAGACCACAAGCTCGTGTGCCACCCACACCGGTCTTCAGACCTCCTCGTGGGGCTCCTGTCCCCTCTCCTCCTTCCACCACCCCCCAGAGACCTCATATGCTACGTCAGCAACAACCTTTACCTCCTTCCTCCTCCCGTGGCCCTCCTCACTCACAGCATCAGCAACAACCTCGCGAGCCCACACCTCCTTCTGCTCGAGATGTCAGTCCACCTTTGTCCAGTCAGAGCTCAGAGCCACAGCAACACAGCAGTCGGAGCCAAAGTCACAGTCAAGGTGATCGCCCAGGTTCTGGAGGGAATCAGCCCCCTGGTAGGTCAAGACTTCTCTTCTCAGTGACTGAATGGTTTCATCTCAGTTCACAAAATTGAATGGTCTATTAGGTCTTTGTTTTGGGAGGATTGCTGCTCTTGTCATTTACAGCTCAGCTTTTCTTGTGCTTGTTTGTCTTATACTTGTTTTTGTTGTTATTGCCACTGTAGTCCTCTTGGCTTTCTTGGCCCTCAAAAGGGCTCCCTAATATGTTGCCTTTGTATTCATTCTTGTCTTGACCTTGTCTTTTCCTTCCCTCCTGTCTTTCTTTCTGGCCCTCAGAAGGGCCAAAACTGAATGGTCGCTTTCGTTTGAAGCAGTAAATAGAACTGTTGAAGTGGTAGTAAAATAAACATAAATCGCAAAATTTGCATTGTCTGCTTGTCTTCTTGTGAGGTGTGTATTTTGTTTGTGACCATTAGTCATTATGTGACTGGCTCAGTCGGGTAAATCAATAAGTAAAAGCAGTTGATGGCAGTCGGGAATTTGCATTACATCAGCATCAGTGCTATTCATTGCCAGGATTTGTTGTATTTTCTGTTTGACATTCTTCATGTTTTCCTGTCCAGGTGTATTGGAAGGAAGACGCATCCCCCCACCAGCTCTCACCCCACTCCAGAATGCCCCTAAGCCACCCAACTTGGATATGTTTGATCAGATGGGCAAAAAGAAGAAGAAGAAGAAGAAAGACCGAGACAAGCGAGATGTGAAATCTCCGCCACAGAAACCCGAGAATCCTTCAGACATTCCTCCACCACGTGGTTTTGCTGCGCCACTACATCCACACGTAATTATACGAATACCTAGACAAATCAATTCATCATATTCCGTCCATCAACTTGCATGGGTATCATCGATGCCAATAATGCAACAGTTCACACCACAATCTTTCATACTTGAACGAAAAAGAGTAGTATTCACTGCATTTATACTTGCACAATTTGTGGACATATAGTGGAAGAAGGAATGGTTCATCTCGGTATTCTGTCTCAGGTGTTATCTAACCTTTGACCTTTAGAATCCTGCATCATTTGGGCGATGGGATTTTAAACTTGAATAACTCTGCTTTAACATGCAGTCTCGTGTGTGCAGCCTTGGAATAAATTTGAAGTTTATGAAACATTCAGTAATAGCCAACAGACATAATGCAAAGTGTGCTGTACAAATATCTTTGAGTGCTCTACCAATGATATCCATGCACTTTATGGTCATTGTCATTGCAGATTAAATCAAATCTGAAGTACATGAAAGCTGGTGATGTATATAATACAATAATAATATGTTGCCTCAAATTTTCCATGTTTGTCCTATCCTAAAGATGAGGTTGAAATTTGTTGGATTTTTTGTAAATATTTTCTTGGAAGAAATTGAAATCAACATGACAAGTATCAGCGGATCTATTCAAAGTTTGTTGTACTTTTCCATGGTCAGAATATTCCAGGCTCACGTGTCAGCTCAGCAGCCCATCCAGCACCCAGGCATTCAAAAGGCACACCTCAGATGTCTGAATCGCGGTAAGAAAGACTAAACCACTTATTTTGATAATTAACATTCTTATAGGGCTGTTGTTACTTGTGCGTATGCACTCGGAGCGTTTTGCGCTAGGGCACATACCTATGCGTACTTATCCCTAATCCTGTTCTTATCCTCAACCCTAAATCTTACCAAATCCCTTACCCTGCACTTTACCCTTTCAACCAAAAAACAGGAGGAAAACAAAAAGAAATTGTGAAAGAATAATTAATTAAGGCTGTTGTTAGGAGTATTTCAGGAGGAGCTCTCTAGCTCTGGAGTCACAAAAGGCTTTAAAATTCATGCTCCTAGTGCAAAAAAACTCTGCGGGACGTGCTTACTTGTAGCAACTTTCTTCTTATAGCACTCTATTTTTAAAGTGATGTATGGAATTATGCTGGCAGCCCAAACTTACTCACCAAGTAGATCAGATTAAAGAGTCCCTTGCCGAAAAGACTGAGCTTGATTGAAACCTAGAGACACAAGCATATGCTCGGGCTTACAAAAGTATGCTTCCCTTGGCACCTCGATTTGCCATCCCTTGGCACCTCGATTTGCTATCTCTTGGCACCTTGATTTGCCGTCCCTTGACACCTTGATTTGCCATCCCTTGGCCACCTTGATTTACCATCCCTTGGCACTTTGCTTTGCCATACCTTGGCATCTTGATTTGCCATCCCTTGGCACCTTGATTTGCCACCGAGCCATTTATAGACTGGTAGTACTTAGTGAAGAATGGGATTCACAAAATATTGCAAAAGAAATCTGTAGCCTCTCAAGATTTTGCTTAGTGCTTAACCCTTTAATTGCTTTTCTGATTTTGTAATACAGTCTGACATTTTTAAATCAGCTGTGAATCACATCAATACTGATCTCTGTTTTCAGAATGTGTACAATCATGGTTAGGTTCTCAAAAGCAGTTTTTTTTAACTTCCGATTGCTGATTACTTTCTAGCTATGATTATTATCTTGCTACAAAAAAGCTTTCATAGGCTGTTTGCCTCTGGTTCATGAGAATATTACCTGGCCAGTCCACCTGGCTGGAATGATCTTTTTGGATTAGAATGGTTTCATCAGGTGACACTCAGACAGTGGCTCAGACCTTGTTTGTTTTTGTGAATGTGTGTGAGTGTTGTGTATGTGTTATTGTTGTTTTTTTTTTGTAATCTGTATTAACTTGGTATTTTATTGATTTTTATTGTATACTTCTTTAATTCCATTTGGGAAATTTGCGTTAATACCATTGCAGCCCACTTACAACTGGTGCAGATGGGTCTTGGGGTCTGTATGTGTGTGTGTATGTGTGTGTAAGTTTGTTTTTTTTGTAGTTCTTTTTAAATTTTAATCTATTGAAGGAAATCCAGTGGTGAGGAATGTTTGTACATAGAATATTTGTGTATTTTATCCAGGTTTGTAGATGAAAATATTGAGGATGATAAACCACCAGTGGTCAATGGATTTGCCGTCCAGATTCGAGATGGCGCCACCAAATCTGCTCGCCCGGGATATCGAGGAGGCATGGGGGTGATGGAGGAGGAGGGAGAGGAAGAAATGATGGGTAGCGTAGAGCAAGGAGAAGGGATCCTGCAGAGTCCCATAGCTGAGGTAGATGAAGAAGAGGTTGGTCCATTGATCCCCCCTCCTCCTTCATTTCGAGGTGCCACTAGAGGGGGTGGCAGATCACTGGCACAGTCCATTCCACAGGTAGGTCAAGTTTCTTCTTCAAACTGATAACTCTTACATTCATTGCTTTCCCCATATCTCATTCTATAGATCCTCGTTAACAATTAGTTTGTTTCATTCTTAATCTCTCCCAGTCCCAGAATTCAATATTTGGGTTTGGCAGGTCAGCTGTTTGACTGGAAGTTTTTGACATTCTGTTTTAAGTTTAAGTTAGTCTTCTCAAGCTTTGTCAAACAATCGTGCCCCTCCCCCCTCCCCACTGTCAAACCCAACAGATACATTTCACAAGAAAACACACAAATTATGGTGTCAAGTTCTTCAAAGCCTTGATAAAGACAGTACAGTAGGTGTGTTGATTATTCATTATAAAATGGAAAGCATTCTTTCTCAAATGCACTAAAAACATAGCCCTTTTCTGTTCATAAAATCCATCCATGCGTATTGTTGAACAAGTCAGTAACCGCCCTGCGTATGCCCTGAAATCATCTTCCATTCATGTTTTCGTCCCCTTGTCACCCTTTTCTTCTTTTTTGCCCCTTCCTCTCCCCAGGGGCGGGGGTTGGTGATACAGCCCTCTTTGGGAATCACTGACTTAAGTTATAAGAAGTTACAGTGTGAATGTTGTCCCTTACTAGAATCTCCTTGTCGTGTCCTCCCCCTTGTGTGTGCTGAATTCCTGTAACTCTCCACAGTCTTGAGTCACAACCAATTGTCTGTGTTGGGAGTTTAGCGACTGAATATTCTATGTCTGATGGACAGAAAGTGCTGCAAATACCACCTGTATATTTGTATTGTATTTTGTATTTTGCATACTTCTTTAATTCCATTTGGGAAATTTGCCTTAGTTTCATTGCAACCCAGTTACAACTGGAGCAGTCACGTCTTCGCCACAGTGCAGCACTGCCCAGTATTGTTTTTGGGGGGGAGGGAATGGTAGGGATTAGTTTTTTTTAATGTTTATTAAAATTAATTTTGCCCGGCAGTGGCATGTTTGGCCTGCTCTTCTTGATTTCCAACTGCCAAGGTGTCTTTAACATGCACAGTGTGCACACGGGCCGTCCGAGTTTTTTGTCCTTATTCAAGTAGATTAGGTGCTCAATCCTCCCTACCATAGGATCAGGGACAGGAATTCTTGGGAATATTCAAACTTTCTGCCATGTCAGTGCAATGATTCACTTTTGTGTTATTTTTCTCTCTGGAAAATCTCTCGGCAGTTTATGATTGAACAGTTGATTTTGTGGTTAATCTTTGTTCATGCCAGTTGTCATGTGTCTCTCCATTTAACTAGATTATCAAAGACTTACGTAGAGATAACTTAGACAAAGTGAAGTCATCCATGATATCCCAGAACAATATTTGGTTGATCGTTCAGTTTTAAGATCAGTTTGAGAAGTGTGTGTATTCCTGTTTTTCTGTCTTTCTCTCTTTCATCCTAGCCCTTGGGCCTTACAATTTCCTCCCCCCTTGCTCAGTGTAAAGATGGTAAGACATTGCTGTATCCTGCCTAGACTTGCCTATGCATGTTGTCAAATTTTTCCTACAATATTTCCTTAATACCGCATATATATACAAAGTTAATCACTCTTTCCTTCCATCCCATATTTTTTATCTTTATTGTCTCTATGTTAATTTCATTCTTCGTGTAGCAATATCCAAAGTAGTTAGAGTGATTTCAGTAATCTGAAGTAATAGCCGTTCATTTTTTGTAAAGCTGACCCCCTTGACACTTTGAGATAATGCAAGACTATAGACAAAATTCTTCCTTGTTATAAATTCTAACGTGGACCTGCATCGCATCCTGTCCTTTCTGAGAGAGGCTGAGATCTACAACTTGGTTTAAAATCTTTTACATTCATTTACAAAACTTTTTTTCAGAGCCATACAAAACAACTTATGAGGTCTTCACCAATGTGATCAAATTATATGAAAGTATTTAATTCTATATCCTGTTAAACTAAAAGGCTCTGAATACAAAACATAAATAAAGAATGTGCACCGAAATGGACTGTGAAGGGCATAAAGTGGCTGTTATCGTGCCGACACTCCGTAAAACGCAAACTCATACTCAAACTCATTATTCTAGCAAAATGTCAAAAGTTTCTAATACGTTTGTATAAACCCATCTGCTGTGGATGGGGAAAAATAAATGTAAAATAAAATGAACCTAAAGAAAATAAAACAGTGACTGACAGTGGATCATTACTGGTTCATTGAAATAGGAAGACTGGGCATTTTTGGTTCAGTTCTCATCACTTTGGATACATCTTATCACTCACCAGGAAAAGAATTTTGGCTTTCATGATAGAAGCAAATCTTATCCTGCTAACTCAACCAAACTTAGGAGAAATTGGTGCAGTTTTATTGTACCAAGTTTAGGACATTTTAGCATGTCGCCAGTGCCAGGGCTCCGAGATTCTCCTATGCATTGGCAACACAAACCATTGGGTGACCCAGTTCCATTGTTTATACGTGTTTTTTTTTCATATCTTACTATATTGGAGTGAGAGGATGAACGTGTAATCACGTAAAACTTCGTGCCTATGCAATCAAAAATTATGAAACTTGGTCTACTGTCTCACTTTTTCATGATAAGTTACATGGACACATTCGTTGTGGACAAAAATCAACCTTTAATATTGTTTGTTTAATATTTTTTGTTTTGAGCCGCAAAAATAGCGATGCATTTTCATCGAGTAGAATCAAAAAGCATGATCGGAAATTTCGTCCTTGACCTCTCTTTGCACATCAGTGGTCGAAAATCAATGTAATCTCATCTGTGTATTCCAACGTAAGTTGTACAAGTCATTGCATGGAATCCAAACCCTGCTTTCAATGTAATCTAGGTCTAGATATATGGTTGGGGTCGCTTGTTTATATGAACAAAAATAGCAGGCCATGCCTGACTGCAGATGTTTTTCTTCACAAGTTACAGTTAGAAAACTTAAAATGTTGTGGTAGATGGGAAGGACTGGATTTTGTTTTCATTTCTTGTTCATCTCCAGATAAGTGGCAGGATTCATAGAAAGCACTGAATGATGAATGCATACATTATATTAGAGTTTATAGTGACTTTGTTTTTCTACAAAAATTCTTAAATGTTTCATTGTGGGAAAATTAACGGCTGACATTTCAGAGTACTTTTAGTAGCTGTTGTCAATGATATTAATGTTGGGCATTTGTGTGTGGTATACAAATCTTATCACTTTCTTTGCATTTGCAATCTCTGTCTGATGTCTATGTGACTTCATTTATGCACAAACAAAAACTAAAATCTTGGGCTTATTTCTGGCCTTTTAACTATTTGCACTTGATGTCGTCTGCTTCACTTTGTATTCCCTGCTTATGGCATGTCATGCTGCCCTGGACTCTAACAAATGGGAACCAAATATTCTTCATTTAAAAGTTTTGATAAATGTTCAGCGTATTTATTGATATCCCAGAAGACACCATGTATATTTTCTGACGTTGGTGTGGATTTTTTTCTTCATGTAGTGTTTTCTATTGTTGTAAACTGCATGTTTTTGTTGTGATTTTGAGTGAAACCTGGCATGCCATGGTCATGTTCGATGAACATGCAAATGTAATGTAAATGTAGGCGCTGAACTAAAATTAAAAACAAGATTAACATAAAATCAATTGATCATGCTCCCACTCACACACATTAACAAGCACTTGATCTACTCTCATTCCCAAACCTCTGAGACCAAAAAGGGACATCATTCAGTTTCCATGAAAACAGTCCTAAACAGTTCAATGGACATAACTTTATGTATGGATCTGCAAGTAAAAAACCAAGCTTAAAGGAACACAGAAATAGAATAACTTTAGATATCAGCTGAGAATAAACTCCAACACAGCCAAGACATTGTAAGGGGAATGTCATTCTGGCTTGTGCTTGTAGTGTCTGTTCATTAGAGGAATTTTTGACAGATTTTAAAACTCTTAAAGCATACGGATCTTTCATCTCATATCTGGATTGTATGAGTTAAACTGCAGTTTTTAGTTGCACAGTTTAACAGGGGTCTTGACTCTTTATATACCACAATTGCTTTTGATCTACTCAAAAAAAAAATATGATCTCATCTTTAACAGCTCATCATTAACGGCATAATGTTCAAAAGCATATCAAATGACAGCAAAGTGAAAGCCTATATAGGAAGTAATATAACACTAGGACTTTCATAGAAACAGGTCAAATTAAGGAGTGCCGGTGCATCAGCAGATGGTAATATTGGCACGTGGTATACAAAGAGTTAAGTTGCACACAGGTGAATTAGTTTATAATGTATGTCAATGTGAATGAGAAACTTGTATGTATAAAAATCTCCTAACTTTTCTTTGTTTTAGGACAACAAGAGCTCCAGGATGATCCCAACGAGTGCTAAACCTCCACTGCCTAAGAGCAGAACTAGCGTGTCATCTGCTAGTCCTCGACATAATCCCCAGCCCCCGGGCAAGAGCGCCACCCCCGGTCGTAAAGCCAGGCCTCCCACAAGCAAGTCAACTACAGGGAACTGAAATCTGAACCAGGTCATTTTGACCTCAGCTTCAACTCTGATAACAGCTGAGAGAAAAGTACATTTTGAAATAAGGGGCAAGTCTGACTTGGGACTGGTATGGACAAGTTCTCTTCATTCAAGAAAATCTCCCTTTCTCTGAGTTGCTTCATGATAGTGACCTTCTACCCTGTCTGACAGCTGCCCTGGTGTGCTATTGCTAGATGATCCTGTCTCTGACTGAGGGCATGATATGGATCCACGGACGGTGATGAATGTCAATTCAATGGCGTAGCATAGGTTGCCAGCACCAGGGACAAGTCAAGGACTGCACCCCCTGATCCTTGGACCGTTAACACATGGCAACGTTTATTTGCCCCATCATGCTGAACAACTGTCTAGAATATGCGAACATTGGGAGATTTTCTGTGGGGGGGATAGGGCATGATATTTTTTATTCACCATTACTAATTTTTTTTTTCTTTTGAAATTTTCCGCCCCTAAGAATTTTGAGTCCAGGGCAACTGCCCCTGTGGCAGCACCCGCGTTACGCCACTGTGTCAATTTTCTGTAATCAGGACAAGATTACTTTCTGTCTGTGATATTTAAAAGTTACAAAATGCAAAGAGACCAGATGACTTACTTGGATGTTCCAGACGTGAGACTTCCCACAGTGTTTCTGACCAAACTTCGACAATTTAAATTGTATGTGGATTTGTGAGTCTGGAGAGCCAGAAGCAGAAACAACAAAGTGTTACAAGTGATGGGAGGAAGTGCTGGGAAATTGATTCTCTGAATTCCGTGCCACAACCTGTGAGGTCACTATGTTTGAGTGTGACTTTCACTGTCAGAAACGTGACATCAGTTCAGAGAGAAGATAGGAAATCGTTCCTTCCGAATGACAAGGTTCTAACTCCCTTCCACCAGCTTTTGAGAAATCGAGGATTGAAGTTTCATGTGGTCATAGCTTATAGAGCAAAGGATTTTGTTCTTTTTAGTAATACTTACAAATTACACACCCAGTCTGCTTGATACTTTGACACACAATGGAGAAGGCTTGTAGAAGTAGTGTGTAGCATGTAAGTCAGATTGGCCAAAAAGTGGAGACAGAACCTAGTCATTCTAAGGGAATGAAATGATAGCCTTTTGTAACGTTTTGGAATTTACAAGTGAAGAAAATGATATTTTTACACATATACTGATGTTTTATACACATCAATGGAAAATACTGGGATTTAGTATAAATGTATTATTACTGTTGTGCATGAACAATGTTTTCTTTCTTGCAAATGGTCAGAAATCAGTGATTGGTACATCCCAAAGTTTCACTTTTAATCCTGGTGAATGCTCTATAAGATGCAAGATCTGTTGGCTCCTGTGCAGAAAGAAAGAAAGAAGCTTAAATTGGACGTATGAATATTTAAGATATGGACAAACCCGGTAAACCATCCCAACTTTCAGAGATGTCTGAAAGATTTACTTCTGTTCACATTTTGTTAACAATTTTCCTCTTTTCGGCCATTCAGTGGTGTAGCATGGGTTTCCAGCGCCTGGGGCAAGGCAAGTGTTGTCCCCCCTGAACTGTGGACAGTTAGCACTCCCTGAGCCTTCCACCAGTCCAGTACTGAACCTCCCCCCAAGCACATGTATTTTAAGAAAATATTGATGCTATTAAAGTAAAACACATTCAGTTAATTCTGGCATACTCAAATTTATTTAACCCTCTCAGGCCTCAGCCCCTGAGACTAACTGTACTCTCCACTTGGCCACCTGAGCCTTCTTTTTCCACATGTGTTGTTCATTATCGCTTGAAAGGGAACCCGGAAGAGACTACATTTAGGCTATTCCCACTTTAGCAGGAACATGGCACGACAGAGTTAAAATCGCCTTTGTGCAAAATTTTCATTAACAGAATTGAAATTAATCTCTCTCAATTGACAGTATTGCTGGATTACTCAGTGTTTCTTGGCTCATTGTAGATCTCTGATATGTTTTGACCAATTTAAGTTTGAGAAACTTCTTTCACAACTGGCAGTTGAAATAGTGATAATTTTGAAATTTTGCGCCCAGAGCGACCGCTCCAGAGGCCCCACTCCTGCTACACCATTGCAGTCATTACACAAACCAAAAGTCAATTTGGATCAGGGATGAATTAAGGATGAAATTTTTCACCTGACCAGGAAATGGCAAAAATTTATGGTGATGATATGGGAAGGTTTGCACATTTTGGAAGAGACATGCTGGGCCAGATAAACCCAAATAAGCAAAATCCCATGTGGCACATTTTAAATGTGATTTCATCAGTAGTTCTGATAGTTTAAAGGATGAATGATCTAACACAGTGGTTCTCAGTGTGGCCTATATCACCCCCTGAACAAAACTTTGAAGCCTAAGGGGGCGATTACCTGAAAATAATATTCTATTTCAACTAAGAAAAAAAAATGTGTCAAATTAAGATAACAGTAAATACGATCACAATATTTTAAAATTGGTAGATTTCAAGTCATTTAGCAAAATGAGGGCCAGGCTTCTGAAAGAATGGCAACTAATTTTTATAGATTATTTTCACTCAAACTTGACTTTTCCAAAAAGATCATTTCATTGAGTCTTTTAGATATTATTTTCTTCTTTGAATTCGAATTTTAAAAAAATTCGTAACATAATTTTTATCCAAATATCTTGCGATCACTCAAATTTTAACTTCTGGAAATATTTTGCTATTGTTTTTAATTTTGCTCTTCTACTCCTGCCTTCCGCAACCTGATGTCGAATGGACTATTTGGATAATGCTCAAATCAAGACTTGCGACCATTTTCTCAATCTATTGTTAATTTTATTATATATTAACTCTTTGACTGCAGCCCGATGTGACATTTACTTTGTCCATTGTTACCTTTCTCAGGTAGTTTGCCCAAAGTTTGGAACTTATACCTTTTTGTAATCAGCCCCAATGTCTGCTTTGCGGTAAAATGGACAGCGCAATCTCAGATGTTGCCAGAAACTCAAGATGCAATTGTTATCCAAAATGAACAGGGAATTTGAAACATTGGTTACACCAAGTCCAGACTGGCTTGATCTAAATTTCTCAGTGCCAGCTGTTTGTGTTTACACAAATTTCGTTTTCTTTACTACTGGCTGTTGAACATACTGCAATAGTTAGTGCTTTTTTTTTTCATGGTAATTTATCAAGATTAGAAAGAAAAACTCCACAAGTTGTGCCATTGTATTTGATGTGAGGAAATCTTAACCATAGTTCTTGAAATCTGATGCTTGGGGAGGGTTAAAAGCAGATGCAGAAAATATGGTGGTAGTGAAAGGGTTATGTTATTCTCTGGCCATTTCTTGTTATATGGTGATGTTTCCTGCCCGTGCCTTTTGACCTTTGACCTTGTTACAGACAGTTGACGCTTGATATTGTACAGTTTTTGTAGTGCTGGGTCAACATGACATTCTGCCTTGACAAACATGTAAACGTGTCCATGGACATTGTCATGTGGCCGACATTTATTTAATGCATATAATATAAATATATACATAAGTTTTGTGATCTTTTTTTCTAATATGTAATATCCCTCCTCCATGCGAATATTGCATTAAACATGACTAATCTTATTGTAATTGTAGGTCCATATATCTGTGAATTCTGTTTATGGTGATATTTAATTGATAATCCATCGTGAGAAATACTTCTACAAGAATGATAGAACAAATTTATTAAAATGTCATTTTGACAGAGCCAACAGCATATGACATAAATTCCATGAGATGCTGTACCACTCCACTGTGTGAGGACATATTTATTGTATCTGAGTTTGAAATTGGCAAGAAATCCACGTATACCGGTACCACAAACACAGCATGTTTTTTTACAAACCATAGTTCACAGTAAAATCTGCTTCACAAGTGTGATGTAAATTTAGGCTGAAAAATGTAAGAACTGTCAGAGTTTATGGAACAAATATCAAGATCTCACACTTTCGTGTTCTAAAACATTTTTCCATCTTTAACTTCACTTTTATTTGATCTTACCTATAGGCATCTGAGGGCTGAAAGCTAGCCCAAAGAGAAGTAACGAAAAAACGATGAGAGTCGCAAAGTAGCCATTATCGTGCCAACGTGCCATTAAACTCAAACTCAAACACAACATTTTTACCAAGAATTAGTGTCAACTGGTATGCCATAGTATTTCTTCACCACTTACCATTTCATACCCAAAGCCTGGTATTATTTTTCCTGATAAGTATTCATTTTTTGTGGAAACTGGAGTTAAATGGCACAAGTACAGAAAGCTGAGATGTAAACATGTCATTTAAAAAATTTTAATTGTGAAATTTATGTTCAATTTGCCTAAATACATCAGTCACTTGTATGTAGTGGATTTGTGTGGGTTTTTTTTTTTTTTTTTTTTTCCACTCTGTGTTTGACGAAATGTTTCGGTGAGTTTGTTTTTGTTATCGTGAAAAGTTTGACCATGAATTATGATTTCATGTATGACCTAATTCTTGCTAACCTGTAGACATCTAGTCTTGTATTGAATCCAGCTGTAGATTCGTACAGTAATCATTTCTGTGGGTTTTTTTGTCCTTTGACAATAGCTCCATGTTTGTGATGCATATAATTTACTGTATGAAGCAATTGAGATTTGAGGGCACTTTTATATTGCATTGACTGATGCTAGTTTATTTCAGCAGTGGTTTTGATTTTAACTTTATTTTTCAAGGCGTGCATCTCTTAAACTGCCAATTTTTTGGGTGCAGCTTTTGCCCCCTGCTGCCAGTTATTTTTAGCCGATTTCACAAAAAGGGTAGTTCACCACAAAATCATCAATTATATTTGAAGAAGTAGATGACAATAGCAACGCCTCCTTTTTGTGTGGGCCCTGTCTCACTGCGACTAGAGGCGTGACCGGCAGTTCATTTGTAGGCGAGAATCGTTATGACCAGAAGCATGACAGGCAGTTTAAGGGAGAATTTTTTTTTTTTCGGGCCTTTGGGTTAAATTGGAATGGAGATACTCAGATAGATCTGTCAAGATTTGCACATCTGCACTTTAAAGATTTGCAGTTCTGTCATGGAACCTTTGTTACAACTGCTATTTTGATTTTAATCTTAGGGAGAGCAGTCAGACAAATGTCCTTTTCTTCTCAGTATTGAGAGAGGTTTTTGGTTTTTTTAAATATGAAAATTTGATGATCATTTTTGTTTTATTTATTTATTTATTATTGTTTTGTATGACATTATATGGATTATTCTGTCGGTTATGTGTTTACAGGTTTTATATATATATATATATATATATATACACATACACAGATGCATGCCATTTTTTCTTTTTTAATAACAGTTCCAAGGGCAATTTATCCAACCCATTGCTTTGCTCTTAAAGCAAAATTTCACACACATTTTTTACAGTTTTCATAAAATCCACATGATGATTGTAATGAAAAAGAAAGTTTCTGATTACATTAATTTGTAATCAAATTGAAGTGGGAATTTACAAGGTTCTTTTTTAAGAAAAAAAAAGGAATGTGAAAAGAACAAAAAATGTCCAGCAAAAAATGTGATATTGTTATTTATTTATTGTTGTATTTTGATGTAAGCACTTTTTTTTTTTTTTATGTGAGGAGGAAATTGCTGGTGTTGTGATAAAGCATTCCGTCCACGGGCAACTGTGTAGTTTTTACATGGCTTAGTTATTTGCAGGTTGTATTTGAGACTTGTGCTATCATGGTATTTGATTCCAATATATTATTTCTATTGTTAGAGTAGATGATGAGCCTATATACATTCTATTCCGTCCAATTTTTTACTTGTATTGTAACAATTATTTTTACATATTTTACAATTTATTATATATAATTATATTTTGTTACCTGTTGGAAAGAGACTTCAACAGTAGAAAGTTTTAAGTTTTTCTGCAAAGCTGAATATATACACATGATAGTAACGAACCATTTCTGGAGATATTTGAGCTGGTCCAGCATTTCACTGGAATCAGTCTCTGGACAAACACTCAACCAGACTTTCTTAGGATTTCATCTGAAGACTTCAGGGGAAAAATATCAGTTGTCACTGAATGAAGGGAGGGAGAAATTTGCATTTTAAAGTTTGAAAGTTCATAGATTGAAAAGAGGATGCCAGATCTAAATTTGCTCCTATTGCTGGACAACGGTTTGTTTTTCACCCAGACAGTATGAGAGGAACAAAGCTTATGATATTAGGTAAGAGTTTAGGGAGATAAACTAAAAAACTCACATTTTGTGACAACTGACATTCTTCCCCTGTAGTCTTCATCTACAAATTGGATCCAGATATATGTGAAATGTCCCCCTCTCCCTTCCTGTGAAAGTGAATTTGATAGGGAAGTGTCAAAGCCACAACTTGTGATGAGATCACTGATCTGTTGCTCTGTTGGGATTTTTTTTTTTTTTTTTTAAACAATAATCCAAAAGTATCAGAAACATTTATTTCAAAGATTCTAAATGCTAAAATGAAGACTGATAAAAATATAAATATCTGTACGTTGAAGGTGAAACGTGTAGAAAAACATTTTGAGACTTCGCATCCTTGAACAATTATCTGTCTTGTATATTTCTTGTTTTGTTCAAACCAAGACACAGAAGACCGAGACGAACCCTTCTGCCTCCCACCATATGTCCACAAATTGCACGCATAAATACTACTTTTTTTCGTTCAATTATGAAGGGAATTGGTGTGAATTTACTGCATTGTTGACATCGATGAAACGCATGCAAGTCGACAGATGGAATGTGACGAATTCATTCGTCTCGTTTTCCTGTGCCTCAGGTTCAACTGTCAAACTTGGGTATATTCCAGGACATTGTTGTCCAGTGTAGTCCGCTGATGACAGCATTCGTTTTCTCTGCACAAAAAGCACAACAAAACAGCTGATATTGTCCTAACTTTAGGTGCCAAATCATGTTTACATTTGTGTCATTTATGTAAAGGATTAGATTTTTTAAAATTTCTTACTGTTATTCAATTCATCCTTTTGTTTTTTCTTTCATTATATTCTTGTCAAGTCTTTACATAACTATATATAATATGTCCATGAATTTGAACTATGACTCACAACTTGTTCATGAACCCCATCTGCACCCTGTATGGAGAATCAAGCAGTAGAGTTAAGGAAAGATGCCTCACAAAGTTATATATGTAACACAGTCATCACATGTCAACTTGTAAGTATAAAGAATAACATGTAAAATGTTGAAAATTGTCCACGTTATGGCTATTTCTCAAGGTGGCAAAGTAGAAAAAGTCACTTTTGAGAAAAACACGTAAAAGTCTGTATAGATTAAATAGACCATTAGATTGGATCAGAAAAAAATGAGGAAAACAAATATTTATGGGTGGAATTCATTAGAATCCTTTCGCCCAGGCATAAAGAAATGTTTGCGGAATCTAGTATTTGTGCTGAAAACTGATGTTGGACCAGTAAGTCCCTATCCACCTATTTTTGGCTCTATCTCAAAAGTGCCAAGTGTGACATGTGGACCATTTCCCTAGAGCACTTCACATGTATTTGGTTGTACACAGTTCTTCATCTCTTGCTGGGTTCTGTTGATATGATCATAATACATGTATTTATTTTCTGGCTGGCTTTTGATGCAACAAATGAAGCGATCATAACATAAAGAAAGTTGAGGCAATGTTGAGTTTGTTTGTCTCCTGTTGGGAATGCTTGACTTGATGTGATTGTATTGCTGGACTGTGATTTGTCACAAGTCAAACCTGACAGACAATGCAAATGAGACAATGCTGATGCCATTCTTGTATAAATTATTGGAACAAAAAACAAAACTCTCTGTGATTATCTGTGTCGAACTGGCATTTGCTGTTATTCATGATAAATTGTATTTATTCTGACCTCAGCAGCAAAGGTTTTTTTTTTTCTCCATGACCTTATGGTCTGTTTTAGGTGTTGAGCCAGATTTGGCAACCTCAGCCAAGTTCATTGCTTGGTCATCCCAAATTACTCAATAAAATTCACTTTTCAATGTAATTCCTTCACTTTGTTCGCCAATTTTCTGTTTGTGTTTGAATGTTTATGAACTTTACATGTGTGTTATCATCATGGTGGTCCCTTGCATTCGAGAGGGAGGTATGTGCATAGTTATTTGTGTATTGGAGATGGCTCCATAGTCCATGTTGGGACTTGCAGAGTCGTAAGCATACAGGGCACTGGATGTCTACTGTTGCTGTGGGGATCGACTCTGCCCGGTGGTGACGTTCTCTTGTAGCCTGGGCCTCAATGCGGCACGCCTCTTCGAAAGTCCTTGAACCTTGTCATATGTGTGTACTGTGGTTCCAAAAGGATCTTGTCAGTGTGACTTATAACAAAATACATGTATGTAGATGAATATTACAAATCAATTACTCTACTGAACTCGATGGATCAACATTTTCTCTCACATTTGGCATAATTTTGTATTTGCTTCTCCGTGCACCCCGTGGTCAGTCTAATCTGAAAGATCGAACACTCTAACATAAAACTGCATCCTCCATTCATGTCTTACCTTCCCCTGATATCTCCCCTTTCATCTTTTTCAGCTCATTCTTGAATTTTTCGCCCCCATCCGCCCCTGAAATCAGATTGCCCCCGGGGAGGGGGAGGTAGGTGTTATCGCCCTCATTGAGAAACACTGGACTATATAGTCTCCTCCACTGTTGCCAGTTCATCGTTACCATTGTAAATTAATGTAACATTATTTTATATCTTTCACAAGTGGGTTATGAACACAACTAAATAATGAATCATCTCCCTGTTGTATTTACTAATGTAATTGTTCCTGTTTAAACAAGTACAAAACCTACAGAGTATGTTTGGCTCCGAGCATTGATGGGTACAGTGCTAATTATGATAAAACAATTCCTGCCAGGAACCAGTTGACTATGACTAAAGCTTTGGTAATGCATGTATAATATCGTATTTTCAAAACAATATGGAAAGATTGTCTGTATAATAATAATTCGTGCCAGGAACCAGTTGACTTTGTCTAAAGCTTTGGTAATAATATCATATGTTTAAAACAATATGGAAAGATTGTCTGGACCATAGTCATGGCGAATGGTACGTGTTATCAGGACTGTTATTTTGAGTGAGCGAATGAATGAGGGAGGGAGTTATCTAATTATTAGTCTATCGAGTGGTTAGTTGGTTGGTTGGTCGGTTGGTTGGTTGATTAGCTGGTTGGTTGGTTGGCTGGTAGGTAATTGATTGGTCGGTTGGTTGGTTACTTGGTTGGTTTAGTTCATTAACACCTTTTATTATTGTTAAATGACATAATTTCTTTTCAAATTGTGTTTGTGATCTTTTCAAGCAGACCTATTACTTAAATTGTAATAGTTTTACAGCATTAAATAGACAGCTATAATTTGTGTGAGATCATCATCATCATTAAGTCACAAGTGCCCTGCCGGCAGGCGTTGGTGATCATGACCCTCCATCTCTCGCGATCTTCCGTAGCCCTGAAATATGACGTCGTTGGTGTGTGCATTCCCAGCCAGGCCTTTAGGTCGTCCTGCATCTTTATGCCTTGTCGTCCCCGGCTTCTTCTTCCACTGAATGTCCCTGTTGTTACTAAATGTTCTAGTCCTCGTCTTCTCATTACATGTCCAAAAAGTGTTCCCTGTCTTTTTCTGACTTTGTTTAGGAGTTTTCCTCTGCTTGTCTCAACACTTCTTCAAATTTGTCTTCTTTGCAGTCCATGGAATTATATATAACACTGCAATATTCTTTTTCTGAGACTGATTGGTGGTTTGTTGTTAGTTAAGCATGACTGTCATTTATTAAGGCATTCTCTTCTGTGCTGAGATACTTCGATGTGGAAAAGATATAAATATTTCACGTACAACACAAAATATCCTGCTTACTGGGTAAATTTTATTCTCTAATCACTCCCTGCAGAAAAGGGTATTATTTTGATAAATTTTAAAGTAAGAGCTATAATTCCATTTGATGAGATAAGGATTATTTTTTGAAGCGACGACATGCATATCATTTATTATAATATTTCAAACAGCGTTTTTTTTTTCTTTGTGAGTTTTTTTTTGTTGTTTGTTTCTGTGTGTGTGTGCCTGTGTGAGCTGTTCATTCGTGATGGCCTTTACAGATGTGCATTATTGATACTTCATTTGATATTCATGATGTACAGGCCGGGTATATTCTTCCCAGTTTCGAGTTAAAAGTTCCCTGGCTAAAATTCCTCCCTTCAGATCTGAAAATCCTCCCTTGGGACTAGGAGCCAAAAAAAAAAAAGTGACTCTTATTTAAGAATCACTCCTCAGACGTCCAGCTGTCTTGTGTCTCTGAAAGGGCCAGCGTTCTCCCATAGGAAGTGTGAACTGTGTGTCAGTCTAGACCAGACATATCTTACACCAATAACACCTAGGGTAAGATAGCCCTGCTCTAGACTGGCTTGTAACTCACATGAACAACAACAAAAACAAACACACACAAACAAAAAAATGAAAAAAAAATTGCTGGAAGCTCCGAAATACTATCAACAATATCAACAATATCAACAACCCCTAATGATATTTGTTTCCCTTTTTTCTTTTTTGACATGAAATTGCAATAAATGGAGGGGGGACAAAAAAACTACAAACAAACAAGAAAAAAGTGAGTGGTCTTTCTCTTCAAGTGCCGAATCTGGAACAGATATCGACGATCATGGTTCACTACTCACTCCTCATTATGAAATGCATTTATCGATCATTATGGGTAGTTCCATTTATTTCAGAGATAATTATTTGCCTACTTTGTCCATCCCGGATTACCAAGTAACAAAAATTTATACTGATAATGTCTCCGGGCCTTTTACCATTTTAATTTATTAAAATGCAACTACTGATTATCTCAATGTTTATAAAGTTAGTTCCTGTCAGGCCAGAGTTTTCTGCTATTGTATAACAGTACACAATACAGCCTGCTACTGTCACCCCCACTGTCTTGTGGGTCATCTCGGGAGAGAGGAAGACTAGGGGAAGGTAACCCTGAATACAAATACCACACTGCCTTGTGTGTTGCTATGATAGCAAAGGCTATGGGAGTAAACCCAGACAGAAAATCAGGAGTGGAGACCCGAAGGTGGTTGTCAGGGAGAACTGCATCAAACTGGCTTCCAGCATCTCCTGCAGCCGGACTAGTTCCAAATGTATTGACCTGGTCTCTCCCTTGGGTTTAACTAGAATGGCAGAGAGAGGGGTGGTGCCTCTGGGCAAAGCACCATCTCTTAAAAATAGCCCAGGCAAGGCAGCAAAACGAGGAGGCGTTTGCTCGGGCTTGGCAAGCGTCTGTCTCTCCTCTATAAGCCCACCCATTTCCGATTTGGAGAGGACACTCCAGCCATCCGTTACGGATGGGCACAACACGGGAGGTGGCAGTTACCGGTGATAAGCTCAATCCATTTGGCGTACGGATGAGCGCCAGGGGTCCCCTCTGTCGGTGGGAGCGGCTTTTCAGCTGCATTGATCAACTACCGCCCGCCGTAACCTGGGCAGCCCCCAGGCAGTTGGGTGTTGTTCCGCCACGTCAGCCTGCTTCATAAGGTGGTTGGAGCTAGACCAAAAGTCAAAAAGCTGACGTAAAGTGTGCACCTGGCAAAAACAGAAAAATACTAAAACTTGGTACCTGGAACGTCAGAACAATGCGCCCAGGCTTGCAACAGCAAGATCTCACTGATATTGACTCCATCAGGAAATCCCAAATTATTGATCGAGAACTTCAGCTACTAAACATCGACATCGCTGCCCTTCAAGAAACTCGACTTCCCGACTCCGGGTCAGTCAAAGAAGAAAACTACACCTTCTTCTGGCAGGGCCTTAGCAGCGAACAGCCGAGAATCCACGGCGTGGGCTTCGCCGTAAAAAACTCCCTTATCAATTCGATCGCAACTCCAATTGGAGTGTCAGAACGCATCATGACACTCAGACTGAACACCCGGTCTGGTTTTACCAACATTATCTGTGTCTATGCCCCAACACTTACCTCCTCTGACGAAACCAAAGACATTTTCTACGAGGCATTGCAGAGGACTCTCCACAACATCCCCCTCACCGAAGGCCTGCTAATTCTGGGTGACTTTAACGCTCGAGTGGGAGCAGATCACTCCGCATGGCCAAAGTGCATTGGGCACTTCGGCATTGGCAACATCAACGAAAACGGGCAGCGCCTTCTGGAGCTATGCTCCGTAAACTCATTATGTGTTACAAACACGTACTTTGACCTTAAGAGATGCCAAAGAACATCATGGCGCCATCCCAGGTCTGGCCATTGGCATCAATTAGATCTTATTCTCTCAAGGAGGAAGAGTTTGGGCTGTATAAAAATAACTCGTTCCCTCCACAGTGCTGACTGTGACACCGACCATGCACTGGTAGTCAGCAAAATCAAAATTTCGGCCAAGAAAATATACAGATCAAAAGCCCCTTCAATCCCTAAGATCAATGTAACAGCAATCAGAGATGAATCAAATAGAAAGTCATTTGAAAAGTTATTTGCTGAAAGCATGGATAATGTCACCCAATGTGACTCGGTAGATGAAACATGGAACACTCTCAGTTCAAAAATTCATGACTGTGCCATCAAGTCTTTTGGACAGCATAAAGTTTCAAACAACGACTGGGTAGCCCAGAACAGCGAAATTCTCCTACCTCTCATTGAGCAAAAGAAATCTGCTTTCAATGAGTATAACAAAAATTGCAATCAGAGTACAAAAACTTGTTTGAAAAATGCAAAAGCTAAACTTCAGCTGGAGGTAAGACGTTGCGCCAACAAATACTGGACAGACTTGTGTAACAGCATTCAAGAGGCAAATGAAAAGGGAGATATGAAAACCGCCTTTAGTCAGATGAAAGTAGCTCTTGGGCCAATCATCACCAAAAGCGCCCCACTTAAGTCTGTAAATGGTGAACCCATCACAGATAAAAATGAACAACTGAATAGGTGGGTAGAGCATTACTCTCTGTTGTATTCAACTGAGAAAAATATTCCACCAGATTTTGAGGAACACCTCCAAAGACTGCCAATAATGGCCGAACTTGACGCTGAACCTTCCTTAGTCGAGCTTTCCAATGCAATCGACCACCTGTCTGCTGGAAAAGCCACAGGAAGTGACAACATTCCTGCAGAGGTATTAAAAGACCTAAAAGGCCCACTATTACCACACCTGTATAATCTGTTACTGCAGTGTTGGAAAGAAGGCGTGATACCACATGATATGAGAGACGCCAAAATTGTCACACTTTACAAGAACAAAGGAGACAAAGGCGACTGCAACAACTATCGAGGCATATCCCTCCTCAGCATTACTGGAAAGGCTTTTGCTCGCGTCATCCTCTGCCGCCTTCAACAACTGGCGGAAAAAGTCTTACCAGAAACACAATGTGGCTTTCGAAGCAAACGATCAACTATTGACATGATATTTGCACTTCGGCAAATCCAAGAAAAATGTAAAGAACAAAACAGGCCGCTTATAACATGCTTTGTGGACCTAACAAAGGCTTTCGACACCGTAAGCCGATCTGGCCTGTATGCAGTCCTTAAATCCATAGGCTGTCCACCAACATTGCTAAAACTTATTGCATCCTTCCACACTGACATGAGGGCATGTGTCAACTTTGAGGGCTGCACATCCAATTCATTTGCTGTAAACAGCGGTGTGAAGCAGGGATGTGTTCTTGCTCCTACCTTATTTGGTATATATTTTGCAGCCCTACTCAAGAATGCCTTTGGTCAATGTTCAGGTGGAGTACTTATTAACACCAGAGTGGACGGCTCCATTTTTAATGTTGCCAGACTAAAAGCAAAATCTCGTACAGAGCATATTATGTTACAAGAGCTCCTCTTCGCAGATGATGCTGCAATCGTGGCCCACGATGAAACCACGCTCCAGGCTCTCATCAATAGCCTTGCCAAAGCCTGTGACAAATTCATGCTAAAGATCAGTGTCTCAAAAACTGTAGTTTTGACACAAGGCTTGAGAAACCCCAACCCAATCATGCTGAATGGCTCTCCTCTGGAGCAAGTGGGAAAATTCTGCTACCTAGGCTCAACCATCAGTGGTAGCACAGACATAACAACTGAAATAAATGCCAGAATAGGAAAGGCGGCCACAGCTTTTGGCAAACTCTCAAAAAGGGTGTGGAACAATAGCAAGCTGACCATCAAAACAAAGGTACTCGTGTACCAAACTTGCGTCCTAAGCACCCTGCTGTATGGCTCAGAGACATGGACCACCTACTCCAAACATGAAAGATCCCTCAACTCCTTCCACCTGCGCTGCCTACGCAAAATTCTCAAGATCAAGTGGCAAGACAGGATCTCAAATATCGAAGTTCTGAGCCGAGCCAACATTCCATCAACTCAGGCTCTCCTAGGCAAAAAAAGACTGCGGTGGCTTGGACATCTCCACCGTATGGAAAATGATCGCATCCCCAGACAAATTCTCTACGGGGAACTTGCTACTGGCAACCGACCCAGAGGTAGGCCACATCTGCGATTCAAAGACACTTGCAAGGTCACGATGAAAGCATTCAACATCGACCCCAATGAATGGGAGAACCTTGCAAATGATCGAAGCAGATGGAGACAAAAATTGCGCAGTGGCACGCTCGCAATAGACTTCAAGGCAAAAGAAACATACCTGACAAAACGACAGAGGCGGAATGAAAACACTCGCCAAAGTGAACCCAAAAGACTGACCTGCAATCACTGCCATCGCACTCTCGGGTCAAACATTGGTAGAATAAGCCACGAGAGAAGCTGTCAGTCAAAGTGAAAGTGAATATTCTAGCTGCTAAGACCGTCTGTAAAGACGCTAAAGGCCATATATAAAGTTAGTAATTGTCATAGAAATAATTATTAATCGATTAATACAAAACAGGCGACTAGTGACTACTGACCGATTACTGAAATATTTAACAAATTGCACTTTGTGTCCCCATTTTCTCACAGCATAAATTCATTCCCTTTTTAATCTTGTTAAAATCAAATTTATTTAGGCTCAGTGCTTCTTTCATCTGGGTCATTCTGTGGGCTATTGTGGCTGCTAACTTGTGAACGAAACAGCCCCCTACAAGCCACGTGTATCATCCCCCCCCCCCAATTCCCTCCCGCGCTCCCTCTCTCTGTTGGCTTTTTTCCCCCTCCTCCCGGTTTACCACATCCACTCATTAATGCGGTTTTTACATTCTATACAAGCTTAACGTGTCTGCTATTTGCATATTAATTGTGTCATTTCTTGAAGGGCTTTCCAGAGATGAGAGTATCCGATGTAACATTTCAAAAGGGCCCCCATTACAGAAAAGCCTCCCCCCCCCCCCCCACGTCAAAAAGGCCATCCATCACTTGTCTTAAATATGTTAATACAGGCTTTCTACTTTTTCTTTTCCGTCGCTTTCAACTTTTCTGTGTAAACAAATACTTTTCGAAATGCTTCAACTCGTTTTTTAAAACTTCTTAAAATTTAATAATCCGACCTGATTCCATCACTAATTTGTTTTTTATTGTAAGACATTGAAACCTTACCTGTTCAAAATGGGAGAACACTTTGCGTCAGCAATGTGTTACATGTACACATAATAAAACACCCACAGTCTAGTTCAAACTGTTTGTCTAGCTATACATATGTACCTCTCTTCTTCAAGTGCCGGATCTGGAACAGATATTGACGATCACGGTTCGCCACTCACTCCTCCGCTCGGATGCACTCAAAAAGCCCATAATTGTCCCGGTGTAGCAGGCCAGATTATACCCCCGCCAGACTATACCCGGGGTTAAAATGGCCTAGCCCAGAATATACCCCGGGGTATATTCTGGGCTAGGCCAGATTATACCCCTGGGTATACTTTAGGCTAGGCCAGACTATACCCCCCCAGTCCAGATTATACCTCTTACTTTAAAAAAAAAAAAAACAAGTCAAGACCACAGTTTATTTCAACTTTAGTTTAAATTGTTCATTATCACTGTCATCAGGTACCATATTGATGCATACATTCTTGACTGTTGTAAATTATGATGCATTTAAGAGAAAATAAGCATGCGGTAAAAAGCATATACAAAAGGTTTGAAAATCCATTCAAATTGATATGATTAAACTTTAACACTAATTTTACTTGTGTCCGTTGGTATTATTATTGTTTTTTTTTGTTTTTTTTTGTAATTAGTTGTACATGAGTTAAATATATATTGTATTTTTGTTTTGTTTGGCACCACTGACATATACTTAGTGGCAAGATATGAAATAATTATAAATATAAGACTCATAAGTGTAAAGTTATCTGAATTTTATTTTAATTTTTGAAAATCAGAAATGTGCTTGATATGTCAGAACAATTAGATCTACATATAAAGTAACAATAATGCAGAGAGAAAAGGCCGGGAAAGAACACACAGAGAAAACAACAACAACCTTTTAATAACCCAACCACTGACAGATGGCGCAATTCCATCATCAAGCAGACGTTAAATACTTCACACAAAACTAAATACATACTAAAATTTGTCCACATCATAACCTAACCTGTCCTGATCCACTTGAGACGCTACAGAATGCTAACCAGTAATATACAGTAATAAAAATAAGAACACGAAATCATCTTATTTACTCTTGAAAATAAAGAGAATATAATCAATATCAGAATCATCATCATCATCTCGGAATATTATTAAGATAAGAGGGAATGTAAAAATGACCTACACATCATTCTAGAATCTATAAGCAGCAAAGTGTGAGTACCAACTACATGTATATAGATGTAATAAATGAGTTAAATCTTTTTCACCTATTCAAGTAGAGCTGAACAGAAAGCTTTAGTAAAGTAGCTTTGGTCGTCACGAAAACTGACAGATTAAATCCACTGAGCCAACAGTGCATTGTAGAAAGTAATTACAGTACGTTGCGGCAAAAATTCGATGGATCATGTTGCGTTAATATTTCTCGTTAGTAAATTCTTTGATAGCTTATTTGTAGAAAGGTATACATTTCAAGTAGCTCATGGTTTAAGGCACTGGATTAGATTGCAGGGCATTTGAAGGATTGCAATTATGTGTTATTGTGAATAAAGGCATGTCACTGGCGGGTGAAATAAAATTTTAAAAACTTAATTTTGTATCCTTGAATATTTTGCCTGAATATGGGAGTATAATCTGGACTGGTGGAATATAGTTTGGCCTAAACACCACAGTTTATTTCAATCATAGTTTAATTCATTTTTTTTTCACTGTCAATGGGCACCACAGTAATACATGCATATATACATTCTAGACTTCCGTATAGTAAATCATAATACAATTCAGAGGAAAAAACATGCATTATTATGTATTGATATGCTATCGCTATGGGGTGAATATCCATTCAAACTGATATGATTCAACTTTAACCCTCATTTCATTCACGTTCGTTGTCAAGTTGCAGTTGTTTTTATAGTTGGTTGCCCATGAGTAAAATTTGCATTTTATTGTTTGTTTGGCACTGACATACAGTTAGTCGCAATGGATGAAATAATTAACACACTCATAAAAATGAAGTCATTTTAGAGTATTTTTGTGTGCGAATACACAGTTGTTGAATCCTCCGGCAAGGGACATGTCAAGCTTAGGAAGGTAAAGACGGACAAGGTCTTTTTTTTTTTAATTTTATTTCACTCGCAAGTGACAAACCCTTATTCACTATAACAGGTAAGTTCAATCTTTCAAATGCCTTGCAAACTAATCAGTGTCTTAAACCATAAGGTACATGAAATGTATATCTTTCTACAAATAACCTATCAAAGAATAATATTCACTAACAAGAAATTCTGTTACTGCAATATGATCCATCGGATTTTGCCTTAACATGCTATAGATCTTACTTTTTACAATGCATTACTTTTGACTCAGTGGACCTACTCTGTCGGTCTACACAACTGTCAGGGCTATTTCACTAAAGCTTTCTGTCTAGTTCTACATGAATAGTTGAAAAGATTTAACACATTTCATATACATGTACATAGTTGATACACACACATATTGCTGCCGTTTCTACACTCCATCCTATATCTTTGTATTATTCCAAGGTGATGATGATGATTCTTATTATTTCTATTTCTTTTTATTTTCAAGAGTAAATAAGATGATTTCGTGTTCTTACTGTTATTAATGTATATTACTGGCTAGCATTCTGTAACATTTCAAGTGAATCTGGACAGGTGGAGTTCATCAGGCGAAAAAGTTTAGTGCCTATTTAGTTTTATGTGAAGTGGATGATGGACTTGCACCATCTGTCAGTGTCAGTTGGGTTACTAATTATGTTTTTATTATTTTTTTCTATGTGTTGTCTTCCGGCCTTTTCTCTCCGCATGATTGTAACAAAAAATACAATGCATGTTTTATTCATGGCCAACCAATTATCAAAATAATAATAATAATAATGATATCAACAGACACGAGTGAAATTAATGCTGAAGTCTAATCATATATATTGCTGGGGACAAGGTGGTCTAGAGGCAAGGTGCTCCACCTCTCATGTCAAGGATCCCGGGTTCAAAACCTGGCCTTTGCAGGCATGTTGGAAAGTGGGATTTTTCTCAAATTTTCATGTCCCTGATCCTATTGGGGGGTAGGATCGAGTACCTAGTCTTCTCGGAAAAGGACGAAAAAATTCGGAAGGCCCGTGTGCACGTTGCGCGCGTTAAAGATACCTTGGCAGTTGGAAATCGTAAAGACCAGGCCGAACAGGCCGCTGCCCGGGCAAAATTGAAATTAAGATGAATAGACTAAAATTTATCCCTATCACCCCCCATATCACCAACGAAAATTTATAATTCATTATTAAATAATATTATATAATATATATTCAAATAATATTATAATACTTTAGAATACAAGTTGTGAGTTGTGAACTGTTGTGAGTTGTGAACTGCGCCTAACAGGCTGCGTTACAATTTGCTCTGAGATAGAGAGAGAGATAGAGAGAGTGAGAGAAAGAGGGTGAGAGAAAGAAAGAGAGAAAAGGGTTAACATTTTTCATTCACTAGTCTATATCAGATATACATTATTACACAATAAAACACATCATATGACAACTAGCAATACATCTTATTGTGAAAAGGTGTGGTACAATAGTATTTGAAATATGTTCCGAAAAGAAATATTTTCTACACCTGTGCCCCTGAAGCTCCTATCCTCCAGATAGAAATCTTAAATTCTAACCCTATCCTACCTCAAACCGAATCATACAATAATCCAAGGTACAATGTATTGATTTATACCTATCAATATGTGTATTAATAAGGAAACCATCCCCTGATGCCTGATGTCCACACCTCTTAGACTAGGGCATGGAGCTGCCATTCTGAGCTTGATTTGAAAAGAAAGTAATGAAGCGTTACTGCTCCTGATAAGGGGTTTTATAAAGTAGGAAGGTCTCTGCCCTCAATGAAACAAACTGGCACTTCTATGAAATGCAAGTAAATTTGACATCAACCTTAAAAGTATGGACACTGCAACAAAGGGCTAATTTCCATTTTTCTGACTGCACATATGGTATTATCAGACCAGTTTCCCATTGTTCCTACCACGCATCAAAAATCCGACCTATTTCCCACTTGGCCATGCTTCTCCGCAGACGTCTGCGACGTCAGAATCTTATTCGCAGATGGATTTTTGGTTTTGTGATTTTATTTAGAAAGATCTCCTTTAGATCACAATTTTGGCTTGCTTTGTTGAATAATTAGGCTCTTCACTTGGTAAGATGGCTTGATTCGGAATAGCTAACTCATAGTGTTTCTTACAGTAATGATGCACCAGGTTGTCATTTTTTTAGTGATAGCCTGCATGTACTTATCGGTTATCGTATCCTCAGTAGCACAGACCCTGGTTAGTAACGCTTTTACTCAGGTTCTCCGGTGGCATCTAAGTAAACTCGCCTGCCGAGTTGGTAAGGGGGGGGGGGGTTCGAATCTCCGCAATCACTGACTTTTTGTTGTTGCTGTTGTTGTTACTTTTTTTTCTGCTTTTCTCCCTCTGATCATCGTCGCTTTGCTCCAGAGTATAAAACTGTGACTAGGATTTTTTTTTTTCGACGGGTGTGAAGTCACAGAGAAAGTCAGACAGCAGATGAAAATGAACTAAACTTCCATGCAAACAAAAAATACATGTAAAACAAAACATGACAAATAAGTGAAGCAGAATACCTCCAAAATATATTTTCAGTAAATACAGGATAGCTCTAAGTCACGACAGAGAGAGAGATGAAATGTTCAGTTCACACTGACTAAAAGAAATCATTTACATGTTTAAAATTTGATTTACATTTTTATTTCTAATTAGCAATTGTCCCGTCTAATGAAAAAGAATAAATAAAATTAACAGGAATAAATAAAAGAAATAATCTGGAGCACACTAGTAATGATCAGTTTCTCCATGAAATAAGTTCTGCAAAATAATTAGGAAACAAAATAATTCTTAATAATGAACAGTATTAGGTTTAAAAAAAAATAATTAAAAAAAAACCTATGTCGTGGGATTGAACCCAAGACAAATTGAAGTAATAGTCTCCGACTGATAACCCCAGATGCTAGGCATTGCGCCACGGCAGGCTGGAGGAACTTTTCCATTGTAGACACAACGAAACCAAGAAACCACCATCCACGAAAAAGATCGGGATATTATTCGCAGACATCTGCGAATAAGCACTTCGTTTCCACTTTCCGACTTCCATGGACATCCTGTATAATATGACTTTTACAAAGGCACAATAAAGAACAAAATAAAACAAAACTAAAACATGATGAAAATGGGTGAAATTTCAAGTCTCTTATTGATTGGTATTCTCATCAAAAAACGGAAGACGGAGACAGCGCAGATTTGCGTCTGTGATATACGTCTCAGTATGGATAAAATCTGACCACAAGAGGGGTACAAAAAGGAAGAAGAGAGAGGAAAAGAGGATATATGTTACTAAAATCTCTCTAAAGGCAAGGTCAAACTATAATTTGAACAGACTGAAATACATTGCATGCTTAGTTATTCTACATTCCCAGAAAAAAATCCACTGTCAGTCGCTATATTATATTGTCATTTTGTATTATTGTCATGGCATTCGAGTATTGGATTTTCAGTTTAAAGTCTATCCCCATCTCAAAGGAAAATCTTTCCCAGATTAGAGCAAATTAAGGAAGCGTTCCAATGGGTGTCACTCAATACTGATATTACGAGGACAAGGCTAATACGATTATCCATCAGAAAGGTATGAGACGTCCAAAGTTCGGATTCTGTTCAGGACTGGGTCCAGTCTATCTAATGTCTCCAGGCATTTATAATTAGAATCAGTCTAATTATAGCGGTTGTCCAAGAGCGGTCCAAACATCATCTCTGTATTGAAAAGACGTAATTGACCTACACCCTATCAACAGTCTCAACTCGAGAAAAAGAAAAGTGCATTATACTTTCTTTAAGATTCTTTGAGGGAGTGTTAAAATATCCATATCTTGTCTTCCAAGAGACAGTTTTAAACCACTGCACTGTCATTAATGATATAAGAGAGAAATCCCCCCCCCCCTCCATTCCCGCCCCCCGCCAACAACGAAAAAAAAAAAGTTAAACAAAACACAGCCGAGCTTCTGCTCCACCTCCACCTGAGCATTAAAAATAGAAATAGAAAATTTATGACAACAAACTTAGATCTATTTGTGAAGTGATTACTGCTCGGTTGCATTTTAAGAAAGAAAAAAAAGTGGCACGGGGACTCCAGCACACATTACCCTACATAGCTACACGTAGTGTGCCGTTTGAATATGTGGTTGCGAGAGCACTTTTCCCATGACATGGACGATCCTAAGTCTAATACTAAGTACCAGTTGCCCCTTAAGATCTAAGGAAGTAGGTTCTAATCCGTATGTTTTGTCCGGCCTACCCCCGACCAAACTCCACCCCAACTCTCAGTCCCTCAGAAGCGCCTCAAGGGAGGAAACTCGCCAGACCCTAAGCTTTACAGACTAGTTGGGCATGACTAGCCGTGCGAGTACCTTGGTCGACCGCCGACCTCGACGCTACATGGAAGCAGGAGCCAGTGACCACCCGGGTTTCCCCAAAGTGGCTGTTCTGTACTATAAATAAATTTTGGGTTTTCTTATATGACACAGAATCCACACACTGTCTGCCGTTATGGGTTTGACCTCATTATGCATAAACTCAGATATTAAATCTATCCCTCTGTTGGGACTATTAAAAACATCTTGTTTTAATTTAAACGTTTATGCTTATTAATATTTCATAAGATAAATGTCTCTCAATACAGCATAGCTTCATAAGTTTGCATTCTCAAAAAGACTACACCCCCATCACATGATTATCGTCCTTTACCCTTGACACAATCTTATTTTTCCTACAAACTGGAAGTGGAATCGATACTATTTATGTATTCGATTACAAATTACATCATTGAATAAGACAACAAACTCGATGTCTATTTTCGGAAAATTCTCCTGTATCTCCGTCTCTGTTCTTGCAATCACATTTTCCTCATGACAATCAGCAGCCCTCCTCTCCCCCTTTTTTTTTCTTACATGTATTTTAAATATTTTTTATAATCTATACAAGACTTGAGAATGACTTCATGTCGGATCCCTAATATTAAAATAAATTCATTATTAAGTGAACTAAAAGCAATATCAAAATTAACACAGGAAGGAGGGGGGTTGAGCATCCTTATACCTTACCACTTTCAACTCATCGGCCTTCAAAATTCGAAACAAGATACAAATGAACCCAAGAAATATAACATTGCGTCGAGGTAACTGATGCAGTTGTCAACTCGGACTTGACAATAGCTGTACATTCGGTGAATAAGAATGAACCAAAGAAAATCTTATGGAACTAATATACGACACCAGACTCAAAAGATACCAGGCCTGATAACAAACATCAATAATAAGAATTATAAAAATAGGTGGAAATTGTCACTTGGATCTAGAAATAAAACAAAAAAGACACGCCTTTAAAATGTTCTCGGAATTCATCAAATCTATATTATAAAAAACTCACCACTCATGCGACACGGATTTGAATGAAATTTTGAAGGGGCCTGCCTTTCAACTTGCAGAAAGTGCTTTTTTTTTAAATTTGAAGACTTGAAATGGTGGGAAAGTATTTCTTCATGTTTGCTATGTGTCATTAATTTCACTCGGATCCTTTATTTTTCACAAACACAGAAGCCCATGATGCTATCACTTCCTGCCTAAATTAGACCATCCATGCTGAGTCCACACTGCATAAATGGTGGACAATGATTCTTCTTTCGTTTGACTCGAATTGATTCGGATCAGTTTGTCAAGTGATTCATTTGATTTGAATCAGTCCATATGCCAGTGGCGGCGTGAGGAAATCACGATCCGGGTCATTCAGCAACAGGAACTGTGTCACCGATAGGTTCTAACATGGATAAGCATTGACTTGTTTCTTATCGTGGGGTGATGAATCTAATCCATGCATTATTCCCTTGTACCAGTCCCTCGTCAAAGTCTGCTCCGCTGGCTCCTTTGCGCAATGAACCTCAAGCGAGAGGCAAATTTTTGATTCATCAGCTCATTCGTTCGGTGGTGATTCGAATCAACATATCTTAATTGATTCGCAAAAAATCGTCTCAGTGATTCAAACCGTGCCCATAACTGAGTTGTGAACTGCGCCTAACAGGCTGCGTTACAATTTGCTCTGAGATAAAGAGAGTGAGAGAAAGAGGGTGAGAGAAAGAAAGAGAGAGTGAGAGAGATGCAAATCGAGAGAACAAGACTTTCTGTAAAGCGCCTAGAGCAAACTCGTTTGGATTAGGCGCTATATAAATGATCTTCATTATAGTTTGAATGGATACTCAACCCTTTTGTATATCAGTGCATTTTAATGCATGTTTGTTTCCTCTAAAATGTATCATGATTAACAGGAGTCAAGAATGTATGTATGTACACCAATTTAAACTAAGACTGAAATAAACTGTTATCATTATTTCCTCTAAATTGTATTATGATTTATTGGTGTCAAGAATGTGTTCATGTATGGATTATGGTATCTGATGACAGTGATAAAGAAAGGCTGAAATAAACTGTGGTCTTGACTTGTTTTTAAAAAAAAGTAGGGGGTATAATCTGGACTTCGGGGGTAGGCCTATAGTCTGGCCTAGCCCAAAGTAACCCCGGGGTATAAACTGGCCTAGCCCAGAATATACCCCTTGGTATATTCTGGGCTAGGCCAGTTTAACCCTGGGTATAGTCTGGGCGGGGGGTATATTTTCCTTGTTTTCCTTGTCGCACATCCGTTCAAACTCTCTAAATATGTTATTCTCTGTCTACCTCTGCTTTTTTTTGCCCTCTATTTTTCCAGTTAGATCAAGGTGTTCAAGACGTACTCTAAAAAACAACAACAACAACAGTTAGTACATGCATTTATTGGTACTAACTAAATGACTATCTAGGATATGCTTGACTTCAGTTAATCACTTTGTCAAAACTTTAAAGGAAATGAACGATGTGGTAAAGGTAATCCAGGCGATTATAGGCTACTGTTTTGCGTTGTGATGCATTTTCCATATCAAAAGTTTCCTAAAGTATTACTGCATTTATTGTAGCCTACTTGTATGAGCTGAACGTATTTTGCTAATGAGAGTACTAAACTTGTTCTGCTCTCTCACCAAACCCCCCCCCCCCCCCCCCGCCCCAACAAAAAGTAATCTGATACTTTGATTACTTTCACAAAAGTAGTCAGTAATTGCGACTACTGAAAAACTACAGTAACGCCAGAGAGTAACTACATCATACACACTAGGCCTATACCAAAGATCTTAAAATACTATTTTAAGATCTTTGGCCTATACTGGTATCGCTCACCGCTAAAAGGAGCTCTTCTTCAGCAAAAGAATACTATCGCTTCAAGTAATGTCTGACTGTCATTGGTCAATACTGTTGACATCCTGTTTGGGGGCTCGTTCAAATGTCTTACTCTTGTGCATCAGATTGATACTTTTGATATTGGTCCTTCCCAACGCCCTTTTACAACAGTTTGTACGGGGCATTGTCTTTTACTGTTTTAGAGAAGGTATCGGCGCTTTTTCGGTTGTTCCCACCCCAACTTACCTAGGCTATATTAGATATAGTCGATTGTCAGATTGATTTGTAACGGCGTGAAGGTCTGGTCAGTTTGTATCATCGAGGCCGTAGGCCGATGTTCGTCTGGGCAGTAGTCAGATTGACATATCAGGGAAAGCCGCCGGGGTAGCTATGTATTGTTTTCACTCGGGCTATGGAACGCATTCGGAAGTCCTTCCGTTAACTAAGGAGGGGTGGGAACAACCGAAAAAGCGCCAAGGTATCTAATCTAGAAATCTAGATCTAGATAGCCAGAGAAGAATAACTTGTGTCTATTGAACTCTATTCCTTATGAAATGTGTAGATCTAGACCTAGATAGATCTAGAGTCTAGTACTGATATTATGTTTAGTGATAATGCCATGGTTTGAGAGTGAGACGCATCGATGAAAATTAATTTAATTAAAAAAATTAAAGCTCCTTCTTCTTCTTTTATAGTTGGTTCGTCTATAAGACAATTCCCCAACTGCTAGGTCTAGACTAGATCTAGATCTAGAATGACTTAATCATTTTGGTCACAATGCTGTCCTGGTAGGCCTACTACTAGTGGTAGGCCTAGCCTAGGTCTCTTACTGTGGATGCTATTTAAAAACGAAGTGTTTATCCGTCGATACTGACGGATAAAATTTTCCCTAGGATTTTTTTTATCCGTCAACATAATTTCTGTATTTGCGAGTCATCTCCCCTGATTTGAACCCTTTCTCCGTCTTCCTCCCTTGTTCCGTACGAGCGTACATCCCGACGCGATCAACATTCATATTGGGCGAGTGTTGAAAACTACATTGAAATTGGAGAGACTTGGAATTTTATTGATTTAATGGATACACGAAGGTTCAGGTCTAATCCGTTGATATGGGTTTCTTGGTTTGGTCATACTTATTTAGTAAGACTTTTCTCACAAGTAGTCAGGGTTCTCAATAGCGTAGTTGTAAGCATCTCTGCCTGTCAATGAAATGGCAGTGGTTCAATTCTCAGCACGTCAGCTTTTTTTTTTTTTTATTGTCACAAGTCTTTTTATTAGAATATTAGTATTATTAGGCATCAATTTTTTTTTTTTAATCCAAGAACAATGACGGAAGAAATTCAGTTGTTGTTTTTTTTGTTTTTGTATAGATCTACCTGCCAATCGGGGGTACAGTGGTTCGATTCTCAGCGGGGTAGGGTGTTGTTTTTTTCTTATAGAAGTCTTTTTATCAGTAATCAATGTCTTTGGTAATTTTTTTTTTAATCCAATAACATTAGGAACAGGCATAAATCCAGTTTGCATGTTTGTTTGTTGTTGTTGTTTGTCATTCGTCAATGGTGCCGATAGTGTTGCCGGTGTAACAGGCCAAAATATACCCCCCGCCCAGAATATACCCGGGGTTAAACTGGCCTAGCCCAGAATATACTACGGGGTATATTCTGGGCTAGGCCAGTTTATACCCCGGGGTTACTTTGGGCTAGGCCAGACTATACCCCCCCAGTCCAGATTATACCCCCTGCTTTTTCACTTTAAAAACAAGTCAAGACCACAGTTTATTTCAGCCTGTTCTTCATCACTGTCATCAGATATCATATTAATACATACACGAACACATTCTTGACACCAACAAGTCATAATGCAATTTAGAGAAAATAATAATAACAGTTTATTTCAGCCTTAGTTTACTTTGGTGTACATACATACATTCTCGACTCCTGTAAATCATGATACATTTTAGAAGGAACAAACATGCATTAAAATGCATTGATATACAAAAGAGTTGAGTATCCATTCAAACTGACATGATTAGACTTCAGCATTAATTTCACTCGTGTGTGTTGATGATATTATTATTATTATTATTATTATTTGATAGTTGGTTGGCCATGAGTAAAACATGCATTGTATTTTTTGTTACAATGATGAAGAGAGAAAAGGCCAGAAAAGAACACACAGAAAAAAATAATAAAAACATAATGATAATCCAACTGACAGATAGTGCAATTCCATCATCCAGCAGACATAAAACTAAATAGATACTAAATGTTTGCGACTGATAAACTCCACCTGTCCAGGTCCACTTGAAACGTTACAGAATGCTAACCAGTAATAATGATAACAATAAGAACACAAAATCATGTTATTTACTCTTGAAAATATAGAGAAATATCAATATCAGAATCATCATCATCATCTTGGAAATTGCAAAGATATGAGAGGGAGTGTAAAAATGGCAGCGTATGCCTACAAATCATTCTAGAATTTATAAGCAGCAATGTATGTGTATCAACTATATATAAAAAATGTGTTAAATCTTTTCAAATATTCAAGTAAAACTGGACAGAAAGCTTTAGTGAAATAGCCTTGACAGTTGTGTAGGCCGACAGAGTAAGTCCACAGAGACAAAAGTAGTGCATTGTAAAATGTAATTAGATCTATAGCATGTTGAGGCAAAATTCAATGGATCATGTTAACATTAACAGTATTTCTTGTTAGTGAGTATCATTCTTTGATAGGTTATTTGTAGAAAGATAATACATTTCACGTACATTACGGTTTAAGACACTGGATTAGTTTGCAAGGCTTTTGAAAGATTGAACCTATATTATAGTAAATAAGGGTATGTCACTCGCGAATGAAATAATAATAATAAAAAAAAAAGACATTGTCTATCTTTACCTGCCTGAGCTTAACACGTCCCTTGCCAAGGGATTTAACAACTGTGTATTTGTACACAAAAAAATATTTAAAATGACTTCATTTTTATGAGTCCGTTAATTATTTCATCCATTGGGACTAAGTGTATGTCAGTGCCAAACAAACAGTACCGTGCAAATTTTACTCAATGGCAACCAACGACAAAAACAAAGTTCTACAACATGCCAACGAATGTGAGTGAAAGTAGTCCAGTGCCTTAAACCATGAGCTACATAAAATGTATACATTTCTACAAATACGCTATCAAAGAATTTACTAACAAGACATGTTCATGCAACATGATCCATTGAATTTTTGCCAAAACATACTGTCATTACTTTCTGCAATGCACTGTTGTCTCAGTGGATTTAATCTGTCATTTTACATGACTATCAAAGCTACTTCGCTAAAGCTTTCAGTCCAGTTCTACTTGAATAGTTGAAAAGATTTAACATATTTTTCTTTACATGTACTTGGTATATACACAGATATATTATTGCTGCTTATAGATTCTAGAATGATGTGTAGGTCATTTTTATATTCCCTCTTATCTTTATATTATTCCAAGATGATGGTGATTCTGATATTGATTATATTCTCTTTATTTTCAAGAGTAAATAAGATGATTTGGTGTTCTTATTGTTATTATTGTATATTACTGGTTTGCTTTCTGTAACGTTTCAAGTGGATCTGGACAGGTTAAATTCATTATGTGAAACAATTTTAGTATGTATTTAGTTTTGTGTGAAGTATTTAATGTCTGCTGGATGATGGAATTGCTCCATCTGCCAGTTCAGTTGTTAAAATGTTGTTGCTGTTTTTTTCTCTATGTATTCTTTCCTGGCCTTTCTCTCTGCATCAGTGTAACTTTGTATGTAGATCTAATTGTTCCGACATAATTATCAAGCACATTTCTGATTTTCAAAAATTAAAATAAAATTCAGATAACTTTACACTTATATGAGTCATATAATTAGTTCATACCTTGCCACTAAGTATATGTTAGTGGGGCCAAACAAAAAAATCACAATGCATGTTTAACTCATGGACAACTAATTGCAAAAAAACCAAAACAATAATAATACCAACGGACACAAGTAAAATTAGTGTTAAAGTATAATCATATCAGTTTCAATGGATTTTCAATCCTTTTGTATATCAATGCTTTTTAAGCATGTTTATATCCTTTTAAATGTATCATAATTTACAAGAGTAAAAAATGTATGCTTCAGTATGATATCTGATGACAGTGATAGTGGACAATTCAAACTAAAGTTGAAATAAACTGCCTTCTTGACTTGTTTTTAAAAAAAAGTTGGGGGTATAATCTGGACTGGGGGGGTATAGTCTGGCCTAGCCCAAAGTAAACCCCGGGGGATATTCTGGGCTAGGCCAGTTTAACCCCGGTGTAACAGGCCAAAATATACCCCCCGCCCAGAATATACCCGGGGTTAAACTGGCCTAGCCCAGAATATCCCCCGGGGTATATTCTGGGCTAGGCCAGTTTATACCCCGGGGTTACTTTGGGCTAGGCCAGACTATACCCCCCCAGTCCAGATTATACCCCCTGCTTTTTCTTTAAAAACAAGTCAAGACCACAGTTTATTTCAGCCTGTTCTTCATCACTGTCATCAGATATCATATTAAGACATACATGAACACATTCTTGGCACCAACAAGTCATAATGCAATTTAGAGAAAATAATAATAACAGTTTATTTCAGCCTTAGTTTACTTTGGTGTACATACATAGGCCTACATTCTCGACTCCTGTAAATCATGATACATTTTAGAAGGAACAAACATGCCTTAAAATGCATTGATGTACAAAAGAGTTGAGTATCCATTCAAACTGACATGATCAGACTTCAGCATTAATTTCACTCGTGAGTGTTGATGATATTATTATTATTATTATTATTTTGATAGTTAGTTGGCCATGAGTAAAACATGCATTGTATTTTTTGTTATAATGATGTAGAGAGAAAAGGCCAGAAAAGAACACCCAGAAAAAAATAACAATGATAATCCAACTGACAGATAGTGCAATTCCATCATCCAGCAGATATAAAACTAAATAGGCACTTAATGTTTGCGACTGATGAACTCCACCTGTCCAGATCCACTTGAAACGTTACAGACTGCTAACCAGTAATAATGATAACAATAAGAACACGAAATCATGTTATTTACTCTTGAAAATATAGAGAAATTATCAATATCAGAATCATCATCATCGTCTTGGAAATTGCAAAGATATGAGAGGGAGTGTAAAAATGGCAGCGTATGCTTACAAATCATTCTAGAATTTATAAGCAGCAATGTATGTGTATCAACTATATATAAAAAACGTGTTAAATCTTTTCAAATATTCAAGTAGAACTGGACAGAAAGCTTTAGTGAAATACTAAATAGCCTTGACAGTTGTGTAGGCCGACAGAGTAAGTCCACTGAGACAAAAGTAGTGCATTATAAAAGGTAATAAGATCTATAGCATGTTGAGGCAAAATTCAATGAATCATGTTACATTAACAGTATTTCTTGTTAGTGAGTATCATTCTTTGATAGGTTATTTGTAGAAAGATATACATTTCATGTACATTACGGTTTAAGACACTGGATTAGTTTGCAAGGTATTTGAAAGATTGAACTTATGTGTTATAACTTATAGTGAGTAAGGGAATGTCACTCGCGAGTGAAATGAAATAAAAAAAAAAAAAAGAAAAGACCTTGTCCGTCTTTACCTTCCTAAGCTTAACACGTCCCTTGCCAAGGGATTTAACAACTGTGTATTTGTACACAAAAAAATATTTAAAATGACTTCATTTTTATGAGTCCGTTAATTATTTCATCCATTGGGACTAAATGTATGTCAGTGCCAAACAAACAGTACCGTGCAAATTTTACTCAATGGCAACCAACTACAAAAACAACTACAACATGCCAACGAACGTGAGTGACACTAATCCAGTGCCTTAAACCATGAGCTACATAAAATGTATACATTTCTACAAATACGCTATCAAAGAATTTACTAACAAGACATGTTCATGCAACATGATCCATCGAATTTTTGCCATAACATACTATAATTACTTTCTGCAAAGCACTGTTGTCTCAGTGGATTTAATCTGTCATTTTACATGACTATCAAAGCTACTTCGCTAAAGCTTTCAGTCCAGTTCTACTTGAATAGTTGAAAAGATTTAACACATTATTTTTTACATGTACTTGGTACATATACACATATTATTGCTGCTTGTAGATTCTAGAATGATGTGTAGGTCATTTTTATATTCCCTCTTATCTTTGTATTATTCCAAGATGATGGTGATTCTGATATTGATTATATTCTCTTTATTTTCAAGAGTAAATAAGATAATTTGGTTTTCTTATTGTTATTATTGTATATTACTGGTTAGCATTCTGTAACGTTTCAAGTGGATCTGGACAGGTTAAATTCATTATGTGAAACAATTTTAGTATGTATTTAGTTTTGTGTGAAGTATTTAATGTTTGCTGGATGATGGAATTGCACCATCTGCCAGTCCAGTTGTTAAAATGTTGTTGTTGTTTTTTTCTCTATGTATTCTTTTCTGGCCTTTCTCTCTGCATCAGTGTAACTTTATATATAGATCTAATTGTTCCGACATATCAAGCACATTTCTTATTTTCAAAAATTATAATAAGATTCAGATAACTTTACACTTATGAGTCTTATAATTAGTTCATACCTTGCCACTAAGTATATGTTAGTGGTGCCAAACAAAAAAATTACAATACATGTTTAACTCATGGACAACTAATTATAAAAAAACCAAAACAATAATAATACCAACGGACACAAGTAAAATTAGTGTTAAAGTATAATCATATCAGTTTCAATGGATTTTCAATCCTTTTGTATATCAATGCTTTTTAAGCATGTTTATGTCCTTTTAAATGTATCATAATTTACAAGAGTCAAAAATGTATGCTTCAATATGATATCTGATGACAGTGATAATGAACAATTCAAACTAAAGTTGAAATAAACTACGGCCTTGACTTGTTTTTTAAAAAAAGTAGGGGGTATAATCTGGACTGGGGGGGTATAGTCTGGCCTAGCCCAAAGTAAACCCCGGGGTATAAACTGGGCTAGGCCAGTTTAACCCCGGTGTAGCAGGCCAGATTATACCCCCGCCAGACTATACCCGGGGTTAAACTGGCCTAGCCCAGAATATCCCCCGGGGTATATTCTGGGCTAGGCCAGTTTATACCCCGGGGTTTACTTTGGGCTAGGCCAGACTATACCCCCCCAGTCCAGATTATACCCCCTACTTTTTTTTTAAAACAAGTCAAGACCGTAGTTTATTTCAACTTTAGTTTGAATTGTTCATTATCACTGTCATCAGATATCATATTGAAGCATACATTTTTGACTCTTGTAAATTATGATACATTTAAAAGGACATAAACATGCTTAAAAAGCATTGATTTACAAAAGGATTGAAAATCCATTGAAACTGATATGATTAAACTTTAACACTAATTTTACTTGTGTCCGTTGGTATTATTATTGTTCTGGTTTTTTTATAATTAGTTGACCATGAGTTAAACATGTATTGTATTTTTTTTGTTTGGCACCACTAACATATACTTAGTGGCAAGGTATGAACTAATTATAAGACTCATAAGTGTAAAGTTATCTGAATCTTATTATAATTTTTGAAAATAAGAAATGTGCTTGATATGTCGGAACAATTAGATCTATATACAAAGTTACACTGATGCAGAGAGAAAGGCCAGAAAAGAATACATAGAGAAAAAAACAACAACATTTTAACAGCTGAACTGGCAGATGGTGCAATTCCATCATCCAGCAAACATTAAATACTTCACACAAAACTAAATACATACTAAAATTGTTTCACATAATGAATTTAACCTGTCCATATCCACTTGAAACGTTACAGAAAGCTAACCAGTAATATACAATAATAACAATAAGAAAACCAAATCATCTTATTTACTCTTGAAAATAAAGAGAATATAATCAATATCAGAATCACCATCATCTTGGAATAATACAAAGATAAGAGGGAATATAAAAATGACCTACACATCATTCTAGAATCTATAAGCAGCAATAATATCTGTAATATATGTGCAAGTACATGTAAAAAATAATGTGTTAAATCTTTTCAACTATTCAAGTAGAACTGGACTGAAAGCTTTAGCGAAGTAGCTTTGATAGCCATGTAAAATGACAGATTAAATCCACTGAGACAACAGTGCATTGCAGAAAGTAATTATAGTATGTTATGGCAAAAATTCGATGGATCATGTTGCATGAACATGTCTTGTTAGTAAATTCTTTGATAGCGTATTTGTAGAAATGTATACATTTTATGTAGCTCATGGTTTAAGGCACTGGATTAGTGTCACTCACGTTCGTTGGCATGTTGTAGTTGTTTTTGTAGTTGATTGCCATTGAGTAAAATTTGCACGGTACTGTTTGTTTGGCACTGACATACACATCCCAATGGATGAAATAATTAACGGACTCATAAAAATGAAGTCATTTTAAATATTTTTTTGTGTACAAATACACAGTTGTTAAATCCCTTGACAAGGGACGTGTTAAGTTAGGAAGGTAAAGACGGACAAGGTCTTTTCTTTTTTTTTTTTTATTTCATTTCACTCGCGAGTGACATTCCCTTACTCACTATAAGTTATAACACATAAGTTCAGTCTTTCAAATACCTTGCAAACTAATCGTGTCTTAAACCGTGATGTACATGAAATGTATATCTTTCTACAAATAACCTATCAAAGAATGATACTCACTAACAAGAAATACTGTTAATGTAACATGATCCATCGAATTTTGCCTCAACATGCTATAGATCTAATTACCTTTTATAATGCACTACTTTTGTCTCAGTGGACTTACTCTGTCGGCCTACACAACTGTCAAGGCTATTTAGTATTTCAGTAAAGCTTTCTGTCCAGTTCTACTTGAATATTTGAAAAGATTTAACACGTTTTTTATATATAGTTGATACACATACATTGCTGCTTATAAATTCTAGAATGATTTGTAGGCATACGCTGCCATTTTTACACTCCCTCTCATATCTTTGCAATTTCCAAGATGATGATGATGATTCTGATATTGATATGTCTCTATATTTTCAAGAGTAAATAACATGATTTCGTGTTCTTATTGTTATCATTATTACTGGTTAGCATTCTGTAACGTTTCAAGTGGATCTGGACAGGTGGAGTTCATCAGTCGCAAACATTAAGTGCCTATTTAGTTTTATATCTGCTGGATGATGGAATTGCACTATCTGTCAGTTGGATTATCATTATTATTTTTTTCTGTGTGTTCTTTTCTGGCCTTTTCTCCCTACATCATTGTAACAAAAAATACAATGCATGTTTTACTCATGGCCAACTAACTATCAAAATAATAATAATAATAATAATATCATCAACACTCACGAGTGAAATTAATGCTGAAGTCTAATCATGTCAGTTTGAATGGATACTCAACTCTTTTGTATATCAATGCATTTTAAGGCATGTTTGTTCCTTCTAAAATGTATCATGATTTACAGGAGTCGAGAATGTAGGCCTATGTATGTACACCAAAGTAAACTAAGGCTGAAATAAACTGTTATTATTATTTTCTCTAAATTGCATTATGACTTGTTGGTGTCAAGAATGTGTTCATGTATGTCTTAATATGATATCTGATGACAGTGATGAAGAACAGGCTGAAATAAACTGTGGTCTTGACTTGTTTTTAAAGAAAAAGCAGGGGGTATAATCTGGACTGGGGGGGTATAGTCTGGCCTAGCCCAAAGTAACCCCGGGGTATAAACTGGCCTAGCCCAGAATATACCCCGGGGGATATTCTGGGCTAGGCCAGTTTAACCCCGGGTATATTCTGGGCGGGGGGTATATTTTGGCCTGTTACACCGGGTATAGTCTGGCGGGGGTATAATCTGGCCTGCTACACCGGGTATAGTCTGGCGGGGGTATAATCTGGCCTGCTACACCGGATAAACCCAAGTATCCGCCGATAATGTTGACAATAATCAGTGTCTTTGGTAATTTGTTTAAATCCAATAACATTAGGAATGAATCCAGTTTGCTTGTTTGTTTTTTGTTGTTGTTGTTTGTCATTCGTCAATAGTGCCGATAGTGTTGCCGTATAAACCTGGGCAGTATCCGTCGATAATGTTGACGGATAAACCTGAGCAGTATCCGTCGATAATGTTGACGGATAAAGGCGGCCATTTAAAAAATATAACAAACACTTGGTCTAGCCTACATCTTTGTTTCTCATTTAGAAGATCTAGATCAGATGTAGAATCTGCGCTATTTCAAGTTTTATGACCCATTTTATAATAATGGAATCTAGATCTAGATCTAGATGCACTGATTTGGGAGCTCCTCCACCCGTCCGCGCCAGTCAAGAAAACTTGGTGAGGAGACTTTTGAGCGGGCTTATAAATCAAAAGGTTGGGTTTAGATCTAGTATTTGTTTGGGACAAAGAAAGCAGAACGAAAGCGCGGGTTAGAGTTAGGGGAGGTCTTCATCATATTATGTTTGTTGGTTAAATTTTTGGTAAGTGGCGCGGACGGGGGGAAGACCTTCCACTGATTTAATTTAGTAAGATAGGAATCATGTCATTATCCCATGAAGGATACAGTGGAACCTGGTTTAGTGGTTACGACCAAGGCGAGGTCATGTTCCACCCAAAATGTCTTGTTGTAAGCCTATAGGAGTATAGCATACTCGAGGTCTGGCTATTCCAGGACGGTACCTACTTACCGCGAAACCCCGCAAAACCCAAGTGTTTCCGTTCATTGAAATGTAAATTTGTTTTATGATAATTTCATTCCTGATTTGAGTCCAGTGCGGCATCTGCCCAACGGAAAATTCCAAAACAATAAAAAGGAAAAACAATGAAAATGAAAGAAAGTACAACATAAACTTAATCTGAAATCTAGATCCAGATTGTAGATCTCGGCTTTCTTGATGTAGGCTCTGTAGTCAAATTCCTACGCCCGTTGATAAATCTTACGTGACATCCCCCCAAAAAAGTAAATTATAGCGTTATTAAAAGCTTAATTCGTAAATATAATACTGTAATAGAAAAGAAGTACAACATATGCTTACCTGCTCTTTAGTTGCGAACCTTAAGATGTGGAATGAAATTGAAAATCGGAAATTTCCTCTTTTGTTGCAAACGCGGTTAGCAACACGAAGTGACCATTGAACAATATTGCCAGATGGTCATCGACACAAAATGCCAAATTATTCTTTTAAAACACCAAAACTAAGCCAAACTATTAGTTTTAAAAAGTTGCTACATGTACATATTTTATGGTAGATAAACCATAATTATGAAAACAATGTATCATTACATTTTCACTTTTCGGACAACACTTAAAAAATAGGAACTGAAACTAAAAATTTCGTGGGGTTTTGCGGAGTTTCGTGGGGTTTCGCGGAAAATAGGTACCCTTCCAGGAAAGAGTACAAAAGGCAAGGCCAGGGATTAAAATACCCCACTATGTGCAGGACATGCTAACATTACTAAATATTACTAACCTAACAAGGGGGTAACCATGAAAAATAGTGGGGTAACCTATTTTAATGATTACCTCCCTTGTTGGCATGTCCTGTACATCAACGTGCATAATATCAAACTGATGGCAGATCTCGGCCTTGATAATGATATCATCAGTAGATCTAGTGGTTTGGTTTTTTTGTCTTTTTGTACTAACGGTAGCGATGATTCAATCAAATTACGAGAGAGTCAGATGCAAAAGTTAGAGGGAGATGAATACTTTTGTTTCTTGTGGTTTCTCGTGCTGTATCATTCAAAGTATGGGAACAGACTGGCCACGTGTTTGTGACACATGGAGTGTAGGCATGTTGTCACGAAGCCCGGTGTAGTCAGAGAGCATATGCCCGCGCGGCAATCAATTACGACCAAAGACTGTGCTACATAGTACATGTAATAATTATTGCACATCACAGTTAGTGACCAGAGAGTGCACGTGTCTGACGAAGCTACACGGTTGTAGCCTTCATGGCCCGCCCCACATTTTGTCTCAGTGAGTGATGAGTCATCATCATCATTTTGAGCTGGCTGCATGTAGTGTGCTGTCACAGCACGTGGTCAGTAGGGAGAGAAAGCATACCAGGCGTAAATGAGAGATGGCCAGGTGGGGCCACAACTTGCAAGGCGGGTGTGTAGTAATAAACAAGAAGAACAATGCATGTTGTTATTTGTCTGACTGGACTGACTCTCAACACATTATTCTGCGGCCGCCCCCACCATTTGCCGCACGGACTCAAAATTAATTCTCTCGCTATAGCAGGTGCTTTCATTATTGATAGCCGTTATTCAAGTATTTTATTATATAGCTCATATAATAGAAAAAACGAGGATTTAAAATGTTCTCGCTATTGGCAAAGGTATCGTTATCAGCAGTGTCATTAAACATGATGCATGGTCCACTAAACTTTCTCAGAGTGGTTAAGAGCAGTGGGACCACACATCTTACGCATCACTACATAAACATAAAACTCAATAACAGGCATACATGAAGTGACATGGTAAGGAACCTTAGTGAAATACGGCACATATCTAGCTAATGTGTCTTGCTGAGGCACATTGTGGAGAGCAAGAACATATCTTTTGTATCTTTCTCTGTTCGTTTTCATGTGCATTATTCTGTTGCTTCTGGACAATCTGAAAATTTGGTGAAACGGGATGGTGTAGAAACATTTGAGTGCAGGTGGTTGAAATTAAAAAATGACATGTCTGGCCTGTTGCATATTTTCTTGATAATTGTGTTGTTAACTGTGTTCTTGTCACTTTTTCTGGCATTGCCTCCCCTCACTGTAATACAAAATTACAATGTAGGCTCAAAACTGTGAATGAACCCATCTTTGATTATTTTGAACTCTGAGATGCTTGCAGTCGGGGAGGGGACAGTTTTATGAAATATAGTATACCACAGTGCCATGTCCTACTTAAAAAAATACACAACTGACACTGCTGTTGCTGCCACAGGGTTATTTTTGAAAAGTATTTTCAAAAGTTGAACCTAAAACTGCACTAATGAAAATTGATTTACCTTTCTTTTTCATTACTCAATGAGATAATTTACTATTATTTAGGTGCCGGACTGAACAGAACATGGACAAAAAAACAGCACAAAAGAAAGTACGAGTGGTTGTCAGATCACGTCCTGTTTTAAAACCGGATGCCAAAACATGTGTGACTGTCACAGAAAACAAAGTTCAGATTGTCAACCACAAAAATAAAGATGAAAGTCTGCAGTATGAGTAAGTACAACATTGCAATTTATGTAGAGGTTAGGTGTCATTTTGGTACTAAAATTGAAAATCATGATAAAGATATGTAGTACATTAATTTCAACTTCTGTTAATTAATCATTTTAGCAATTCCCAAAACCTGATGTACTGAAACAGGACAATTTTTGTATGAAAAATCTACTGTGATTCAAATAACCTCTGTCTAATAATGACATCAATGTGATCATGAATTGAACTACATTGGAGTCTCTCAAAAGTGAGCTCTCTTAAATTGAAAAATTGGTTTAAATGGACACATACTTCGGTCCCGTTTCATTCCTTCTGTATCATCAGTGATAAATAATAAAATATTGGATTCAATGAACTAATTAGAATCAACTTCACTGAAAATGAACTCTGCAGTGCTGTAGTCACACTTTCTGCCAGTAAGACTGTAAGTGTAAGAGGTCAAAGGACAGTGCACACACATGGGATGTGATAGACTAAATTTCACTTCCCCTTTTTTTAGATTTGCTCAAATGGCACCAGTGTCTCCCCCCCCCCCCCCCACCCACATGGTAGATGGAAGAATTCTTGTCTATTATGTCTGGGTAGTGTATAATAAATAAAGCAGATAATCAGTGATATTATATCAAACAAGTCTAACATCTATCAAGACTTACAAAAGTAACATGCTTCCCATGAAAATGGTTGAACTTCTCATAAATTGAATAGATTTAAGTTTCTGTGACTTGGGCCCTTAGAGTTCACTTTAGATTCTACTGTAATTTCAAAGTTTCATGAACAGGCTCAAGTCTTAACCTTATGGAGATAACTCTCACAGTATGATCAAAGCCAGTAACAAAATTGTCGACCTGCAAATAGATTTTTTTAAAAACAACAAGAAAAAGTAATATTGAAACTTGCTAGAAACTCCACCATGTACAAGTAATTGGTGGTGTGTAACAATTTAAAACCAGAACTGAAAATCATTTGCGTCTTTGTTGGTTGTTTCCACACAGATTCAGCTCAGTTTATGATGAGAAAACTACCCAACAAGCCATTTTCAGTGACTGTGTGGAACCATTGCTAAGTAACACACTTCAAGGACAGAATGTTTCTATTTTTGCCTATGGCCCTACAGGAGCAGGTATGTCGAAGTTATAAACTTCCACTACTTACATGCATATTTTCTGCTGATGTTTTTAACTTAAGCTTTTCAGTACATCATGGTAAAGATGTTCCCATAGCCCTCTTTAAAAATCAGTATAAAATACTCAGTAGCTGGACATCATATTTAAATTTCCGCTTCATGCTGATGATTTTATGAAAGGGCCATATGGAGATCTACTGATATTCACAGGGTTCCTGCGCACCCCTGGAATTCCAGGGGCCCTTGGAAACCCCCTGGAATTTTAAATTTTTATTTTAAAAAAACCTGGAAAAAGTGAGATGCCCCTGGAATAGCCCTGAAATTTGCCCTGTATGAAAAAAAAACAAAACAAAAAAAGCGGGAGAATCAGAGTTACCTTTTTTTTTTCTCTTATTTTCCAACCTTTAAGTAGTCCTGGAATTTAACATTTTACCCCTGGAAAAACTCCTGGAAAAAATTTCTTAAGAGGTGCAGGAACCCTGTATTCAGTATGTAGTGGGTTTGCCATGCCAGGAGTTCCAATTTTTCCATGCACAGCGAAGAGCTGTCATCCCAATAATCTGACACAATGGATTTGGTAAGTTATTCATACATTTGTGCAAACAGAAATATGAAATCAATTCTAAATGACCGTTCCCACCCCTTTTTCCATCAGATAGTCTGATCCCAAAGAAGTGGACGAATACTCTATTTAAAAACAAACAAGAGCGTTATGTGCGATCTCTTTTGCCATCTGCCATTCAAAGTAGTTTCTTGATGTGTTATACTGTTGTGAGTTTTCCAAATGGATTGTTGTGACGTGTGTGTGTGAGTAATGTTCTTATTTGCTGGTAATGCTGTGTGAGCAATGTGCATGTGTACGGTATGCATTAGAGACCTGTGTGTCTTTGATATTGTATCTGCAGTCGTACTGTGACTGACGGTATGACAGATTTCCTGTCAACAGGATAATAAAGTTATATCTTATCTTTTTGTATTACCAGGTAAAACGCACACAATGCTGGGAGTAATGTCTGACCCAGGGATCATTCCTCGCGTCATCAGGTCTCTCTTCAGAAGGATTCAAGAAGAGAAAGATGCGGCCAGAGACAAGAATGAGGAACAATCTGAAACTACTGTCATGTTTTCTTACATGGAAATTTACAACGAAAAAGTAAGTCTGACAAGCTTTTGCTTGGTGTGACAGGATGTGCATAGGTGGTGGGATAGCCAAGCCAAGTCAGAGATGTGTGGTGGGATGGCCAAGCTGAGCCAGAGATGAGTGGTGGGATAGCCAAGCCAAGTCAGAGATGTGTGGTGGGATAGCCAAGCTGAACCAGAGATGAGTGGTGGGATAGCCAAGCTAAGCCAGGGCTGTGTGGTGGGATAGCCAAGCTGAGCCAGAGATGAGTGGTGGGATAGCCAAGCTAAGCCAGGGATGCGTGGTGGGATAGCCAAGCTGAGCCAGAGATGAATGGTGGGATAGCCAAGCTAAGCCAGGGATGCGTGGTGGGATAGCCAAGCTGAGCCAGAGATGAGTGGTGGGATAGCCAAGCTAAGCCAGGGCTGTGTGGTGGGATAGCCAAGCTGAGCCAGAGATGAATGGTGGGATAGCCAAGCTAAGCCAGGGATGCGTGGTGGGATAGCCAAGCTGAGCCAGAGATGTGTGGTGGGATAGCCAGGCTAAGCCACAGATGTCTGGCTGATAGGGCATTTATAGAGAAACTCTGAGAATATGATTGACTTGGATGTCAGTTATATGTGGAGAGCAGGAAAATGCGTACCAAATGTGTACTTTAGCTCTTGGATTGACTCTAGTGGTTCTCAGAGCCTGGATGATATTTATGACAATCAAAGATGATGATTTGGATTATAAGGATCTTTAGAAATGAGAACTGAAGTACATGTATATATATAAATATTTTAATTTGCTCAGCTTAGATTAAAGATATGTGACTGGATTTTGGCGGTAAACTATGAATTTCTGGGCTACTTGCTATGGTTGGTGGAAGAATGTGAGTGAGAGTTTAATCTCTCTGTTTAATTTCATTACCAGGTTCAAGATTTGCTGCAATCAGGTAACCATGATCTCCCTATCCGAGAGGACGCAAGTCACAACATTTTTGTGGCTGGTCTAACGGAAAAGATGATTGACAGTTTTGATACCTTCAAGGGTTATTTCCATCCAGCCTCCAGTAACAGGTACAGCTGCACTGTAGACTTTTGTGCAGTAGTGGTTCTTTTGCTATTTGATTTGTCAAGTTCTTTGCTATGTTTTGGCTCACCGGGGATGATAAAAGAGACTATAATATATAATATCCTCTTTAGCTCTCTTACTCTTAGATTTGTCTGCCTGGCCTTCCTGTCAGCTTGGTGGAAGAGTGTTAGTATCACAATATGTCTTTAGTTACTTAGATACTGATCACAGTGAAAACACTTGAAGTATTTTAGTAGATGAGATGTGTCTGGAGAATGCAAATAGTAAATTGTGTAATTCTGAAGAGGATCCGGCATGCGGAAATTGCATTCTTTGGGAGAAAATTTTTCCCTTTCTGTATTATTTGAGCGTAAATCTTTCTCACTTTCTGTATTATTTGAGCGTAAATCTTTCTCACTTTCTGTATTATTTGAGTGTAAATCCTTTTCATTTTCTGTATTATTTGAGCGTAAATCTTTCTCACTTTCTGTATTATTTGAGTGTAAATCTTTCTCACTTTCTGTATTATTTGAGTGTAAATCCTTTTCATTTTCTGTATTCTTTGCGTGTTTAATCTCTCTCACTTTCTGTCTTATTTGAGGGTAAATCTCACTTTCTGTCTTATTTGAGGGTAAATCTCACTTTCTGTTTTGTTTGTGAGTAAATCTTGTAAATCTTTCGTCCTATCTGCATTCTGAGAGTAAATCTTTCTTACTTTCTGTATTTGTTTAGAGTTATTCTTTCTGCATTCTTTGCTAGGATAGCTATGACACTGTAGAGTGTGTTAAAATTGTTGACGTATTTTCACACTTGAACTGAAATGGTATTTTTGTCACCTTGTTTCTCAGGACTGTGGCAGCCACTAAGTTAAATGAAAACAGCAGTAGGAGTCACAGTATCTTGTTGCTGAAAGTTCACAGGAGATGGAAGACGAAACAGTATCAGGGAAAAATTTACCTGATTGATTTAGCGGGTTCAGAGGACAACAGGCGCACAGGGAATAGAGGAATCAGGTTGGTGGCAATATATAAGACAGTGTGAGAGAATTAAATGTGAGGCACTCAATGGGCAGCGGTTCCCAGCCTTTTCTATACCCCGCACCCCTAGAAAACTTCTGGTATATTCTTGCACCCCTACAAAACTAATATCTAGTTTGAAGATGACATGTACACTGTAATTTTAAAATTTCCAAATCCAAATTTTCGCACTCCCTGAAATGTCGTCTCACACCCCCCATTGGGAACCCCTGCTCTGGAGAAATAATCCACATGTTCCCCCAGGCACTTTTGAGATAGAGCCAAAAATAGGTGCATAGGGACTTCCTGTCAGTTTTTGGCATAGATTCCTCCTTGTCCCACTCCCACTGTCATTTTCTTCTTCCCCCTCCTCTTTCCACTGCCATCTCCATTCTCCTCCTCCCACTCCCATCATATTTCCCTTCTATCTCCCAACCCCGTTGTCATTTCCCTCATTCTCCTCCCATTCCCATCTTCATTTCCCTTCTCCCTCCTACTCCCATCCTTATTTTCCCTTCTCCCTCCATCTTCATTTCCCTTCTCCCTCCCACTCCCATCTTCATTTCCCTTCTCTCTCCCACTCCCATTGTCATTTCCTTCTTCCTCCCACTCCCATCATCATTTTTCTCCTCCACCACCTCCATTTCAAATTTCCAATATTGTTCCTATCATCAGAGATGAAAATTTTTAAAAATTGCCCTATGATTTGAAGATTTGTATTTTTCGTCCTTACAGATTGAAAGAAAGTGGAGCAATCAACAAATCTCTGTTTGTCCTGGGAGAAGTGGTGGATGCCATCAACCATAACTTGGTAAACACTTAGGTTTATGATAGCTTCATCTATTGCTGGGCACAAGAATAGCATTTTATTTTTTCAATCAAAGTAAAAAATTAACAAAAAGAAAACGTTCTATGTAACAAAGCCTTGTTGCATAAGAAATAATATCCAAACAATACTATAAAAATTAAAATGCAAAGAAAAAGGGAAGACAAAAGACACCCATGTGAGGCTGTGCTACATACAACTTTTTCTTTTTGCCAATTTTTAACTTTGGTTTAAGCATTGCTGCAGCCCCCTAGTTTTTCTGTGGTTTTTATTATATTTCATACATTTTGCTTTGCATTCTCCACTCCAAAAAATCGATCATAATTTCCTGACATTCGATCACCACAGAGAAAAATACTGAAACTATCTCCGCAGGAAAAACTTGTCAAATGTATAAATTGTGTGTGTTGTCTGAGAGCCGAGGGTGATGTGAGTTTCAGTAATTCTCTCTCTCGTGATAATTTACAAAATGTCACGATTTGGGTAACATTTTGATACTAAACATGAAAGTTGTTGACTATCAGTGCCCTGTGTTTCTACTACATGAAATATTTGTTAGTTGTAAATTTTTAGTAAGTTATGCATGGCTAGACGTCACACATTTGCTAAGCAGTGGCTGTATGCATGAACTGCGTAACTGGTTACATGGTGGTGCAGGCCTTAAATGCATTAGTGCAAAACGCCGCAGGTGTGCATGAACTTTGCGTAAGCCTACATTCACATGTAAAAGGGTTCGTAATTTTACACTTTATCGAAGGACAATTAAATTAGTTACACAATGCGTAACTAGTTTGGGAGAGGGGCGTCTGCTAGAAAGAAAGAAAAAACTAATATTTTATTCCAACCCACAACTTCATGGGCCAAGGAAAAAACTGCTCACCCTCAATCTCTTAGTTTTGTTTTGATCCGCATTGTTTTTTCGTGACAGGGATTGGCCGATAAAAATTATGTGCAGTGTCAATTTTTTTACAGGGGTAAGAGGCAATTGATACATAGGGAGGGGTACGTGTAACTTTAGTGCGTGCATAGCGACTAAATCTGAGTTTACACCTAGGTGGCCGTACACACCACTAAACCTGCACCATAGAACAGGCGGATTTACACCATTGACCAAGTTCATGCATACGGCCACAGAACATCTGCATCTGTAGTGTAGGCAGTCAAAATTTGTTTCATCTTAAGTGGCAGTTTAGAGAGATCTTTTCCTCCTCATCAAGATCTGCAAGATGTTTCAGTACTTTTCCTTCATTGATTCTAGGATTGTGGTTTTGTAGAAACAGTTCTGGTAACGAGAGAAATGCCTAACTTTAAAGCCTTTTCACAGACCGTTGAAGCCAAAATTTCTTCTATATTGAGACTCGTTATGAAGTCAAACCTGTTTGAAAAATGGACTTATTATTTCTTCCTCAGCCAAGAGTGCCCTACAGAAACAGCAAATTGACACGATTGCTTCAGGTAAACATGTCATGATAACATTGTATTAAACTAGGACTAGAGTATAGATTTGATTGTGTTGTATAAATGACAAGCTGTGAATCAATCAGTGTGATGATAATGGCATGGATGAGTGAGATGAGAGTGGAGGTTTGTGCAGGCCATTGGAGAGAGACAGACACAGAAAGATCAAAGTTGCGTACATGGCTATGATGCAGGCCAGCTTTGTGCTTGTCATCCATTCCCTTGTTCAATGGAAATCTTGGAGTTCAAAAATACATAGCGCAAGGGATCGTAGTAGTGGCTTTAGATAATGTAATCATCAAAACAATATGGCCAACGTGTCCAGCTCAATACAGATACGACAGGACTAGTGGAAATATTTGTAGAAAGTGGCCAGTGTTTCAAAGTTGTGTATACAAATTAATATAATGTATGCAATTTCGTTTTGATTAATTTGGAAAAGAACACCAAAACATTTCAGTTCTTGAAAAGCACCAGGATATGCCATTAAGCTATGCCAGGATGGACATTCCATTGTCATCTGTACTTTCCTTCTTTACAGTGGCTATCACCTGTGTATGCACAATTTTTGGGGTGTTTTTGAAAATTCATATAAGATTTTCTGATAAAGTCGGAGTATATAAAAACAGTATGTGCTATGTTATCCCAGATGGTGTGGGGTGCTCTGATCGGGTATGCGAGTGGCCGCACATCGCGGGCAGCCAGTGTATCAATGGGTTGTAAAACAGTCCACATCCGACATATGCGGGGTGATGTGAAATGGTAAAGATCATTGAAATCTTTTTTATAGTTTGGGGCCACTCTCTGTTTTTGTTGGGTTTTTTTGTCTACACCAGAAGAAAAATGTAAATGTGCAGATGAAATGGAGGAATTTTTGGTCGTCCGAGAGATCTCTCAATAGGCTGAACAAGTATGGTCAACTCATAGATTACCAAATGCAATGGCACAAATATTATTCCCTGAATACCAGGAAAGACGAGGGTGTTTTAAGAAATGCATAATTTTTATTTATCTATGGAATTGTTTTGTCTTTGGAGGATATGTTCAAAATTAGGTGTGGATTTAATGTTTTGCATAAAAAAATTATACTTCATTGTTGTGTATCTATAAAGGTGTGAATGGCGCCGAAAAGTTTTTAAAAAAAAACATTGTTTTTGCAAGTGATAAAAGGTGACATACCCCTAGTTTATCACATTTTTGAGAGGAGTACAATTTGAATGAGGATACATCCCGCGAAGTCGAAGGTCCTAAAAATTGTTGCACCCCTAAGCGAACAAGTCACAGTAGGAGATCAACCACTGGAAGATGTAGAGTCCTTCTGCTATCTTGGTAGTATCATTGACAATAAGGGAGGAACAGAGGCAGAAGTCAAAGCACGAATTGGAAAGGCACAGGCAGCTTTCACATCCTTAAGCAAGATTTGGAGAACCAAGGATATATCTCTAAAAACAAAGCTGAGGATATTCAACTCGAACGTGAAGTCAGTCCTGTTGTATGGATGTGAGACTTGGAATGCGTCCCAGGCCTGCATAAAGAGAATCCAAGTTTTCATCAACAGATGTTTGAGGAAGCTACTTAAGATCAGATGGACAGACAAGGTCAGCAATGAAATTGTATGGAAAAGAACAAGACAGAACCCAGTCAGAGAGGAAATTGGTAGGAGGCGATGGAGATGGATCGGCCACACTCTCAGGAGGCCAGGAAACAGCATCACGAAGAAGGTATTGGACTGGAATCCCCAGGGCAAGAGATCAAGAGGAAGGCCGCGCGGAACGTGGAGAAGAGCCAGAGAAAATGATGTGCAACGAAGCGGAAAGACTTGGAATAATGTAAAGAGGCTGGCCCATGATAGAGAGGGATGGAAGGTGTTTGTTGGTGGCCTATACCCTGATCCAGGGTGAGAAAGGCAATGATGATGATGATGACAATTTGAGTATTTTGAGGCGTACAACAAAGATATGAGTCATTGCCAAATAAGAAGCCTGAAAATCTCCAGTGTGGGTTGCCCGATGTTGGTCATTAGGTAAACTGTATAGAAATTGAAAATAATAATTACTTGAATTCAACTCACTCAGGAAGAAGATAGTTTATAAATTAGTAGATGTCTTGTTTCAATTTGTCTATAGAACTTGACCTTCGGATCATATGATTGTACAGATGCAGTTGTCGCGAATGTGGTTTATAGCAAACGACTGCAATTCAAGAGGAAAACACACACTCGACGAACACACTAAACTTTCCTACTGGAATTAATTAAACAACTCAAATGAATTAGTTTTGTCAGACCTGTAGGGCCACAATAATGTATTGAGTTAGCTGAATAAGATAACATATATAAATGAAATGACTATCAGGGTAACTGCAAAATAAGAATACAATTTTAGAATGGACTAAAAGGTCCTAGTACTGGATCAAATATAACTAATGACTCATAGGATATTTAATACAAATTATAGTCTTCGCTGTCTCAGCACACGCCAGCTCCATTGCAATGGCTCCTGTCATATATTCTAATACTGGCACTGCCTGGCTGTGACTCTAGGAGCAGACTCTCATACTGCTGGTAACATCTGAATTCTGACATACAATTACAATGCATACCATTTTTCCCTGGCCATCAAGAACCAGGGAATATCAACAAGAGCGTTGCATGGTGGACAAAGTCCGGGTAGCTATTAGCTGGAGCTCGTCATTTCTAGGCTCCTCATATAGATGGACTGCTCTACTGCGTCTCTGTTTCGATCTGGCTCGAAATTAGCCGACCACTCCGCAGTGGATACTTTTCTGCATGTGATGATGGACATAGGTATGGGCTGACTTTTATAATGTCTAGCCACCTGCAACTACCGTCCAAATCCCTAGATTTGATTGGTGCAGTCATGCGAGCTGAGCTCGCAGTATTAATTTATTCTATTGTGTAAGTCGGTTACGGCCTTGCACTAAGACAGACAAGGTCGTCTTCTAAATAGGTTAATAACAATTAAATCCAAAAATCTTATTAACTTGACTCAGCACAATTCGTGCTTTCACGAACCACTGAATGTCAACAGTCAATTACAACCACCTCACACCCTCTAACAATGCTATTAAATCACGAACTGGAGCTGCTCTGCCATCCCTGGTTTACCTACACATATTCCTTTTTAACCATCTACAGTTTTTATGTCAAAAAAAACACTCAAAACATGTTGCTCACGAGAACAGCTCAAGGACACTTCACTAGATTTTTAAAAAAACTCTGAATTCAACCCGTTGGCCTAGCACGGCATTATAAACTTAACCTGCTCTTGACAGCAGTGGCTAAAATGTTCACATCAGAAAATCATAAGACATTGCAAATATAGTCTAGAATGAACTCTTTGTTATCATTTTGATAAATTTATGCACTACTCAGTTTTGTAGATTTTATGCATTTTAGATTTCAGCATTCAAGTTTGTCTATTTGTTGTTGCTGTCATCATAGGATTCAATAGGAGGCAGTTGTCATTCAGTTATGATCACCAACATTGCTCCAGAGTACCACTACTACTATGACACTTACTGCACTCTCAACTTTGCCACCAAAAGCAAAAAAATTGTCAACACAACCACGACAAATATCAAACAGGAAAGCCCACCAGGTACTGTCAAAAGTCAGCTGTAAAATGATTGCTATGCTGCAGTTGGGGGTGAACTAGGAACTGGTGGCTCCCTGCCTCATTATTATGCATCACACTAAAACACTACTCACCGTGGTATGAATAGTGAGTAGTATTTTAGTGAGATGCATAATAATTAAGCAGCGAGCCACCAGTTTGGTACCTACACCAGCCTTGTTCTGGGAAAGGCTGTAACACGTAGTTTGTACCATTGGCCAATATGGAGTGCTTCCTGTATGTTGTACTTTGCAGTTTGCTGTTGGAGATTGTATGTCAATAGGAGAAGTACACAGAATTTAGTTTCAGTTTCTCTGAAGAAATTCATTCTTTAATACTTTGGTTGCTGAGGCTTTGAAAAATGTACCCTGTCCTGTCAAGTTATAGTTAACATTGAAGATAAGGGTACATCTGTAAGACAGTAACATCTCTTGAAGCCATTAGAACATGTATTTCTATGTGTATGTGACTTTTTTGGGAAGTGATTCATAAAGACTGGATCTGTGAGGTAGTAAATCAGTAGGCTTTCAGTTTGTAATATGATGTCCAGAAAGCAGGAAATGTATGGTACTTTTGAAATGTGTGGCAAGTTATGGGAAAAAGAAAAAATATGTAAAATATGCCACAGACAATGTTAAATTGCTTCAATGAGCAGTCAAATTTTTGTTGATTGATATATAAATCAAGACATGATTACTTGATGAGACATGTATAGTTTAGGTAAATAGTGTAGATAATTCTGAGATATTTAGCCTAACTTCCATAATAAGTTTACTGGACAGTCACGGCATCTCTTCGTTTCAATTCAGTCAAACCAGTGGCAGCTGTTAAACCAATGAAACGACGTAGTTCACCGACTCCAGTTGCTGACAACAAACGACGACGAACTTCCCTGTCTACATCTGATCTCCAGTCATCGACATCCACATTGTCAAATTCAAACACTACATTGAAAGAATCACAGGCAGTGCCATTGCCCAGGTACTTTAGTGACAGTATGAAATTATTCATTTCATGCAAAATTAAGAACAAAAGTATTTTTGTAGTTGAGAAGTAGAAAATTGGGCATTCAGGTGATGGGATTTAACTCTTTCAGGACCTCAGTGTTAGGGGCTTTGGTCAAGTCTGGACGTAATTAATTTTTTCCCACTTTGGGAAAAAACAGCATGGTTCAGAAAAACGCTTACAGAAAAAAATGTATTGATAGTAAAGTAAAATGTTATACATCAAATAAAAGAGAATTGAATGTAGAATACAATATAATTTTTTATACGTCCAAAAGTGTTTTTCACTGGCGCCAATAAATCGGGGATGTGTCCCAAAAGAGTTAACCAATTAAAATTTGTCCCCAGCATGGACAAGTTCCTGTGCCTAGTGCTGTCAGTATTCACATTCAGTTGCTTCACTTTTATTTGATCTTACCTATAGGCATCTGAGGGCTGAAACTGAAAGCTAGCCCAAAGAAATAATGAAATTACCGTGAGAGGCGCAGGTGGCCATTGTCATGCCAACGCGCCATTAAACTCAAACTCACATTTAGTCGGTCCAACAGTGTTGCAATTGGATTATTAAATGGGAGTAATAGTGTTTACGACTTTGGGCAACGAGAGCATTCTCCTGTGCCCAGTATCACGCTGTTGTTTGTTATTGTAAGATTGAACACTTTTACATGAGGCAGGCTTGAGGCAGAAATGCGAGGAACACTTCTTGGGCGCGGGGTAGGGTGTATATAAATGTGAGGTATGTGTGGGCAAGGGGGAGGTCTTCAAGTACGAATTAGATGACATGTATGTACCACCAGGTGTGAAAATAAAAGGGTTTGCGTAAAAATAACCTGAGTCGCTGAGAAGTTTCTGTTGATTGACTATTCACTTGGGTTTACATACCATATGGATTCATAGCAAACAACATACCACATTGTTGATGCATTTAAACGAAACATCTATTATATATTTCAGTAACTTGCAACCTTTGGCATGAGTCACTGACCAAACTATACACTCTTCAGGCCTTAAATTTGGCAGGAAGGTGGCAATTGAGATAAGGAAGATGATGGCTGTAATTAAGAGTTGTTCACTTCAAGCATGTATTTTTTTAACAATAACGTTTATTGCTATGTAACATCTGTATTTTTGCATGTTTGTTTCATTTTACATAATTATATATTTCACAAAATCTCCACCTTTGAACGCAAAAGGCTTTTTTATCAGACCACCTATACTAACCCAATTTTACATGTTCATTTCAAATACCGCGGAGGTTGCACGGAAGTTTTTATTATTTTGATTAGTTTGGTTGTTGAATTAATAGAAGATGCATTGTTTCATCGTGCTGTCATTTTCATCCTCCATCTTGGTCCATTCTGTTATACAGTGGAACTTGGTTATAACGAGAGGTCATGTTCCACCAAAAATGTCTCGTTATACCAAAGGTCTCGCTATTCCAGGAAAGCGTCAAAAAGGCAAGGCAAGGGGTTAAAATACATGTACCCCCACTATGTACAGGACATGCTAACAAGGGAGGTAACCATGAAAAATAATGGTTACCTCTCTTGTTGGCATGTTCTGTCGATCAACGTAGGCCTATTTTACTGTTTATCAAACTGACGGCAGATCTCGGTCCTTTTTTATTGTTGTTGTTGTTTGTTTTGTTTCGTCTTTATGTGCTGACGGTAGCCATGTTTCGATCAAATTACGAGAGAGACAGGTTCAAAAGTTAAAGGCAGACGAGTAATAAATTGGTCGCATGTTTGTGACGAGTGTAGGCATGTGGTCAGGAAGCCTGATGTACACAAAGAGCATACTCCGCGCGGCGATCAATTGCGATCAAAGACCGTGGTGCGAGTAATAATTGCCTTGCGAGTTGTGGCCCCACCTGGCCATCTCTTGCGTAGGCCTAGTAATAAGTATGTTTTCTCTCCCGTCGATCCCATTGACCTCTGCTGTGACAGCACACTACGCACAGCCAGCTCAAAGTGATGACTCATCATTCACTGGGGCAAACTCTTTGATCCGCGTAAATCACTACCAGTAATTTTTTTGGTTGCGTGGATGGTGGCATAGTGTGCGGTCAGTAAGAAAACAAAGCTTCTTTGGTATCAGCAAGATCCCATGATTGGACTGGTGGGCGGGCGTAAGTATATTGTGTGTGGGTGGTGGAAGTAGACAATGCTTGCTAAGCCTACGCAAGACATGATTGATTGGACGGGTGGGTGGGCATAAATTTACTGACTGCGTGGGTGATGGTGTAACAGTGCTGCCACGGCACCTGGTCAGCAAGTAGACAACGCATGCTAGGCCTATGCAAGACATAATTGGACGGGTGGGCAGGCGGGCAAATGTAAATTTATTGATTGCGAGGGGGGTAGTGTAATGCGCTGTCATGATATGTGGTCAGTAAGGAAACAAAGCATTGTCGGCCTGAGTGAGAGGTGACTAGACGGATGGGCGTGCAGTAACAAAGAACAATACATGTACATACAGTATTATGTCTGACTCGCTACACGATGTACTGCGGCCGCTCCCACAATTTGCCGTATGCACTCAGAATTAATTCTCTCGCTATAACAAGTGTTCTGATTATCGATTGCCGTTATTCAAGTATTTTAATATATAGCTTATATAGTAGAAAAAAACGGGGATTTAAAATGTTCTTGCTATAGGCAAAGTTCTCGTTATTAGCAGTGTCGTTAAACATGATGGTCCACTGTAGTACCATGCACGTCATAAAAAGTAACCATGTCAAGCTTGATGCGCAATGTCCTGGTGCGCATGAGTTCTGAAGCAGGACTGCAGATTACTACTTTTATTGTAAGAGAGAGAGCACATTATTGTTTATTCCAGGCAATGCCTGGTACGTCATCTAGTGGTTGAATATTTGAGGTTTTGTAATCTTTATCGTTACATAGCAAAGTGTTTGCTTATAGTCATCTTAGTGGAACATTTCCAACATATTACTCCATACTTATGTGTGTTAGTGTTGCAATACTTTTTGAGCAGTCTTCGAACACTCTGTTTTTGGTGGACACCTGAAGATTCTCAATTTTAAAAAAAAATTTTTATTGTCTTTTGTTGATTTTTAACAATGTTGTCTTTTCCAGTCCTCTTGTGAGACAACATCAAGAGTTTAAAGCAGCCGTCCAAAAGAAACTTCAGGATATGGAAAAAGTATTGCAAAATTTGCAGAAATCCACTGTTGATAGCGTAAGTTCAATGACAATTTTCTTGTAGTATTCATAAGTCTTGAGATTGGAATGTTATGTCATTCTTAAAGTTGTCAGTCATGAACCATCATTTTATTATTCAACAAGTCAGTCAATCAATAAATTAAAAGACTAACTTGACAGCTGGTGAATTTGTGTCTCAAAAAACCTTAGTACAAACTCCATTACACACCCTGTTAGACATTCACGAAATGTGGCAGGTGAGAGACTAGAGAAGGCAGAACAGGCTATGACCAAGGACATGAGGAAGTCAGAGAATGCAATATTTGTAATTGTATTTGTATACTACTTTAATCCCATTTGGGAAATTTGCCTTTGTGTCAATGCACCCAGTTACAATTGGAGCAGGCCACAGTGCGGCACCGGTCGGCAGTGGTTTTTTTTGGGGTGGGTGGGAGTTGAGGGGGAGTGGTAGGGATGAATTTTAATTGATTTTGCCCGGGCAGCAGCCTGTTCGGCCTCCTCTTTTCGATTTCCAACTGCCAAGGTATCTTTAACATGCACACAGGCCCTCTGAATTTTTTCGTCCTTATCCAAGAAGACTAGGTACTTGATCCTACCCCACAATAGGATTAAGGACAAGAAAATATGAGAAAAATCCCAAACTTCCAACATGCCTGCACAGGCCAGGTTTTGAACCCGGTACCCTTGGCATGAGAGGCGAGCACCTTGCCTCTAGACCACCTTGTCCCCAATTAGCATTGAGATAAATTTGATCTGATAATGAAAGTTTTTACTTGATTGCTCCTTTTGGAACCGACGAGTCGTGCTGAAGTGTTTTTGCGCGCACACGCACTTGCACGACATGGGCATGCAAACCAAAGTTTCTGTTAGCATCAGAAAGTGACAGATAAAAGTAGAAGAGGTTAATGGATGTGTTGAATTTTCCAATGAAGACAGAAAACTGACCAAGTGTTTACAGTCTGAAGACATAGCAAGCTTTCTTGTGCAGGTGGCCATGCCAAGTACTCAGCTATCAAATGTCCAGTCTTCACAGTTCACCCCTACCTGCAGCAAGTCAGACAAGCACAAGTTCCGGTGTTCCACGTCTGCCATGAGTGCTTCACCTGACATCATTTGTCCAACCCCCGAACTGAGTATCGGCCACTCAAAACTGGCAGGTTAGAAGTTTATTACACAATAGATCAAGTTAGCTGCCAGATCTGTCTGTCTATATGGACTTTACATTGTGTAAAGGCTGCCATTATTCACCATCATTACTGGCGAATACTACCCGTGTTTATCCTCCAGTGTTGTTGTTGACTAATTATAGAAAAAAAAAAAGCCCTGGATTTATTCCCTATTATTTTTGTTGGATAAAAAACAAAAATTAAACAGAGTTCTAATAAAAAGACTTTTATAAGAAAAGAAGAAAAAAAACAACCTCCCTGGCTGAGAATCAAACCTCGGTCTTCCAATTGAAAGGCGAAGATACTAATCACTATGCTACTGTGGACTCTGTTTAACTGTGAAGGAATTCTTCCAAAAAAGAGATCACTAAACCAAGAAACCAGAATCTTATTCGCGGATGTCTGCAAATAAATACTTTGTATCCATTTAGTCAATGAAAGTCCATTTTTATTCAGAAAATTCTCTCCAATTTCAAGCCATGCCATCGTTTTAAACTTGTACGCAGCTTACAAATGTTAACCAGGAGAAGAGTCTGAATCAGGTGAGATCACTCGCAAGACAAAGTCTATGCTGGAAAAAAAAGAAAATCCTCTGGGAAATTTTATTCGCCAGTATCGGTGGATAAACACTTTGTTGTGCAAACACAAATTTGTACAAATCAGATCAAAATTGACAAAACTAGTTCATGTATTAAAATCACTCGATGTCCAGTTGCAAAAATTAGGATGACTGCCATTTCCTCAGCAGTGAAAAGTAAACCCATTCAATAATGATTGATGTGGGTCATGGCACTTGTAACCGCAAGTATAATTTTAACATCAAAGAAAATCTTCAGGATAAGCCGTCCCCAAACTTGTTAAATTCTGCAGGTTCATTTTCAGGAGATCAAAAGATCACCTTTCGTGATCTGCATTAAGCACTAATGTGAGTACTTTTTTGCATTTTTCTGTTCAGTTTTTGATGAAGGGTTAAATTTTCATACCTATCAGGGAGGAACTTTCTGTGACGACTGTAGAACATTTGATATCCTTAGTCCAGCATGAAATAATGCCAACTTCTTTAGACTTTACTGTAAACAAGCAGGCTGCAGACAATGTTTATATGCAGGACCGGGGTTTGGTTTGGTGGGCCTAGTTGTGCACCTTTCTTTGTTCAGAGCATTGTAACAAAATGTTTTTATTTTCTTCAATCAACCAGAAATTAACACTGGACATGAAATAAAATGTGTGCTGTCTATATAACATAAATTCTTGGGTGTAAGCTTCACAGAAACTGACATGCAAAGATTCAGAAAGGATGTGGGAAATTCAGCTTTTTGACGGTACAGCCATGAACAACCACCAGTACAGAGTTACACTTTGTTCAGGTTTGACTAAAGTATGCTAAACCGTTTGATTAAGAGCAGAGTAAACAATGACCTCCACGCTTTCTTCTGGTATGGAAGGTCATGGGATGGAAACTTCCACAGCCAGGGGTTATAGAATGTTCATCTCTGTCTTAGTCAAATATGGCAAAAAGAAAATGTTGTACATAGCAAAGCCTCGCATAAGAAATAATACTGAAGCAATACAATAAAATGCAAAGAGAAAGAAAAGACAAACCAATATTTTGGTTAAAAATCATCTACAAGGAAAAAACAAAACAAAAAGATGGAAAATTGAATAAATAAAACAAAATGGGGAACAATAAAAAATTGTAGAGTATGAAATATTTGTAGAATATTAAATCAATATGACCAACAATCTACGAGTCCGGACTTGTAGTTCCTGTGCACAGCACGTCCGTTGCATACAACTTTTTCTTTTTGCCTTGTTTTGACTTTGCTTTAAGTCTTGCAGTGACCCCATATTTTTTTCTGTGGTTTTTGTAAATTTCATCTCTGACTTAGACTGTAAATGACTTTTCTTTCAGACACCACAAATCTGTTGTCTCATCGTCATCTTCACCTGATGGGAACAGGAAAAAAGAGTCAGAAATTAAAGCTGAAAAAGGCAGCCAAACCAAATGTGGATGATCCAAGTTGTAGTATTTTGTTCCCCAACTCACCGACTCCCAAGAAGAAGACACGCCGGAGTTCAGAATCTACACCTATTAAGAAGAAGACGGAAAAGGCAGCCAAAAAGTTTCATAATCCAGAGCAGTTTCAGAGAAGTAAGTGTTATTTGTTTGTAGGTTCTACCGTAAACTAGTTAGGAGAACAGAGAGTTCATCATTTTGAAGTTCCCACTGACTAACTAGAGAATTGAGATTTTGTATTGAATATGACTATAAGATATCTTAGAAGTCACATTAAAATTGAAAGAGAATATAATTTCCAGTTCTTTTTATAGCCCAAGAAACTGAAGTTTCTTTATTTTTTGTCTTTACTGGGTGAGGTATCTGTCAAACCATCACAAAGTAAATCTCTTGATGCTAAAGAGCCCTGAGAACTGAAACACGCAGTACATTTAATATTTATACTGTGGAAGCACCATCCCTCTGGATGACATCACTGTGGGCGTCATAATGCACGGTTATTGGCGAAGGCAATGAAAGGGAATTCTCAAACTTGGCTTAACTTGTAGCAGTTCACACAGTGCTAGCTGCATTACTCAGTTTCATGATCCAATTTTTGGTTCTACAACTCAAATTCTTGATCTACAGTGGAGTCCATTTAAATTGAACTTTGATAATCCGGATTTCTTTTAAATCAGAGTCATTTCAAAGTCTGTTTTTTTTTTTTTTCTACTTTACATAATCTGTGTTAATCTTTTTTCTATAATTCAAATTTGAACTGACCAATTCCTGATATTTTGAAATCATCAAGTTTGCACACCCCAACATAACTTTGAATTCCTGCCGACTGAAAACCTTGGTACCCACAAAAGCCCGGTTCAAACACTTGTACACATGTACCCTGCTTACATAATACATGTCTAATTCATGTCCCAACCAATTCAAATTATGTGGTCTCCACTGTATTTGTTGTCAAGTTAATCCCTAATTCACAATGTGCATTGCTCTGGTCAGATGCAGATTTCCTGAATGTTCTGAATACAGCCAGTGTCAAGGAGCTACAGCAATTGCAAACTGTGGGCATCAAACGAGCAAAGGCAATACATGATTGGAGGGAATTGCATGGCCCTTTTGACTTTGTAAGTTGTCAGCTTTCCTGCTAGCTTGTTCTTGTCTGTAGACTATAAAGCATTGTCATTGTCACTGAAATGGTTGTCGCTGGGTCACTGAGTGTGGAGATGTGTTTCTGTGTTTCCCATTCATTCTATGACTGCCATAGGCTGGCTAGTGTCCAGTCATGTCCACCCATGCAGTTTTTTGTTTTTATTTTGGTGGCAAAAATTATATTATCTATATCAATAGTCTGGTGGTGACCAGTAATTCATCTTTTGGTCCCTGATTTTGGAGATATGATCTCAAGAATGACTATTGGGGTACTAGTGTATTTTGTATACTTCTTTAATTTTATTTGGGAAATTTGTCTTAGTGTCATTGCAGCCCAGTTACAACTGGAGCAGACATATCGTTACCACGGTGTAGTGCCGGTCGCCGATTGTGTGTTTTTGGGGGGAAGGAATGGTAGGGATTTTTTAAATTTTTATTTTGCTTTTGCCTGGGCAGCGGCCTGTTCGGCCTGCGTTTTGATTTCCGACTGCCAAGGTATCTTTTAACGTGCACAACAGGCTTTCAGAGTTTTTATTCCTTTTCCAAGAAGACTAGGTGCTCAATCCTATCTACCACAGGATCAGGGACAGGATATGAGAGTATGAGAAAAATCCCAAAATTCCAACATGCCTGCATTGACCTTGAATCGAACCCAGTGCCCTCGGCATGAGAGGCGAGCACCTTGCCTCTAGACCAACATGTCCCCAGTGTGTATATGATCTCACAAAAACTGTACAACAGTTTGAAACATTTCACATCTCATTTTCATTGAAAGTGAAGTACTGTATTACTACATGTGTAATGCAAATTCTTTATCTTTCCAGATTGATGCCCTGAAGGAAATACCAGGTTTTACAGACAAATATTTGAAAAATTTGCTACGGGTGAGTGGATAGGTTGTTGGGTGGTGTTATTTCTCTACTGTACAAAACATAAGTACATGTAGATCTAGGTGAGTTTAACCTGATCTCTTGAATGTGTAAATTTAGCATTATTCCCAGTAATTGCATTTGGCAATTATGCCTGATTAGGTGAATTTGGTATTATGCAATTTATTGTTTATTACTGATAATATTGACGTAATAATTCAATTTTTTTTTTTCAAAATGAGAAATTGGCATGCTTGACAGCCCAAAGTTATGTTTAAATAGGTTAGGGGTGAAATTCTGTAAAACTAAGGTTTAAATGTTTTTCAAAACATCATAACTTAAATCTAAGAAAATTATTCAGTTTTTGTTCTTTTTCCAGAAAACAGTAGTTTACCATGTGTCCCTCAATATACAGTGTAAAAGTAATTTTGCCTTAAACAGTGGTACTGTCTTAGGCAGTATGGTAGACTTTGGTTTGTGTACTGAGCATTGATAAATTACTGGTGATACAGGCAGACTGAACAAAATACACTAGCACAGGGTCTCAGTAACTTCTCCATAGAACAGTTCAAACATTGATACATGTATGTGTTCTGATTTGTGGGCATTTGATATACATCAAATGGTGACATCAAATGCTTCAGTTTCTCACGCTTGAATTTTGTCAATAACTGTCTTTACTTCCACTGATTCAAGTGCATCTATACAATTCACAAGTGCTCCACCTTCGAATGCAAAAGGCTTTTTTATTAGGCCACCTTCAGTAATCAAATTTTGCATGTAGGTTTCAAATACTGTGGAGGGTGCACCAAAGTTTGGATTTTTTTTTATTGGTTTTGTTTTTGAATTTATAGAAAATGTAGTTTCACGATGCTGTCAACAGGTCTAATTTTCATTCTCCATCTTGGCTCTATTCTGTTACAGTCTTGTACATGTCATAAAAAGCATATGAAGCGTTCAATTTGTGCATAGTCTCATAGTGCACATGAGTTCTTAAGCAAGACTGTAGAGATTTAGAAAGAGAGCACAGGTTTATTCTGGGCAATGCTCGGTACATCATCTGGTACTGTAGAAATAAACAACACTGAGTTTGCTTGCAGAATCTGAAACTGCTGGCATGATCCAGGGTTTCTGTGACTGTGACCAACTCCTTTTCAGCATTTTCTGATCACCGTCTTGTTTTTGGTTTGTCCTCACAGAGTAACCTGGTCACACACAGCCAGAACATTGAATGCTGAAGCAGGAAAGATCTGCAGGGGGAATCAGCTCAAAAAGAGCCTGAATGTGAATCTTATTGTTTTCTATGCTATCAGTGAAAGTACGACCTTAATCTGTTTAACCTTGCAGTGGCACTGCAACCAGGCTTTGCCACGCCATCAATGGTGCTATAGTAACATACTAAATCTGGACACTTGTAAGTTATCTTTTTCTAAAATTCATAATTATGTTTGAAAAGACAAGTAAAAAAAACCCATATGATTACCAATCACTATTGAATGCAGGTTTAGGACCATTAGGTAGATCAATGTTCATTCCTGATGTTCCAGTGAAAGGCTCAGACATGTGTGACTGAATCTTTAATCCACTCTTTCCTATACATGTATATTAGATCTAAATCATTATCACCTCAAACTTACATTATGTGAGAGGCATTATTTGTAACCCCTCACAATGCTTCGTTGATGTCCAATATCTCATCTTGAAGCCTTTGATGGGTTAAAAATATTTCAAACGTGTGTTGAGCAATGTAAAAGTGAAGCGACACCCTCAATATTTTACCCCTGTTTTACTTTTAAACAGTAACAGAATCTGATAACCATCTCATTTCATCAGCTTAACTAGTCTAGCAATGGCCAGCGGTCTAAAGATTCACTTTACGGGGGAGCTGGGAGTTACTGCAGAATTATTTTATCAATATGCCCCACCATGAGGGTCAATATTGTCAGAAGATCAAGATAAAGAATTCTGGGTCAAGCTTCGCATCCCAGAACATGATGGAATTTTTGTTTTGTGTTTTGAATTTTACCAGCCAAAATTTTTATAGCTCGTCTTTTTTTACCATGAGCAGAATGAAAATATTTTGTCTCAAAAACTGTCCTTGGATTTATTTCAAATTATGCAGTTGCTCATACATCTTACTATAATGGAGCTAGAGGGTGAACATGTAAGCAGCTAAAACTTCAAAGCTGCGTGGCTGAAAATTATGAAACTTTGTGTAATGTCTCACTTTTTGACATTGAGTTACGTGGGCATATAAATATCCATTTTTGACAAAAATCAGTCTTTAATATTATTTGTTTGCGACTTTTTGAGCAAAAACAGAGACACATTTTCACCAAGTAGAATCAAAAAGCATGACAGGAAATTGAAGATAGTTTTTCCAAAACTGGGTTAGTCAAATTTTGCATCAGTTATGGCCTCTTTGATGATGTGCAACGAAGCGGAAAGACTTGGAATAATGTAAAGAGGCTGGCCCATGATAGAGAGGGATGGAAAGTGTTTGTTGGTGGCCTATACCCTGATCCAGGGTGAGAAAGGCAATGATGATGATGATGATGGCCTCTTTGAGATAGCCATTCAAAATTAGTGTAAGATGCTATGTAAGTGTTCAGTTAAAACTTGCTTTGTCCCATCTTTACCTCGAGATAAAGTCAATTCTTGATGTTAAATATACTTTGTAACAAACAACACATTAGAAACAAAGTTTTTAACCTACATTTCTCTATGACACATTGACAGTGTCAGACTAACAGTAGACAGAAGGTAAGGTATTGCTTGGTTACTGTGGGTATGCAATGGATACCAAGTGTACTAAACATAGAAAACAAGGCCCAGTGCCTTTGCCAACATGCTGCTGTTCATTAATGTATAAAACAATGTGTATCAAATGTATGTACAGTATAAAAATGTGATGGCAAATGTCCATCCCTTAGATGACTGGGTGAATAGGAGGGATGCAGCAGCAAGGATTTAGTGAGAGCCTGAATTTGTTTCATACTTAAAGCTTTTTGTTGATTTTTTACTGCGTGACTGAATGAGATAGATTAGATGTGTGCTGTCAAATTTCGTAAGCAAAACATCCTTTACACTTATGATTTGTGTTAATTCTTGACCTTTTTTGGGTTTTGCTTTTGTTATGTTGTCTATGGTAAATACACTGTAAATGCAAGAAATGAATAAACAGTGCTCTCCAAATAATTGTTCTTTTTATTCCTTCTTTCTTTGGGGCTGAATGTTGTTTGTTTCAGTAGTTTCACTTTGGAGGATCTGCATGAATGAAAAAAATATTTAGCATTTTTGATAAATATTTCTCTTTCAATTGTCCTGCATGTCAGTGCAAGCTTCAATACAAGGAAATAACTATAATGTATAAATTGTTCCAAATCATAATTTTGTAAGCAATGTACATGTAGGCTATCAATACATGTAAATCATTTTTTGGTTGAACTGGGTCACACACTATACACTTCTACGGGCCTTCTTCATTTTGTGTCAAGATATCAGGTGGATTAGGTGTGTAATTTGAAAGTATTACATGCACTAAGAAAAAATTCATTGCTCTAAAAGTTATGACCACATGAAACTTCAGTCCTTGATTTCTCAGAAGTTGACAGGAAGCAGTTAGAACCTTTCATTCTAAGGGAACCGAATGCCATGTTCTGAGAAAAATTATTCGTTTTCTTAGCTGATCTAAATAATTGACCAAAAAAAAAAAAATGTGGAATGTACATTAACTCTTTCTCTACCACACATTCTGGGCAGTATTCCACGGTTGGACTAAGCTATATTTCAGCCACCATCTTGTTCCCTCAATAGACAACCAAAAAATATGAAATTGCGTGAAAATGAATGTAGATTCAAAATATTCAGGTTTGAATGTACAACATTGAATTGTATTTACAAAAATTGTGTTTCGTAAACACTGAATTGGAATTGAATATGAATTTCATGAGCCGCATTTTGCGGCTCGCGGTAGGAATCAGGATTTCGCTTGAGCCGCAAAATGCGGTTCGTGGGAGGGAAAGAGTTAAATGAGAAATTTTCTAGAAAAGTTTTTTACAATGACATATCTTGATGCAAATTGGTAGGTTTTTTCTTGCCTTATATTTGGCAGTTGTGTCAGTTTTTTTTAAAGAATTTTCTTTTTCACCAGAAATTCATATAATCCTGTATTTGTAAATGAACATTTTCAAAAATCTATACATGTATTTATACTAATACACATGTACATGTATAAAATATAGTTTTCAATGCATGGACAAAGTGTATTGACAAAATTTTAGTCTGCATGCAATTTTGAGACATTTAAACTGTCAGAAGGTATAGCTTTGTAACATATATATATGTTTGTATATGATTTTGAAACTCAACATGGCAGATGGTTATTTGGGATTTGAGGAAGTCCCTCATACAAGTATCTATAAATAATTCTCTTAAAAGTCAGAAAAAAAGTTTGTTCATGGAATGCTGGGATGGCCTCCTCAACATAGCTGCACCCATTGCCTGTTGCTTGGTGATGTGTGGAAGTGATTTTGAAGCCAAAAAAATACATCTGCATATTTATATAGATCTTCTATGCATGATGTTCCTTGGGGATCAGGTACAGGGTGGTTGAAGGGCCAGGGTTGAAAGGGTGAACAAGATTCATTCAATGGCAGGCCTACTGTTTGTGTGCTCAGGGTGCGTGGTGAAGTCTCCGAGACACAGAATACCAAGACGAGCCATTATAATTTCTTCCCACTACACATGTATGTCCACAAATTGCATACATATGTAATACTGTATACACACGGCAAGTACTACTTTTTTTTGTTCAATTATGAAGGGGTGTTGTTCAAATTGTTGCATTGTTGACATCAGTGATAAGCGTGCAAGTCGCTGGAGGGAATATGATGTATTGATTCATCTTGGTATCCTGTGTCTCAGGTTAAGTGCTACAGAATAAGGTAGAAAATTTACAGTCGTCCAATTAAGTCTAACCTGTATCTTATTTAGTTCCATGCACTTGAACTTTTTCCACCACCATCCATCCTTGAACAAACATTCATTCAGGATAGAAAACAAAAATAAATTTTACATGTATTTTGGTCATAAAATAACAAAAACAATTTTTGACATGAGTTCATTTCAAATTGTTTATTTCTTCAATATACCATAATATAATGTATAAATCTGGTGTGATGTTTGGGAAAAATCTAGCACTACAATTGTTTTTAAAAGAAACAAACGGATGCCATAGACACTTCTGACACATCTAGATAAATTAAATACTATCACTTTTATTTTGCCACATATATCTCATAAATCAGCATTTCTTTTCAAAGTGCAAAACATTTTCAACAGGAAGATCTATACAAATGGTGCCTGGGTTAATTTAACAATTTACTTCTCAGACTAGTGTCCCCTGGTAAGTTATTTCAACAACAAAAACAATTCTGATTTCATTCTTTCCCAGTCCCGAACTTGTCCCATTTCACAGCTTCAATCAATCAGAACCACAGTTATTTGTTCCAACAATTAATGCTTTCAAATTCAAAGGTTAGTATCAAAAGCAGCAGCCGCAGTAATCATAAACACTCACACTTTCGTGCCAATTGTAAAGGGAAAAAAGAAAAGCTACTGCCATGTGTCTGTTGAATCCAAATGATACCTACATAATCAAATTACTATCACATGTATAAATATGAAAAAAAAAAAAAAAAACTTGTACTCATAGTTCTCCTTAAAAACTAACATCATTCCTGCATGTTGAGATTACTTACATCAGTATCACTAGATGAAATGTAGGTATCTTTTAAACAACAACAAAAAAAAAAAAGGACACAGTGCTTTTTCTCCAAGTCAAGCATACACAGCCGACAGTGATAAACTATATCCTCATCACTTGAAAAACAACTGCAGAATCATTTGTTCTTCACAACACACCATTGATTGAGAGCTGGCTGGCCTTCAACTCACAACTGATCCATCCTTCAGCTGACACACTTGCCGCCAATGGGTCATTTGAGACCTGGAGTGGAGATGGCAAATTGTTACAGAAAACAGTTTCATTATGAAAACTTTTATTTCATTAACAACAAGAAATGGTCCACACATTGCACTCTGCACTTTCGAGATAGAGCCAAAAAATAAAAGTAGCCAGGCAGGGTCTTCCCGGTCCTATATCAATTTTGAGCATAAATTGAGTCCTCATTCATTGCTTTATGCCTGGGCAAAAGGATTTTAATTAATTCTGGCTATGCGCGAAGGGAGTATGGAACGACATTTCTACAGACAAACAAACAAACAACAAAATAACCCGGTATGCCGGGTACCTCAGCTAGTTAAATTCACTCCTATCTACTTTCTTTCCTAGAACATAAGTTCTCATACTGCCCTCTTTGAAAGATATTGACCAGTGGTTATAGGATACTAGAGACACCAGTGTATATCATGACATTACAACAAAATCTATCGTTAATTGCCAAATTATGGGTATTTTAACAAAAAATTTATGATTTAAAATGGTTATTTTGTGGATGACCTGCTCAAAGCGGCTTTTGGCAGTGAGTCGGTTAAAATTGGTTACAGATCTCCCATAAGATTGACCAGTTTGAGCAACCATACTGCAAGTGCAAACAAATTCATGTTGACTTACCAAATCTAAGTTTACATTCTTTCAGAGCCTCATTAAAGCCTGCACACAGGCTAATATCTGTTTGTGTTTGGGTACATTCCAAAAATTGCTGGAGTTGATACTGGCAAGGGTTGGCATTGGGATCATAGTGCTGTTGTTGTGGTTGGATTGGGACTGGGGCGGGGGCAGGGGCAGCCGCTGGTGCTGGAGCAGCCTCCTGACTCTGTCCACCTCCTCCACCACCTAAAATCGCACCACTAAGAGTGTGTCCCTGAAGAGGAAACAAGAGAAACAAAAAAATGTAATACATTATATAGTACAAGAAACCATCATTCCCAGGCTTAACAAGAGGAAAGTTTTCTGTTCCCATGATAGTATTATAAGAAAATGAAATAGTTTTTCTGCTGCACTGAAAAGTTAAAATTGGTTTTGATAACATTGAGGACCTTTAGGGACATAGGGAAATCTTGTAACAACAATTACATCCCAAATGAATACTGGGCAATTAGTATTATGTAATTTGCAATGACAACCAGCCCACCAAGCATCTACATACAACTTATAGTAAGAAATGCAAGAAAACTGAAAAGAACATACCACTGCTGAGCCGACAGCCACCCCAGCTGCTGTCGTTGCCATCTGAGCAAACAGACCTGGCTGTTTAGGTTGGGGTGCCATGGGTGCCGCTGCAGCCGGGGGTACTGGTGCTGGTACCGGGGCGGGGGCAGGGGGCCGTCTAGCAGGTGCAGGAGCTGCAGACCTGGTCAGTACAAACAAAAAGCTATCTCAGTGTTTCATTCATTTCAACAAAATGAGACTGGACCATTTGATACTTTGGTGAACATCACAACAGGTCAATCGGAAAAATGTCTGAAATGGCAATCTGAATAAAACCACTAATGACTAAGGTTCAAGAATAACACTCAAGTAGAAAATTATGGCCACACATGTTACGGTACCTCCATGTGGGTAACCTGTTTGCTCTTTCTCCCTATCGTAACCTCCACTCTCAATGCCCCACCCGAGTAAAATCAGAGTCAAAGCCATCAAATCCACCGGTTTATATTATATGCATACGATACACGTATGAGAAATTATCCACCCTATTTCACTGATATTATACTGATGTTATAACAGATCTAGCATTCGTTTGGGCTTCAGTCGGCATTTATTAATTCATGCATGTTTCGGCTGCTACATCAAGTGAACACACCCTCAGTTTCTTAAAAAAAAATCAGTTGATATTTTTCACACGATCCATAAAAGGAAAAATCACATATTATCCTTAGTCAGAATTCTGAGCAGGGAATCGCTGAGCCATGCGTTTACTATAATACATCCCCACAGAGGACAAACTTACCAGGGGAGGCTCTGCCCATCTACAACTCCCCAGCTCCTAAAGTTCTGTCCTTGTGGGGGTCCATATACCCCAGCAAATTTGGCTGGGGCATGTGCATCCCCACCCTTATGGTGAGAGTTGGTTTCGTGTCTGGAATTGCAGAACGCAGATGCGCAAAAAAATAGGGGGCTAAAGTGCACTACAGCCAAAAAACGTGACACATCCACATCCGAATCAGTTCCATAAAATGTTTATTTAAAAAATTCAGAAAGTCTGAGTGCAGTCTTTCTAGATCTGGGTCTTGATCTAGATAGATTTGGGAGGAGTTCCAAATGAGTCAGATAATAGGAATACTATATATACTGAGATATGAAAGCTTTGCAACGAACTTTAAACCGCTATAACATTTGAACTACTACCAAATAGGATCGAGTGAAATAAAAAGTCTCTTCAACTAGTTCAAACTTCATTCAAGATGTTTAAATCACTGACTCTAACTATGCACATAAATTGAGATTATCTGCCCAGGTTTGCCAGGACTTCCTTGATCAACAATGGTTAAACATCCTGCTCTATAACCTCATCGAGTCCATTTGGGACATGTTGGGCAGAACATTGGCGGTAGCCCAAATCAATAGTGTCCAAGATCTTTCGGCTGCTCTGATTGCAGCATGAAATGACACTCCTCAAGACAGAATTGTGAGAGTGGTCAGAACAGGCGGTCCTAGGCTTTTATTCAGGCTGAGGGTGGCCATACCTGGTACTGACCCAAATGGCATGAAGAGAGACCATAAAGTTATTGTAACAAACAAATAAATAAATTTTTTACAGAAAAAGTTATCAACTAAATCTGATGCCTCGTTTTTGTCTTTGAATTTGCTAGTTTTATTTTTGTTAAAAAACTTTTCTGTCTTTAGAGAAATATATTACTATTGTTATTATTATGAGTTATATAGATACATTGTTACGTTATTGTTCACATATTGTCATTTTGTATTACACAGACTTCCATCATTGTGACGTATGAGTCAAATCATTAAAGGTCTGCTCAACCGACCAAATACTTCTTTTCAAGTTATTTATGATGGAAGTCTGTTCCAATGCCCAGTGGAAGGGAATAGCCTAATTCTGTCCTTGCACACTCGAGCAGCTCTACGTCGGATTGCTCCGTTCCTGTAGATTTTTTTTATTTGCCTCCTCATCGCCCAGACCAAGACCGTCAGGGATGCCATCGATAGCATGTCCCATAAGAGGGTGTGCCTATACAACTCCTGAGGAACACCCCATCGATGTGGCTGTCGTACTGCTACAACTGCACGGCAAAGAGCATGAGTCTCATTCCACTGCCAAAGTGGAAAAGGTCAAACGACCTACCATTTCCCTCAGTGGCACCACCCAGACGTGGAATTACTTCAAAGCCAGATGGAACGAGTACAAAACCGCCACAAAAATTTTTGGGGAGGAGGTGGCCATTCAACTACTAGAGTGCTGCGATGAACATCTTCGACGAGATCTGACACGGTCAAACGGCGGCTCACTCAGCCACAAGCCAGAAGAGGATGTCCTCGAAGCTATCCGCAAGTTAGCTGTGAGGGAGGAAAACATCATGGTCCTCAGAGTCGAACTGTCTAACATGAGACAGGACCGAGACGAGCCCATACACAACTTTGCAGCTCGTCTTAGGGGACACGCATCCCAGTGCAAATTCCTAGTCACCTGCAACTCGTGTCAAACAGAGGTGTCATATATGGATCAGCTCATCAAAGACTGCATCATCCGCGGTATTTATGAAAAGGAAATCCAGCTGGAAATTCTTGGCAATTAAAACCAGGAAATGACCTTAGAACAACTAACAAAGTACATTGAAGCAAAAGAGAGTGGCAGGAGGAGCGCACACCGGTTGCATGACTCCGAGCCCCGACCCACTAATAACGCTGTAGCAGCAGCCACCAGCGCCTACCGGGCATCCCAAAAACCGTGCGGCTACTGTGGTAACAAAACCTACCATGGTAAAAAGTTCAAGGAGAGAGAACAAAAATGTCCAGCAGCAAAACACACATGCAAAAAATGTAACATAACTGGCCATTTTGAGAAAGTGTGCCGGAGAAAAGATCGGAAGGACAAAACAAATGAGTGTGAAGATCAGACTGATTTTTTGTGCACTTTAAGTGACGATACAAACTTTGACGAGAGTTTCGATGTGAATGTTGTTGAAAATGACAATGCCAATGGTGCCATGAATGAACATTTTGTGCATTATCAACATACTGATATCAATGTTACTGAAAATTATTTCAATGACGTCATAAATGAACAACTTATTCATAATGATAATTTTGATGATCATGTCAATGATTCCATGCAGGCTATTGATCCTAACACAAAAAATCATGGAATTATACTAACCACTGACACTAATGGCATCTCATTAACACCCATAGGACATCACATCTATGAGTCACACAGATGGATCCAGCGTCATTCTGACCCACAGCCTTACATGCGGGTAAAGATCAAGGCCGACCCTTCAGGCTATAAAGCCATAGACATACCCTACCCACCCATCAGAAAAGCACCCACTGAGTACGTAGCAATAGCAGACACAGGCTGCCAATCAAGCCTTGCTGGTGTGGAACTCCTAGAAGAGCTAGGTCTGACTGAGACGGATTTGGTGAAAGTCACCATGCGCATGAGCGCAGCCAACAACAAGAGTATAAAAATTCTTGGGGCATTACTCCTCCACATTACCGCCATGGTTGATGAGAAGAGTGGCAAGGAGGTCAGCACCCGTCAGATGGTGTATTTCACGAATGACACCCACAAACTATACCTTAGTAAGAGTGCCTGTACTGACCTAGGCGTAATCTCAGAAAATTTCCCAACTGCTGGAGAGATTCAGACCCCTCCCATTGAAAGCAGTGACGATCACGCGGGGATTAAACCTAATGCCCGAGCACCGTGTGGATGTCCCCTACGTCAGCCTCCACCCACCATCCAATCAGTGCTGGAACTACCCCTCCCACTTACTGAAGAAAACCGCTCTAAAATAGAGAATTATTTAAAAGAGCAATATGCCTCATCTGCGTTTAATGTATGCACCCACCAACAACTGCCCATAATGACAGGACCACCTATGCACCTTATGATAGATCCAGATGCAAAGCCCATAGCATTTCACACACCATTACCCGTCCCCCTACATTGGATGGATGACGTCAAAGCTGATCTAGATAGAGACGTGAGACTAGGTGTGATAGAGCAGGTCCCAATGGGAGAACCAGTGACTTGGTGTCATCGCATGGTTGTTTGTGCTAAAAAGGATGGCAAACCACGGAGAACTGTGGACTTCCAGCCTCTCAACAAATATGCTGCCAGAGAGACTCACCACACGCAGTCTCCTTTCATTCAAGCCAGATCAGTGCCGCAGCACACCAAAAAGACTGTTCTCGATGCCTGGAACGGCTATCACAGTGTAGCATTGCACGAAGATGACAGACATTACACGACATTCATCACCCCTTGGGGGAGATACAGGTACAACGTTGCGCCCCAAGGCTACCTCTCATCAGGGGACTGCTATACCCGCAGGTACGATGAAATAACATCTGATGTCAGAAACAAAACAAAATGTGTAGATGACGCATTAATATGGGCTCATTCTCTCAAGGACAGTTTTCATCGTACGGTCCATTGGCTCAATTTGTGTGGGGAGAATGGCGTCACACTGAACCCAGGAAAATTTGTTTTTGGAGCAGATACTGTTGTATTTGCAGGATTCGAAATTTCCGCAACAACAGTAAGACCGTGCCCAAAACTCTTTGAGGCAATTGAAAATTTCCCGACACCGAAGAACTTAACTGATCTTAGATCATGGCATGGGCTAATCAATCAAGTGTCATACACTTTTGCTTCAGCAGAGATCATGCAGCCCTTTAGGGAACTTCTCAGCTCAAAAACCCCATTCACATGGAATGAAGAACACGACAAATTGTTTGAAACCTCAAAAAGAGTCATTATCAAGGGCATCACTCATGGTGTTGAAATTTTTGACAAAAATCGCCCTACATGCCTTGCCACCGATTGGAGCAAGTCAGGCATTGGATTTTGGTTGTTGCAAAAGCACTGCCAATGTAAAACTAGCAAACCATTCTGCTGCAAGAACGGGTGGAAAATAGCGTTGGTCGGGAGTCGCTTCACCACCCCGGCAGAATCTCGATATTATCCCATAGAGGGAGAGGCGTTAGCAGTTGTGGACGCACTAGAAAAAGCCAGACATTTCGTTCTGGGATGCAAGGATCTAATCATTGCAGCTGACCACAAGCCCCTGGAGAAAATTTTTGGGAACCGCTCTCTTGATGGTATCCCAAACCCAAGACTCAGAAATCTGAAAGAAAATCTCTTAGGTTCAGGTTCAAACTGGTACACATACCAGGTATCCACAACAAGGCAGCAGACGGAATGTCAAGGTACCCTGTTGGTGAAGCTACTCAGCTGAAACTTCCAGATGACACAGCAACACTGTCACACATTCTGCTAGACAGCATTCGAGACATAGCACCTGAAGATGATGATGACCTGGCAATATCTGCAACTGCATCAACTTTAGACACCATTAGAACTATTACATGGGATGATGTCAGGACAAAGACAATCAACGATGACGAAATGAGAGAACTGCTCTATCTGATTGACGATGGATTTCCTGCAACAAAAAAAGAAATGCCTCCACAAATCCAAACATACTTTAACCTCAAAGACGGTTTATATACATTGGATGGAGTTGTAATGTATAATGATCGCATCATCATTCCCCAATCGCTCAGACCACAAGTCTTAGAGTCACTTCACTCTGCCCATCAAGGGATATCATCAATGACAGCCAGAGCAGAATCGTCCGTCTTTTGGCCAGGCATTACTTCTGACATTCAGAAAATCAGAGCAAAATGCCGCCACTGCAATCGCAATGCACCATCACAGCCGAATCCACCTCCCACCCCACCAAAGGTTCCAATATACCCATTCCAAGCAATATGTGTGGATTACTTCCACTACAGTGGTCAGTACTATTGCGTCACTGTGGACAGATACAGCAACTGGCCAATCGTTGACAAAGCAAAAGAAGGAGCCAGTGGTCTCATAACATGCCTCAGAAAAATTTTTGTTACCTTTGGTATCAGTGAGGAACTTACGTCTGATGGCGGTCCAGAATTTGCAGCCTCACAAACTGAGCAATTCCTCAAAGACTGGGGAGTCTACCACAGAACCTCCTCTGTGGCCTATCCTCATAGCAATTGCAGAGCAGAGATCGCTGTTAAGACTGTCAAACGTCTCCTAATGGACAACACAGGCCCTTCTGGAACCCTTGACACTGATGCTTTCCACAGAGCTATGCTACAGTATAGAACACACCAGACAAGGAAACTGGCATCTCTCCAGCTCAGTGTATCTTTGGAAGACCAATCAGGGACTTCGTACCCATACATCCTGGAAGATATGAGCCCCACCCAACCTGGAGAGAGACTCTGCTTGCAGGGAAGAAGCCCTAAGGAACCGCCACATGAAAATGGCAGAGAGACTGACAGAACACACAAAGAGGTTGCCTCCACTTAAAGTCGGAGACAAAGTTAGGATTCAGAATCAAACTGGACCTCACCCCACAAAATGGGACAAAACTGGGACCATCATCGAAGTGCGCCAATTCGATCAATACCTTGTGAAAATGGACGGATCAGGTAGGGTTACTTTACGGAACAGAAAATATCTGCGCCATTATGTCCCTGCTACTCCACCTGAAGAGACGAGTATATTCAAATATGCACCCCCTCCACAAACAGCTGAATACCCAGCAGACAGCACTTCTTACGATAATGACACAGGGATCAGAAGCACGCCAGCGAGGAACCCACCACAATTGAGGACACCTACTCAATTTCCACCACCAATCCCAATGCTTCTGCCACCAGAAAAGGAAGAAATGCCGTTAGCCCAATCCCCACCAACAGTCCCACCACTGTTGCCTCCAGAAAAGGAACAAATGCCGTTAGCCCGATCCCCACCAACAGTCCCACCACCGTTGCCTCCAGAACAGGGCCCCCAAATAAATAATGGGCCGCCTTTGGAAGTGCCAACAGGCATTCCGAGAGCAATACTCAGATTACAATCCTACAATAAACAAGGAAAAACAGAGACTACTGTACCTCCAGGAGGGAAACGAATCACCAGATCAAGCGCAAAACAGAAGGAAACTTGATTCTTTCACCAGATGTAGTTTTGCTTGCATTTTATTCATTCTTCTCCTTTCTTATAAATTTAATTAACTTCACGTCTTGTTTACTTTAAGCCTTTAACGTTCATGAATAACCATTAACATCACTCATATTAAAGACTCGGGGGGCATAGAGAAATATATTACTATTGTTATTATTATGAGTTATATAGATACATTGTTACGTTATTGTTCACATATTGTCATTTTGTATTACACAGACTTCCATCATTGTGACGTATGAGTCAAATCATTAAAGGTCTGCTCAACCGACCAAATACTTCTTTTCAAGTTATTTAGTCTTGGGGTATTTGTTTTAAATGTTCACATTGATTGAGATGTTCAACACTTATAAAAAATTGCTGGTGCATATTTAGATTTGACTTTTACAGTTGGCTAATTGTTTGAATATATATATAAATAGTGAATAGAGAGGCATTAACTAAGTGAAATTTTATTTATAATTACTTTAAACTTTTATTACAATTTTTTTCTCTACCTTTTGATTTTAACTTTCTCTGAATTAGTTCACTGGTTACTGAGGCTTACTTTAAGTTTTTAGCAATACCTTTGTGGCTCAGCATACAAGGATGCAACTTTAGGTAGGGCTACATCCATGAGCAGGGGATCACATGGGGCCAGCCCCCTCCCTCCCCCTGGCAAGTTAATCTTCTCAATGGATTCTTTCATATTAATTATTATTGTAAATTGACAAAATATTATGAAAACTACAGAAAAACTGAGAAGTTGCAGCAAAGGCTTAAAGCAATGTCAAAAACTGGCAAAAAAAAAAGTTGCATAATGTAGCGAAGCTTCACATATTATAAGATAAGACCCAAATGAGATGTATTCTATTTCTAATCTATTAAAATGGTATTTTTTCGTCTTCCTTTTTTCTTTGCATTTCATTATAGCCTACTGTTTGGGTCTTATTTCTTGTGCAAGGCTTTGCAACATACAACTTCTTTTTGCCAAGGTTTGACTTTTATGAATATGATAGGCTACATGCCCGGCTCGGCGATTACTAGTCTAGATCTACAAGTCTCCGACTCCGAGCATGTGCCTGACTGAAATTGCGTAGAGGCTAACTCATATGGTACTCCTTCCTCTATACTATCTAGGTCAACCGTTTCACGTTCCTTCCAATGTCATTACCTCACTGGTCCTCTTGATCTTCCTCCTCGAGGCATAGCTGGAGGTGCTCACTTTTCAACAAAAAGTAAACTCACTTGGCTTGGGGCGACTGTTGTACTTCGTACGGTTTTGTCTGACCTTCGCTCTTTTATGAAAACCGTACGTTTAATAATAGTGATGCAAGTTCCGCTTTCTAGAGAGTCCCATTATTTTAATTTTTATATGAAGAAGAGTGTTCAATCTAAGAATAGAATGTGGTAACCGTCCAACTTCGTAGTATTATTGAAGGTTGTTTATGTAAATGACCTATTCTTGTTGTATTGTAATAATGAGAACAACATCTCTCTCTCTCTCTCTTTCTCTCTTTCTCTCTGTCTATCCATATCTATCTGTCAGTCAGCCAATCAGTCTATCGGTCTGTCGCTGTTTGTATCTATCTATCTATATCTATCTATATGTCTGTCTTTATTCATCAATATCTATCCGTCAGTCAGTCAGTCAGTCTGTCCGTCTGTTTGTATCTATCTATCTATCTATCTATCTATCTATCTATCTATCTAATCTGTATGTCTATCTATCCATCTATATCTTTAGGTCAGTCAGTCTGTCTGTCTGTCTATCTGTCTATCCATCTACATCTATCCGTCAGTCAGCCAGTCTCTCTGTCTGTCTGTTAGGTAGCCTATCTATATTTCAGTAAGTTTGCTTTAACGAAGTGGTTATTTTCAAGGCATGCCTTGGAACTAACGCCAGCGTTATTTTCAAGGCATGTTTCATTGACCAATCAGAAGCTGTTTCAGTATTTCTAAACGTGGAGCCTTAGACTGTGCATTGTCAGACTGATATGTAACGACGTGAGGGTCTAGTCAGTTTGTATCATCGAAGCCGTAGGCCGATGTTCGTCTGGGTAGTAGTCAGATTGACATATCAGGGAAAGCCGCCGGGGTAGCTATGTATTGTTTATTGGACTCAAGGTATGCCTTGGAACTAACGCCAGCGTTATTTTCAAGGCATGTTTCATTGACCAATCAGAAGCTGTTAAGGTATGCCTTGAAAATAACGCTAGAGTTAGTTTCAAGGTATGCCTTGTAAATAACGCCTTGCTTATTTTAATTGACCAATCCATCTGGGGTGTGATCCACTCATGTCTCTTTTAAATTTCTGTCCGTCGATTCATCTATTACTGTCACATTTCCCAAATTCCTTATCTTCCGTGGCCGCCCAATTTCATCCAAAAGAGATCATCTACAATAGGCTGTTGTTATAAATACATGCGCACCACAAGCGTTTTGTGCAAGCGGGGCATACGTAGTACATACCAATCCATAACCCCGTCCTTAGCCTCAACCACAGACTAATAAATTAACCAGACTGGAAACACGAGCTTCGGGCTGTGTCGTTTTTTACGCAATAACCGCGTAAATCTTGTCGAATCCCTAACTCTGCCCCCTACCTTTTCAATAAAAAAACCAATAGAAAATCTGAAAGAATAATTGTTGTTGTTAGGAGTATTTCAGGAGGAGCTCTCTAGCACTGGGGTCGCACAAGGCTTTTAAATACACTAGCAGCCTACTCCTATGGTAGGTAGGATCGAGCGAGCTTCTCAAATATTGTTATTTCTTCATTATTTGAAACTTTTTCATGAAATTTCATCTTACCATGGACACCGCCTTCTATGTCAGGGTCAGGATAGCGACGGGTATTTTGCATACTTTTTTTCACAGACACAAACATGCTCATAAAAGCGCAAGGTAGATCTACATGTATTTTCGTTTCATTGCACCGGTCACTGCAGGACTGCAAAGGCTGGCAAGAATGTGAATAATAATAATAACAGTAATAATAATAAAAAATAATAGAGTGCATTTATATAGCGCCCGTTTCCACAAAGTGGACCTAGGGTGTTTTGCAATGACATGGAAATGTTCAACTCTCCCCCCCCCCCTCTCTCTCTCTCTCAGTCTCTCTCTCTCTCTCTCTCTCTCTCTCTCTCTCTCTCTCTCTCTCTCTCTCTCTCTCTCTCTCTCTCTCTCTCTCTCCCCTGCCTCCCTCTCTTTCTCTCTCTGTCATTTCTATTTAGCTCTTGTTTTGAATTTCTCAAATGAACAAACATTTCTGTCTTTTGGGGAGAACATTCCCTACATCAATTGGGCCAGAATAAGAAAAAGAACGGTTCTAATATGATATATTTCTTTAACGAACTTTACAGTTGCCAAATCAAATTGGAATGTATGGATCGCAGATTTCTGGATGGCGCATAAGGGATTCGTAATTTAGTTAAATATGATGGAATTGCATCTTTGAAACTTCTATACAAAGAATTGCCAAATTATACTCTATGCACGCCTGTTCGGCAGCCAGTGGAGTTTCAAGCGTTTATGGTAGCTTATAGGCTCCTATTATGATATTTTAAATATTCGGCGAGGAGCGTCGTTCTGAACTCGTTGGAGCTTATTAAATTTAGGGGTAATCTAGACCAAAGCTGGCTTGCCGACTAATTATTGTGCATCACAATTAAAGACTACTCACTGTCCACACCGGTACTGTATCTAGATAGTGAGTAGTATTTTAGAGTGATGCATAATAATCAGGTAGTGAGCCACCAGCCTGGGATCTACGCCAGCCTTGGTCTGGCTTACCCGAATGCCTGCCAGTACGGGTACGGTAAAATAGCCACACACTCAGTGCGTCATTTTTAGAAGGAAGTGTATATCCGCACAACAAGTTATATGGATATGGACAGTGCATATCCGTACAACGTTTACCGAAAGTGCGACTGGTGAAGGTTTGCTGAAACAAAACTTGGTATGGTTTTCACGAATTTAAAGTGACAACACATGGAATAGTCAGATAGTCAGATGTGGGCGTGAAGGTCTAGTCAGTTTGTATCAATGGGCGGTAGTCAGATTGACTAATCAGGCGGAAAGGGGTTGGGGTAGCCATTGGTGATCGACGTACACTCAAGTATTATTATTAGCACAGATCAGCGATCTCCGAGCAGAAGTCGGATTGTTTTGCTACTAAGCCGATTCATGTTTTGAAAACTATGCAAATTAACAAGGTCAGAATATAGTATTCCGGTGTGTGTTCTACGTCATCGAATTGTGTGCGTTGTATGGACATGCACTGTCCATATCCGTACAACATGTTGTACGGATATGCACTTCCTGTTTAGAATGAATAGGATATAATCAGCTTCGACTTTCTGGAAAAACTGTCTGTTGGATTTGTTGTTGTTGTTGACATTTTGCATAAGCTAATATGTTACACTAATGGAACTGACTTCTTAACCTGATTTTGAGTTTGCTTCTTTACCCTTTGTAAAACATAATAAGTAGACCGAATAATTAACAAACAAATAAACAAATAAAAAAATATCATTTCTAAAGGCCTAAAATGTGCGAAACACTACCAATCGTTCTGTGTAACGCTCTTGTAAACAGCATCCGCTCCAATCCGCTATTTTATGGACAATGACGTAGTAAAACGCTCTTTGCTTCTGTATACTTAGGCTATCCACAGCATCCGTTCCGCTCCTCACCGCTATAGGCCTAGATCTAGAGGCAAAGAGAGTTTTTCATACGTCATTTTCTGTAAAAATAGCGGAGCGGATTCTGTGGAAGACCTCCAAATGATGGCGAACGCGGTGTATTAATTGTTCGCTATGTATCCACATAGCTGGAGGTAAGACGTTGCGCCAACAAATACTGGACAGACTTGTGTAACAGCATACAAGAGGCAAATGAAAAGGGAGATATGAAAACCGCCTTTAGTCAGATGAAAGTAGCTCTTAGGCCAGAGTTTTCTGCTATTGTATAACAGTACACAATACAGCCTGCGACTGTCACCCCCACTGTCTTGTGGGTCATCTCGGGAGAGAGGAAGACTAGGGGAAGGTAACCCTGAATACAAATACCACACTGCCTTGTGTGTTGCTATGATAGCAAAGGCTATGGGAGTAAACCCAGACAGAAAATCAGGAGTGGAGACCCGAAGGTGGTTGTCAGGGAGAACTGCATCAAACTGGCTTCCAGCATCCCCTGCAGCCGGACTAGTTCCAAATGTATTGACCTGGTCTCTCCCTTGGGTTTAACTAGAATGGCAGAGAGAGGGGTGGTGCCTCTGGGCAAAGCACCATCTCTTAAAAATAGCCCAGGCAAGGCAGCAAAACGAGGAGGCGTTTGCTCGGGCTTGGCAAGCGTCTGTCTCTCCTCTATAAGCCCACCCATTTCCGATTTGGAGAGGACACTCCAGCCATCCGTTACGGATGGGCACAACACGGGAGGTGGCAGTTACCGGTGATAAGCTCAATCCATTTGGCGTACGGATGAGCGCCAGGGGTCCCCTCTGTCGGTGGGAGCGGCTTTTCAGCTGCATTGATCAACTACCGCCCGCCGTAACCTGGGCAGCCCCCAGGCAGTTGGGTGTTGTTCCGCCACGTCAGCCTGCTTCATAAGGTGGTTGGAGCTAGACCAAAAGTCAAAAAGCTGACGTAAAGTGTGCACCTGGCAAAAACAGAAAAATACTAAAACTTGGTACCTGGAACGTCAGAACAATGCGCCCAGGCTTGCAACAGCAAGATCTCACTGATATTGACTCCATCAGGAAATCCCAAATTATTGATCGAGAACTTCAGCTACTAAACATCGACATCGCTGCCCTTCAAGAAACTCGACTTCCCGACTCCGGGTCAGTCAAAGAAGAAAACTACACCTTCTTCTGGCAGGGCCTTAGCAGCGAACAGCCGAGAATCCACGGCGTGGGCTTCGCCGTAAAAAACTCCCTTATCAATTCGATCGCAACTCCAATTGGAGTGTCAGAACGCATCCTGACACTCAGACTGAACACCCGGTCTGGTTTTACCAACATTATCTGTGTCTATGCCCCAACACTTACCTCCTCTGACGAAACCAAAGACATTTTCTACGAGGCATTGCAGAGGACTCTCCACAACATCCCTCTCACCGAAGGCCTGCTAATTCTGGGTGACTTTAACGCTCGAGTGGGAGCAGATCACTCCGCATGGCCAAAGTGCATTGGGCACTTCGGCATTGGCAACATCAACGAAAACGGGCAGCGCCTTCTGGAGCTATGCTCCGTAAACTCATTATGTGTTACAAACACGTACTTTGACCTTAAGAGATGCCAAAGAACATCATGGCGCCATCCCAGGTCTGGCCATTGGCATCAATTAGATCTTATTCTCTCAAGGAGGAAGAGTTTGGGCTGTATAAAAATAACTCGTTCCCTCCACAGTGCTGACTGTGACACCGACCATGCACTGGTAGTCAGCAAAATCAAAATTTCGGCCAAGAAAATATACAGATCAAAAGCCCCTTCAATCCCTAAGATCAATGTAACAGCAATCAGAGATGAATCAAATAGAAAGTCATTTGAAAAGTTATTTGCTGAAAGCATGGATAATGTCACCCAATGTGACTCGGTAGATGAAACATGGAAAACTCTCAGTTCAAAAATTCATGACTGTGCCATCAAGTCTTTTGGACAGCATAAAGTTTCAAACAACGACTGGGTAGCCCAGAACAGCGAAATTCTCCTACCTCTCATTGAGCAAAAGAAATCTGCTTTCAATGAGTATAACAAAAATTGCAATCAGAGTACAAAAACTTGTTTGAAAAATGCAAAAGCTAAACTTCAGCTGGAGGTAAGACGTTGCGCCAACAAATACTGGACAGACTTGTGTAACAGCATACAAGAGGCAAATGAAAAGGGAGATATGAAAACCGCCTTTAGTCAGATGAAAGTAGCTCTTGGGCCAATCATCACCAAAAGCGCCCCACTTAAGTCTGTAAATGGTGAACCCATCACAGATAAAAATGAACAACTGAATAGGTGGGTAGAGCATTACTCTCTGTTGTATTCAACTGAGAAAAATATTCCACCAGATTTTGAGGAACACCTCCAAAGACTGCCAATAATGGCCGAACTTGACGCTGAACCTTCCTTAGTCGAGCTTTCCAATGCAATCGACCACCTGTCTGCTGGAAAAGCCACAGGAAGTGACAACATTCCTGCAGAGGTATTAAAAGACCTAAAAGGCCCACTATTACCACACCTGTATAATCTGTTACTGCAGTGTTGGAAAGAAGGCGTGATACCACATGATATGAGAGACGCCAAAATTGTCACACTTTACAAGAACAAAGGAGACAAAGGCGACTGCAACAACTATCGAGGCATATCCCTCCTCAGCATTACTGGAAAGGCTTTTGCTCGCGTCATCCTCTGCCGCCTTCAACAACTGGCGGAAAAAGTCTTACCAGAAACACAATGTGGCTTTCGAAGCAAACGATCAACTATTGACATGATATTTGCACTTCGGCAAATCCAAGAAAAATGTAAAGAACAAAACAGGCCGCTTATAACATGCTTTGTGGACCTAACAAAGGCTTTCGACACCGTAAGCCGATCTGGCTTGTATGCAGTCCTTAAATCCATAGGCTGTCCACCAACATTGCTAAAACTTATTGCATCCTTCCACACTGACATGAGGGCATGTGTCAACTTTGAGGGCTGCACATCCAATTCATTTGCTGTAAACAGCGGTGTGAAGCAGGGATGTGTTCTTGCTCCTACCTTATTTGGTATATATTTTGCAGCCCTACTCAAGAATGCCTTTGGTCAATGTTCAGGTGGAGTACTTATTAACACCAGAGTGGACGGCTCCATTTTTAATGTTGCCAGACTAAAAGCAAAATCTCGTACAGAGCATATTATGTTACAAGAGCTCCTCTTCGCAGATGATGCTGCAATCGTGGCCCACGATGAAACCACGCTCCAGGCTCTCATCAATAGCCTTGCCAAAGCCTGTGACAAATTCATGCTAAAGATCAGTGTCTCAAAAACTGTAGTTTTGACACAAGGCTTGAGAAACCCCAACCCAATCATGCTGAATGGCTCTCCTCTGGAGCAAGTGGGAAAATTCTGCTACCTAGGCTCAACCATCAGTGGTAGCACAGACATAACAACTGAAATAAATGCCAGAATAGGAAAGGCGGCCACAGCTTTTGGCAAACTCTCAAAAAGGGTGTGGAACAATAGCAAGCTGACCATCAAAACAAAGGTACTCGTGTACCAAACTTGCGTCCTAAGCACCCTGCTGTATGGCTCAGAGACATGGACCACCTACTCCAAACATGAAAGATCCCTCAACTCCTTCCACCTGCGCTGCCTACGCAAAATTCTCAAGATCAAGTGGCAAGACAGGATCTCAAATATCGAAGTTCTGAGCCGAGCCAACATTCCATCAACTCAGGCTCTCCTAGGCAAAAAAAGACTGCGGTGGCTTGGACATCTCCACCGTATGGAAAATGATCGCATCCCCAGACAAATTCTCTACGGGGAACTTGCTACTGGCAACCGACCCAGAGGTAGGCCACATCTGCGATTCAAAGACACTTGCAAGGTCACGATGAAAGCATTCAACATCGACCCCAATGAATGGGAGAACCTTGCAAATGATCGAAGCAGATGGAGACAAAAATTGCGCAGTGGCACGCTCGCAATAGACTTCAAGGCAAAAGAAACATACCTGACAAAACGACAGAGGCGGAATGAAAACACTCGCCAAAGTGAACCCAAAAGACTGACCTGCAATCACTGCCATCGCACTCTCGGGTCAAACATTGGTAGAATAAGCCACGAGAGAAGCTGTCAGTCAAAGTGAAAGTGAATATTCTAGCTGCTAAGACCGTCTGTAAAGACGCTAAAGGCCATATAGATGTATCCACAAATGGCTTTTCCCGTTCAAGATGAACATACACAATATTTTAGTGTTACACAGAGTTCAGCACTGCAGAAATGTCTTTTCGATAGCTTGTTGTTATAAGTACGTGCGGTCCCCAAGCGTTTTGCGCCAAGGGCTCGTTCGTATACATACCTATCCCTAACCCCGTCCTTATCCTCAACCCTAAATCTTATCGAATCCCTAAAACGGGAAAAGAAAGGAAAACAAGCAGAAAATATGAAAGAATAATCAACTAAGGCTGTTGTTTGGAGTAGGCTATGTCGGGAGGTTTCGAGAACGGCTCTCCAGCTCTGGGGTCGCAAAAGGCTTTAAAACACATACCTCTGATGCAAAGAAATGGGGGACATGCGTACTTGTGACAGCGGTCTTTTGATAAGTCTGTCTAAATTAACGAAGCACACAGAGGCAAGCTCAAAATCAGGCTACAGTCGAACAAATAAAAAATCAGCCCCACCAAATTTAATGTGAAATATGAGCTGATGAAAAGATTCAGATAACTCCAGCAGACAGTTTTCCAAGAAATTGACGTTGATTCCGCGCCGCTTATTCTGAAAAAAAAAAAGACGCGCACTATAATAATTCGTCAGATCAGGTGTCTCAGCATAGACTCTTGGCCCTGGGTTAAACACTAACAGGACCTTTTCTATCATCAGCCTAATGTTGACGGAGCAACCGGGGTGAGGGGTGAGATTTAACCATAGGATCCTTGAAATATGTATCTTGTCCACAGGGCCGGATTAAGGGCAGCTGATGCCCTAAGCACAACCCAACCTAGGCCTTCTGTTGGCAAGATATTGTCAAAACTGACAAGACGCTAAGACTTAATATAGATGTTGAATATGATAAATATTATAATCAAAATTCTGTTTTCTTCCGGGCCAGACCCCACAATTCTGTTAGATATAATCCTTTTATTTTTTTCAATTTAACCTACGGTAAAGCTATATGCTATATTTAGCAGAAAGAAATAAGTGAATCTTAAGGTTAACTATTGGATCAACTAAATATGCAGAGTTACAGTATCGATATATGATTTTTAGCTTCAATTATCCCGCAGTAATTGAAATGTATTCACGTGACATCATTGTTTACCATTTTTGCCTGAACTCCGTGAGATTTCTGATCATGAGACGGGCCTACTTACTGCGAGAGCGTTAGAGCTTACGCCACACACATTTAGATCGGCGCCCACAACATGTCAACATAAGGAGGTGTTATTTCAAATTCTGGATCCCTACGGAATAGTGTTGATTATTCTTTATGGAGTTCCTGCTTGTGTCATGAATTTTTGTGACAACTATAGTGTTAGAGCAAAGATTAGGTTTAGTTAATTGGCCACAACAGTGTTTTCGTTGACGTCATGGCGACATTTTCTGCAAATTGTCCACAGGTAGGGGAATTAGAAAGCTGTTGTAAGTATTTTGGTTACATGGCCTATTCTTCATTGAGGTTTCAAAGATCACTGGGGTTTAGGATCAGACACGTATGCAAAGCAACGATAGTTCGGATTATAGTAGCAGCGACTTCAAGTGGTCTGACGGTGGAGAGAACCGCCTGTAAGGTACGTTGTTTAATTATTACTTTTTTTGAAAATTCTGCACATCTTGACCAACCAGACAACATACCTTTAATCTATCCCTAATTCTGTCCTAATCCCTAATCCCAAGCCTTTGTTTTCTGGATAAAAGAATGAGTGGTAGGATTAGGGATAAGGATAGGGAAGGATTGCTGAACCCTGTTATCTCCAGAAAACACACTAAGGTATTTTAATGGAACTAGTCTTCGAGAAGATAATGGAAATGATCAAATTGGAAGGGAGGAGTTCCCAATCCCAGAACTATTAAAATTATCGCATTTATCGTTATTCCTCGTAATTCACACTGTGTGCCTCGGAATGGAACTTTTTCCCCCGGATGCCTTTCCTGGATGGATTCTGAGTTATCAGCTGGGATTTCTTCATTGCCATGATGAACCTCGCGTCCTGGCTGCGGCGTCCCTGCGTCCTATCTGTATGAGCAAAGCGTTTCTATTGAGTTGGATGCTGGTTGGCTCAACTCTTTTCGTCCTGTGGGTCTTCAGTCTTCTCCTGCCACATGCACATGGAAAGTTCATTCGCTGGCCTACAGCTGTAGTCCTTTGCACAAGCCTGGTTGACACTGGAGTGACACCAGTGGATTCATCATTGCGACGCCACCCGGTAGCCCCTTTTTTCCGCCACTGAATTCTGGGGGACATCTTTTATTGTTTTGTCATTTGTTATTTTGACTTTGTCACTTAGCTCGCATGCCAAAAAAAAAAAAAACTGTTTTACGGCCAGCTGCATGCAGGGCAAACTTTCTCAAGGAGGCAACAGAAAACGCTACAAGGATACACTGAAATTTTCCTAGAAGGCCTTCAACCTGGACACTAGCTGCTGGCAGGACAGGGTCATCTGGCTCTCCTCCATTCACAGGGGTGCTGTGCTGTGTGAGGCCAACAGGACTGCTGCTCAGGAACAGCGAAGGCAGGTGAGGAAATCTAAGGCCGATGGCCCTCACCCGGCAGCCACCATTCAAGGTCCTCATTGCCAGAGGTCCTCCCGTGCGCAGATTGGACTCACCAGCCACTTGCGCACCCATAGCCAATCACCACCCCCGCCCCCTTGATGACTAGATGGTCTTAATCGAGTCCGACTGACGGACAAACATTTTGGCTTTGCAGCGTTTTTCTTTTTCTCCACTTGTTCTGGTTGGTATTTCCCAGCGTCCTCTTTCTTTCCTGGTGTCCACCAGTCTTTTCCTGGTCATCAATCACTCTATTCTTGAACGTCAGTGGGCAAACCGCGGGTCTGGAAGAAACTCCAGGGAGAGCGAAATTACAGAACACAGTGCACCAGAGGGTTAATGTAGGACGTTGTTGAACATACTTAAATGATTGCTCAGTTTTCTTATGTATCTTATAGAGGGACTTTGCAAATATAAAGGAAGAAGTACTATATGAGGTACGACCGTGCTCGGGCACCTACTTTCATATTCTGAATGTCAATGGTCGAGCTGCGCATTAACAAGAAAACATTCATCTAGAGCAGTGGTCGGCATACTTTTGAGATCATTGACCCCTTCATGGAATCCTTGACCTCCTATCGACCCCATCATGCAAAATAAATGAATACATGTTTTCAGTAATAAATTTCTCCATTTAAAGATAATAATTCCTTCACCCTTTTACTTCATTACTGCTTCTCGATAAGAAATATTCAAAGCAATTTATAGACAATATATAGAGAAATTGACAAAGAACAGTAAAGATTTACCTACATTTTATTGACCCCCTTTTGGCCCCTAGACATTTATCGACTCCTTGGATAGCCACATCGACCCCTGGGGCCGACCCTTGATCCAGACGATTAACTAATTGCTCCCCTGGGGGAGGTGGGAGGAGGGGACTCTGTTATATCGATTTGGGGGCCGTAATACCAGGTGACCAACAGTAAGCTGCTATTATCAGCAATCTCAATGTTTTCAGTATAAAGTTTTCGCTTTTTAAAAAAAATCTTTGTCATCGATTCGGCCAACGCCCGCCAGAAAGAAGAATTCTCATGTCCTATATAAGGTTTTTCTTTTCGTCAATGTTAAAACAAAACAAAAAAAAACAAAACATTTCAAATGCCATCAGGCTTGACTGCTGTGAAAATTGATAAGGTATGGGAAAGAGTCCCGTACGTTCCGGAAACTGAAATATTGTTTACAATTCTTTACAGATTAATTTTTAAAGGGTGTGTGAAAGGGTATAAGATCAGGGATAGTATTAGGTTTAGGGATAGGAGTAAGGAAAGGGTAGGAATCGGTTTAGGGTTCGAGGTACCGGTAGGGTGGTTTTGACTGGGTGGTCAGGACATACGAAACTCTTTCCAAAATATGATACATGGAACATTTCGATTTGTTGGACACTCTTTGTGTACGCGCCACAGCCCTCTGGAGACCGGATTGTGCATGCTTATGCCAATGGGGAAGACTTTGCACCAGATTACAGTGCCCCGCTCGTGTACACGCAACACCCAGATGGAGATCGAGCTCTCCGTAGTTACGCCAATAGGGAGGGGTGTTACAGTACACCAGATTATGGCGCCCAACAGCGACCGTGTACACTTTACAGCCGGATGAAGATTGGGTTAGATCTATGAGTTGTTACTCCGATACGTCACTATTGTGGAGAACCATTGTGTACACACTCTACAGCTGGATGGAGATCGGGTTGTGAGTTGTTTAACCAGTGGAAAGCTTTTACGTTCTACAATGCCTGACAATCACTTTGAACGCTGATTAGGGATCAGGTTGTGTGTGTGGGGGGGGGGGGCTATAATATCAACAGGCTGCTTTTTCAAACATTGATGTAATTCACAACCTGACCTTCATGTAATTATAGATTGTTTGTTTCGTCTGCCATATTTCATTAACTTTCACTGTTTCCAGATTTGATGCCATTTGAAATTGTATGCAGGAATAGAAATATTTCATGAAATAATTATTAAAACATGGACAGAAAGAAGCCCCAATGGATCGCCCAGAATTCTTTCTTTTGAATGGCGTTGGAAAAATGACGGAAATAAAGACGGAAAGTCATCACCAAAAATGTGACGTCATTGTCTGAGAGCAACTAGTCACTGGCGTTACCAGAAATGTAACTTGAGTTGATGATGTAAGTAACAACAGGGCAAGTAACACTAACGATACGCATATTAATTAAATAGACCATTTGAAAACTTCGTTTGCTAATTAAAATTCTGGCTGAATACTTACAGTGTTTGACATACTCAGGAAGGGTTACTCTTAACTCTTTGTAATACGGTATCAAAAATAATGACGTAAAATACACTTTTGTTGTTAATAAAAACTACCGGTATATGAGGTGGGGAGGGGGTGGGGTGTTTGAAAGGGGTTAAAAAATGCAGTGTCACGTTCCCATGGGTCCTCGAAAATCAAAATTAAGGATCGTTAGGGACTTTTTTGGACAGAAAATAAAGATTGTTTTAAGGACATTGTTATACTCTTCCTCAGCTAGTTTCCGAATGTTCTATTAATGTACCCACAATAAAACAATTACAATCATGTACTTCGTATAAAATTTACTTCGCGTTGTTGAGTGCACTGGTGCCCTATCACAACCCTTGGTCAGTCGAGTCGAAAATCAATAAAGGCCAGCCAAATAACACCAAACGTTTATTTGCAGGTGTGTAATTTATTAAAGTGATGTTTGTAAACGGATGTTTCATGCTACGATACATCACAAATCTGTATACAGTATAGGGTAGCAGCTTCATTTTCTACCAACCAAATTCGCAGTTATTCTACCCTGATATCTTTTTTCATTTTTATTTTGCTGGTTTCTTACACAGTAATCCACGTACATGTAGTAGAAATTAGCTACCCAGCGTTGCAACAGTTGGGAAGAGAAGCTTCGTCTCTCTGACGACTGGGGCCAAAGATATTGTTATGTTTTTTTTTGTTTTTTTTTTACACGGTATGGAGATTTGTCGATGGCAATGCAATGAAAACACCAGATAAAACGTGTTAAAGTCTTATCATGAAATCAAGAAACAGGATCTCCATGGAAACGAGCATAATAATGATAATGCACTCCGTGGCAAGCAGTAGATGCGTGGATGACGAAGTACATGACTGTGCTACAGTGGCATCGAGTGAAATGGATGTGGTGACTGTATCTGCTGGACTGACATCTCTCTTTGATTGAGAATATTTTTTGATTTGTCTCTTTGTGGATGTATACTTGTAATTCACCTGGGAGTTCGTTGCCCAGAGAACTGCTGGAGTTCGTTCAAAATGCCAAATCTTCAATGTATTGCTTTCAGTATCACTATGTGTTGGGCTATTTTTTTTTTTCAGAATAACATGTTATTGGGAACTGATCTAGTGGCGGTAATGTAAAACTTAAGAAAAACCAACAACACACATATTTTTGTTCAATCAAAGATCAAGGATTCAGCTATTGAAATATACATGTATATTATACACACACACACACACATGCACAAGCGCAGAATGACAGCGAGAATGACAGACAGACGGAACAAATAAAAATGAACAAAACCTCTAAACAAACAGCCAAACCAAAAAAGTAATAAAACAAAACATATAAATAACTGAAGCAGAAAAAAAAAAAAAAAGTTAAATAGCCTATATTTCAGAATATATACAGGATAGATCGAAGTTACCGAAGAGAGAGATAAAATTTTCAGTTAACACCATTAATGATAATAATAAAAAAAAAAACTCATTTGCGTGTTCAAAATGTGATTTACGTTTTTATTCCTAACTTGCAACTGTGGCGTCCCGTTCAGTGAACAGGAATAAATAAAGGAATAAACTAGCAAATGATCAGTTTCCCCACGACATCGATTTTGCAAAATCCAGAAAATAAAACAGAACTTGATTCCTAATAACGAGCAGTGCTAGGGAAAAAGACAGAAAAAACAAAACAAAACAAACATAACAATACTATCCCCGGTGAGTAAACAATACACTTTTGTTGTTAATAAAAACTACCGGTATATGAGGTGGGGAGGGGGTGGGGTGTTTGAAAGGGGTTAAAAAATGCAGTGTCACGTTCCCATGGGTCCTCGAAAATCAAAATTAAGGATCGTTAGGGACTTTTTTGGACAGAAAATAAAGATTGTTTTAAGGACATTGTTATACTCTTCCTCAGCTAGTTTCCGAATGTTCTATTAATGTACCCACAATAAAACAATTACAATCATGTACTTCGTATAAAATTTACTTCGCGTTGTTGAGTGCACTGGTGCCCTATCACAACCCTTGGTCAGTCGAGTCGAAAATCAATAAAGGCCAGCCAAATAACACCAAACGTTTATTTGCAGGTGTGTAATTTATTAAAGTGATGTTTGTAAACGGATGTTTCATGCTACGATACATCACAAATCTGTATACAGTATAGGGTGAGTAAACAATACACTTTTGTTGTTAATAAAAACTACCGGTATATGAGGTGGGGAGGGGGTGGGGTGTTTGAAAGGGGTTAAAAAATGCAGTGTCACGTTCCCATGGGTCCTCGAAAATCAAAATTTACTTCGCGTTGTTGAGTGCACTGGTGCCCTATCACAACCCTTGGTCCGTGACTGACAAGCGAAAATGCCAGACACTATGTGTTGGGATCTTAATTTTGTTTTGGGAGGATCTCTGCCCTGGGCATTTGCGCCTCTTTCCTTTGCTTTTGTTTTTCTTGTTCCTGTTTTGGTTCTTGATTTCTGTTCTCTTCTTGGCTCTCTTCGCCCTCAGAAGGGCTCCCAAAATGGGTTGTCCTTCTTAGTCCCCTTGGCCCTTCCTGTGGTTCTTGACGTGTTTGGTGTATTCTTGGCTTTCTTAACCCTACAAGGGCTCCCCGATTTTTCTTCTTTTGTTTTCTGTTAGGCTGGCACAAAAGTATAGGTAGAGAGGGCATGAAAAGTAGACTTCCCTACTCTGGAGGGGAGGGGGGGGGTACCTACTCCGTGATACGGGCGGTAAGAGGGTTGGTATGATTGGGCAAGACGTTTTCCTAGTTGTGTCCCTTCCCTGTGCAGGGACAGGATTTTTTGTTGTTTTTTCTAACATAATACACTGGTCTTAGCGTTTAGATCTCGTTAAAAATAGGTTAAATGGTGAAGGTACCCTTCCAAAATAAACATCACAAAACCAGGAAACTGCGCAGATGCCTGCGAATGAGCACGTCGATTATAAATAATTATTTTCCTTTTCAACACTTTCCGTCATCCCGTGAAAACCGCATTCTGGAAAACGTTCGTGGGAATGAGTACAAGATACATGCAATATTTACGTCCTGATCTTGGGTGACCATGCCCATGCCTTTGGTGGAATGCAGTATCGCATCCTCAGCCAAAGAGCGTTTTTAGTGTATGAGCCGAACAACCCAGGTTCCACGACAAAAAACATCCTTTCGGGCTTAAATCTCCTGGCCGTCCAGACTCATGTAGGCTGCAAAAGGAACTTTCCCCAGTATCCATCTAACTCAGTCTTCATTACCGCACACACACAAATAATGAGGATATTATGATTTCATATCGATACGTGTGACGGTGTATTATGAAAATGTTATAGCTCATCCATTTCATTAAACGTAAGAAGAGTGAACATTTTTAACCCTTCAGATGATCAGGTAGTGTTGGCAAGGAGCGGTATGAGTTTTGCCTCTTCGTAAGTGAACTATGAGCCTAATTTATTATGAATTAGACTGAGATTGGGGCAAGGAGGAACAAAAATATGGTGGTGGTGGTTGGAGTGGGGGGAGAGGGGAAGGGGGGGGGGGCGGAATAGTGAATAATACATAAGGTCACACTCCAATCATCTTCGCCTTGTAAAGGTGAAGGGGCGGAGCCAACTGATGTAGTGATAGATTATTGCAAAAAATAATATTAAGTATTGATTTAATGTATCGACATTGGATTAAACACGATTGGAAAGGGAAGTCAAGACAGTATGTAACACAAACACTAGGTTATGAAGAGAAAGGAGCATTTTCCTGCGAACTATTTTTTAAGTCGGAGTAGTCTCCAAGTAAAGGAAGGAGAAAATCGCCATATTGTCGAGCACAACATAAACAAAGGAGGTGTAAAACTGCTTCAGTCCTTTATTCTTTGTCAGAGAAAACTGATTCAGGAAAGGTATTTCCCTGCATATTAATCGCTGGGTAAGTAAATGTGCTGTTTGTCTGCAAATGCCAATTTCGTGGGTTTGGAAGACAGATAGTTTATTATGGCCGTCCCTCTTCATGTGTGTAGGTCTGGCCCAAACCAATGACGGCAAGTGCTCTCGAGTGGCGAGTGGTGTGTTGGACCGACACTTCGATTGCATGGTTGTAGCATCCAACTTAAAATCGAATTCTCCCATTCTTGTCTTCGCGGTACACGAATTTGATTCCGTCGTTCACTTCGTTTAATCAAGACCCAGCTGCAAATTGCAGTGTTCCAAGCAAGTACAACGCTAGTGATCAAGCGGCGTGCAATTTTTCCGAGGCACTCATAATCTCTGCACATCAGTAACAACTAGGCTAATGGCTAAGATTCCACTTGGCTGTTGTAACCCTATCTGGCCATATTCAGGTGACTTACTGCATGTTGCTTTAATTAATGGATGCAGTCAGACATGTTGCAAGATGTACTTGTTTGCAAAACAGCATGTTTTCAGCATGGGAAAAAAATTGAGTAGGCCTAGATCTATCTAAATACTATGACTTTAGGTCTACTATTGTCAAGCCAAGGCCTTCAGGCCCAGACCAGATTGAATGCGCTGAACCCAAACCTGCAGCTTGAAAGGTAATCCAAATCAATACAGCAGTAATCAGGTAATTTGCTTCTGTCACTTCAATATTCACTCAATAAGTTTAACTTCAAACCATACAGTTTATTAAAAACCTTTCTAGTTACTTGTTAAAACCTAATTTTATTGATTAAATTTTACTGTATGGGCACATTCAGAACATTTCCTGAAAGATTCTACACACAACTAGATCTATAGATACACTGCGCTGAAAACTTAATAACCTAGCACTAATGAACAAGGGGGGTGGGGAGTTGGGGGAGGAGAGAACTTTGATAATGCATGTTATTTGAAAAGATACTCATAAAAGTCCCTGGTTGTCAGGAAAGTTACAAAACACAAAGGAGGTCAAACCTGGCTGGAATTTGTATTTTCATGTCAGTTTTGCAAACCAAGTTGGCCTATGACTTCCAGATCCGATCATCTCCAGAAAACAGACTCTAGCCTTTTAATGGAACGAGAGTTATAAAAGATAATGATTAAAAATTAAACCTGAAAGAAGTGTTTTACTAATTCCACCCCGAGTCCCAAGTCTGTTATCAAACCTTTCCCTACCCCATAGCCCTGCCCGTACACCTAACTTTCAACTCAAGAAAACTGTATTCGGTAATCCTCCCACTATTTTCGTAACGGAAGTATAGATCATGGTTCAGACATCACTCCGTTTTCATACTCATTTTGTTATATTTCAGGAAACCAGTGGTAACAATTTCTAAAAGGAATCTGTGTGTGTTTTTCTGAGGACCAAGTGGTGATAGGGGCAGTTATTTCATGTATACCTAGATGTGCTCTGTTGATAGTCTGTGGATTACACTTCAGAATAGTCTCAGATGTCACCATCCAATGCACAGAAAACCATCAATGAATGTGGTCAGTGTGAATAGTGAGTTGTTACCCACTACAAAAGGCGAGTTTCCCAACAACTGGAATATTTCTGTTACAAATCACAAAGTAGCAACAACACAGGCAGTGACAGAAAAAAAAAAAAGAAACAACAATTTCTGAGGTAAGACTCCTATTCTTTCATTCTTATTTCATGCATTAACTTTGAAAATTGCTCAGTTTGTCTTGAGAGGAGTAGGCCTACCATATGAGGCATGCAGAAAGATAATAATTACAAGGATGTGACTTGTATTGGTGCTCAAGGGGATGGGCTCTGCCCGTTGCGAATTCGTCCTCTATCTAGATGAATGTTTTTATAGTCAGTGTGCGGCTCGGCGATGTAATACTCAGAACATGGATGAAATAGGTGCCCGACCTAAAGGTGTATAACTCATATAAATGGTACGCCTTATGTTGTCTTAAAACTGTGCAACATGTTAGTGGCATTCATCTTTGTTGGGCAATTTATTCATGTATTCATGGCACATTTTCTTCTCATTGAGTGAATTTCAAAGTTTTTGAAGGCTCTTAACCAAAAAGCATTACACTCCACACTTTTGTCCCCATGGCGAACTAAATCGTCTTTGGCTATTATATGTCCATGCAGCCGCACCGTGTGGGCCGAGTTACACCCATATAATGCAATGGGAGGGTGGTGCCTACTGCAGGCAGGCTTAGTACTTTTTGTTCCATTGTGAAAGGATCAAGTGTACTATGCAAGGCTGTATGACTTAAAAGGTTAGTAAAAAAAAAAAAACCGAACAGAAAAAGGGGGGAGGAGGTAAGAGAAAACTGGGAGGGGAGGGGGGGGAGAAAGAGGGTGTAGGCCTACAGTTAAAACGCCAAAATTTAAAGCACATTTAATAGACCTAAAGGGTATGAAATATGAAACCTTGCACATTGAACTACATTGTTTTAAAGCTAAAAAAAAGTAAATCATCATGCACACAGGTCGCAACTTGAATGGTAAACAAACATTCACACAAAAAGAGATGCACAGGAGTGGATGTATCATGTATCTGTAATGTGTATTCATGAGAAAGACAGACAGAGATGGGTGAAGGAGCAGGGGAGAGAGATTATGGTTGTCACCCGTAGGCTATAGCAGAATAGGATCTAATTAAAATTAAGTGGACAGGGAGATACTTGCACTGTATACACATCCACTTCAAATACAAAAATGGGTAATGATAAAATAGGCAGATGCAGCTGTTCAAAAGTAATTTTATCTTTTCTTTGGTCTCAAATTTTTTTTTTATAATGAAGGTCTTTGAATTAAAATGAATGTATTCAACTTCTGTGTCAACAACACATCTAGAATGGAAAGCTTTTTAAATGAAGTGAACATCATAGCTGCACCTGATTAAATTAAACATGTTTTGCAAAGAAAACCTTCTTAAGTGGTTGCTCTTTAACAGGGGTCAAGGCACTTAATTTATACTTGATTCATGGTGTAGGATGTTTGATGGCCGATGAAGGCCATTGCTAATGGAATGAATGGCAGATATTTAAATTTTGATCCAAGCAGTTGCCTTGGAATTAACATTTTGAATTTAATATGTTCATTGTCATAATTGTATGTGAGAGACATTATGAAACTTCCATTTAATTTAAGTTTAAGTGACACAAAAGCTACACTGTGCATTAATTGGGGAGGGGGATAAGTAGGCTCTCCCATTCCTTTTATTTTTAAAGCATGGAAATCATTGTTCATTCTACACAATGGACATTGGAATTTGAAACCCAGCTGGAGTGATATGAAACGGACTTCTTATTTTAATTGGCAATGATAGTTCTTCTTTCTTATGACTCTCACCCGTTCCTGAAACCAACCGAATATATTCCATTACCTGTTTCAGCATGCCGAGAGGATTAACACCGCTTTAGTATCGGATGAAATCCAGAATAATGCACAAAACTACTGTAGAATCATTTAGTATTCTCTATCAAGAATAAAATTAATGAGTAAAAGCAGACTGAAATTAAGTCAAGGCTGTGAGTGTGTGGGAGCTGACAGCGTCAACAAGGAACAAGACACCCCCCCCCCCCCCACCATCACCAAATCAAAGACACATTTAAGTGTTACTGGAGTCTGGGTTGAAATCTGTGAAGAAAAGACAACTTAAGATATATTGTACTGTAACCTTGAACTTGAATTTGAAGAGGACAATGACAACGCAGTATTGGATTGGATATAATTGTATGCTGTATCTGTAATAGATCAATTGTGTCTAGTTTTTGGACCATCAGAGAAGGTAAAACAAGACTTATTTTTAGCTTCTCTCATTAGACTTAGAGACTGTAAACTTATTTTTACCTTCTCAAACTAGACGTGACTTATTTTTAGCTTCTGTCATTAGAGACTATAAACTTATGTTTACCTTCTCAAATTAAAGAACATAAACCTTTTTGAAGCCTACCATTGGCCTCTTTTAAAATAGAGCGATCAGGTGCCAGTTCTTTGGGGGGACAGGGGGCAACTCGTATTAGTGGCAACACATCAATTACCAGCACACGAGGTTGTGACAGGTTTTATAATTTCCTTTACACTTGTGCAGTATTAATATTCACAGCTTCATTTGGGCATATCTTGAGGTTTGTTTCATGAGTTGTAAGGATTAAATTAATTTCAAGATTAATTGTAATGGAAAGATTTATAAAGTCCATGTTTGCATGGGAGATGTTTAAAATGGAATACAATGAGTCCTTCGTTACCGACAGTGAGTCCATAGTTACCGCCCGGCATTGGGCTGTGGTTGGCTAGATTGGAGGGAGTCCAGTCTCAACTAAGAGTTCAACTCCCCCTCGCGCCCCCCCCCCCTCCATTTGTTCCGGGGATGGGATGGGGGTACTTCACGGATACATCGAGATATCAGACAGAACGGTTGGGGTATCAGTCCAGCTTTCGTAATAATTCACAAGTTTATGGACTCCATGCGGATCGGATTGCCTGGGCTCTGTAACATGTCAGGATCGACATGGACAACCTACGCCCGCCCCTCCCCCTTCCCGCCGCCGACCCGGTCCGGTCGATTGAAACTCACCTTACACACCGGTCACAGAACTGGATTTAAAAAAATGTATGTGAGCCTTTCCAGGGAAATGGTCCACATTGCCAATTTTCTTCCTAATTGTGTTAAGGATATGTCGTGCAAGTACAAATTGTCCTGAGAAGAATGCACGTTATTTCAATTAAAAATGTTGAAAATTGACCAGGTTAAATATGGTTATTTCAGGGTGGCGAGGTAGAAAAAGTCACTTTTGATAAAATTGCGATTAAAGTCAACGTGAATTTAAAAATACCATTAGATTGGATCAGAAAAACAACAACTACAACAACAAAAACATATTTAAAGGCAGAATTCATTAATCTCCTTTTGCCCAGGCATACAGAAATGATTGAGGAATCTATTTATGCCGAAAACTGATATAGGACCGGGAAGTCCCTATCCACCTATTCTTGGCTCTCGAAAGTGCCGAGCGCGGCGTGTTGACCATTTCCCTTGAGGGCCTCACGTATATATATGTACACAACATGTATGTAACACACTATAAAAATGTAAAAAGTGATAAGGATGAACTTCCTATACGCGGAAGCCCAGCACGCACTTGGGTTTCTGGTTTGGGAAAAATGCACTTAAACTGAACGCTCTTCAAGGGTCATCAGATATGAATTTAACAAAGATTCGGCAACTAACCGTTCGGATTGAAATACATGACTGTATTCGCAGCAAGGCTTTCTCAATTTTATTGCAAGGGCGTCGGGCTGAACGCTGGTGTTTAGGTCTTTATTTTAGGGGGCTCGCTACTCTTGGCCTTTACACCTCACTTTTCTTGTTTTTGTGTGCGTTTTCCTTGTTAGTTTTTTTATTTTCCAAACTAGTGATCTATTTTATTCAGTTCTGCCTGCTCTTCTCGATTTCCAACTGCCAGGGTTTCTTTAATGTGCACAAGGGCCCTCTGAGTTTTCCGTCGTTATCGGAATAGTCTGGGTGCTTGATCCTACCTACCATGGGATCAGGGACAGGAATTTTTCAGTTCGAACGAATTCAGTGTTGAACGTGATACCGTCACACATTTTCATGTCTGACTTAAGGTTGTATGACAGGTTTTTTTCCCCATGCCTGGTTTGGCGAGTTTATGATCATTTTTTGCTATTCACATAAAAAATAGGCCGTTGTTATAAGTACGCACGCACCCCGAGCGTTTTGCGCTAGGCGCACGTACGTATACGTTCTTATCTCCAACCTTTCCTTATCCTCAATCCTAAATCTTATCGAATCCCTAACTTTGCCCCCTGCCTTTTCAATTAAAAAAACAACAACAGAGAAAACAAGGAAAATCTGAAAGAATAATTAATTAAGGTTGTTGCCAATAATGTTAGAAGTATTTCGGGAGGAGCTCTCTGGCTCTGGAATCACAAAAGGCTTTAAAATACGGACCCCTAGCACAAAACACTTCGGGGATGTACGTACTTGTAACAACAGTCTTAAAAATATGAACGTCCGTCAAGTTTCGAGAACAGCCGACAATGCAGAACTCAGTTGTTGACAATTTTGGGACATAAACGACTTCAGCTGGGTGCAATCCCCAGGATAGTCCTCACAGACAGCTGGGTATTCATTAACCTGTTTATCAACGTGCTTTCATACTTATCTATTAATTTATCCATTTATTCACTGTGAATTCCTTTATCTACATACAAAATACACCTGTATAGGCGTCTGTTTATTTATTGAATTTGTTTCTATCTGTTCACTTAATTATGTACGTATTTATTTATAAATCTCTTTAGTTATTTCTGATGAATGAATGATGCACAGAATGAATACACTAGAAATAGCACGTCAATCTGAGCCCACCACGAACACAAGAACAAAAATGAACGTCCGACAACATTTCGATCTCCATGGCGGATCTGTTGCTTGATCATTCATGTGGGAAGGAGAGAAGAGGGACACGGAAGCATGGGTATAGGAGCAAAATTGGGGAGAGGGGGGGGGGCGGTAATGGCTTTAAATGCATTTGGTCGTAAATAGAAAGAGCTGTACTAAAATAGTTAAACCTTTGTTCACATGAATGGGTTTCAGTCCAGGAAGTTGTAAAGATAGACGCATTTAGTAGAGGTCTGTTTAAATTTATTGTCTTTCTCTCCTGTCCTAAAAATTCATTTTAAAAATTATTTGTGTTGGCTTTTTTTGTAGTTCGGGCTTGCTGACAGATTTTCTTGTCCCGACCTTTAAGCTTTGACCAAGACAGATTAATCCGCCGGTCATGGTGAAAACCTCCCTGGTCAGTATGAACCAGAGGTGTAGCGGCCGGGAGAGGGGGGATGCCAGAGGAACGGTTCCATCGTGCGCCAAATCCTTAGGGGCTCAAATTTCAAAGGAAAAAATCGTAAATTAGAAATTAAAAAAAAAAAAAGTTGCCCCCCCCCCCCCAACCATCCACACACACAGAGAGAAAATCTCCCAAATGTTGGAACATACTACACACTTGTTCAACATGACGGGGCAAATGAACGTCATGCGCTAACAGTCCACAGGTCAGGGGGGCCCCGGGCGCTGGCAACCCACGCTAGCCCACTGGTGTCAACACAGTTTGAGTGGAGACGACACGGAACTTTTCTTGCTATCAGTGGTTCCCAAACCTCTTTTAGCCGACACCCGCATGAGAATTACATGTAGATCTCTGTCCCCCCCCCCCCCCCAATTCTCCCCTCTCAGCGTTGCCCACTGTATGTTGAAAAGAAATAAGAGGTAAAAAATATAGAGACTTTGGTCACGTGCCTTTGGTATTGTATTTACTGTAGTCCTGTTGTTGATGCTGTAACAACAAATTTCCTGACAACAGGATAATAAAGTTTTATCTTATTCATTATTGTATCTTATCTTATGTAAAACTTCCCCGTGTGCCGACTGGCAGATCCCGTGTGGGATAAAGAACACGCCAGGTTTTCTGTGCCCAGCCTGGGGCAGTGATACAATAGCCTGCTGGCAGAGTTTTTTGTTCATGTAGGTAGTGCCCTATTTCCTTCCGACCTTAATCTTATTCAAGCGAAAGTAAAAAAAAACCAAATACATAATGCGCTTTAATACCGCTTTGTCAAAAAGAGAGAATTGTGGTATATGGACGGGGGTTTGGGGGGGGGGGTGGAGGAGGAGGTTACTGTCCCCGTCAACAGTCGGCGCGTTTGGTACATGAGAAACCATGAAATACAGTCATTTGGCTGGAGTCGTAATGGGATAGATTTGGTATAGTATACCATACCACATAACTATCAAAATGCCTGGTGGTGCTTTGAATTTCTTCCTTTGTAAGCGAATGTCTTTTCGTGCTTGCTCAGAGGACAGCATTTAAATTTAGTCTACCATATCAACCAGTTGATTTTCTGCCTCGCAGAATTTGGCGGTTTATGTTTACATGTGTGTGTGCGGGTGTGTGTGAGAGAGAGAGAGAGTGAGAGATCCAGTGCCAGGACATGAGCTTGGAGGGCAGAATGATGTGCATGTATCTGTTTTTACCAGCATATCTGTACAATGTCATTAAAGCAGTGTCATCTCTGTACGCACTTCTTCGCTGTAGTGTAAGTGATAGACATAGTCCCCACTGTATGTACTCTAGTGTAAGTGCTAGTCTCTGCTGTATATACCCATGGGTGTCATTGTGAGAGTGTATCACTGTGAGAGAGCGTGTCATCATATGTACTTGGTAAGCTTGGGGAATGAAGTCAGAGAAATGGTTTACGACGTGTGAAGTCTCTAACGTGAAAGCGGCCAGGGAAATTGTCGACTATCGACCGATTTTTTGGCCTGAACCGCCACATTATTAAGTATCTTCTAAAGCCATCACTGTCGGCAGGTGAGTGCAAAAAGGGGAAAGGTAACCAACGGACATGTCAGATGTGTGGCTTTAGGAGTGGACGGCCATGTCCGTCGGTAGGCAAGACAGGGAGAGACCGCACATACTTCTTGTTTTGTCTTCGGTTTTTCCTGTTTTTAAAAGTGAGACTTAATGATGGCGTGAGAGGTTGTTAAGGAACTGGTTCATACATGGGGGCACGTTGGTCTAGAGGCAAGGGGCTCGCGTCTCATGCCCGAAGGTACCAGTTCGATCCCTGGTCGGTGCAGGCATGTTGGAATTTTTTTGGCCGAAACATTCCTGTCCCTGATCCTATGGTAGGTAGGATCGAGCACCGAGTCTTCTCAGATAGGGACGAAAAACGGGGGGGGGGGGGGGACAGTGTACACGTTGCGCACGTTAAAGATACATGGCAGTTGAAAGTCGAGAAGAGCAGGCCGCTGCCCGGGCAAAATTCTAAAAAAAGACCCAAAACTAATCCCTACCACAAAGATACATAGAAACAAGAACAGGTAAAATAAAGACAAGAAACGTGAGATGTAAATGCCAAGAGCAGCGAATGTCCTACAATAAAGACCCAAAAACACACGGAGAGATTGGAGAAGAATCAAAACTTTCATTTGATTTTTTTTTTTCCATAAAACAATCAACAATGGCAGTGACGATGATACAGCGTGTAAGGGCCGGACTGATGTTTGCCTGGGCCTCAGCGAGAAGTATTTAACCAGCAAGACGAGGGAAAAGGCCAGGAGACCCACTGACACATATTTAAACATACCTGACCATGTTCGTCAAGTTTGTCAGATTTACTGTTCTAGCTAGTTCAGCCTTATCTTTTTTACCTGTCGATCCTCGCCAGTCTGGCTGAGTTGGCCTTGCCCTGCCCTGTCCCCGTTGACTGTGTTCCCGCTGAGCACCAGTAAGTGCCACACATTCACTGACCCAGCGCTTGAGGTCGCAGGTTTTCAGTGTGGCTTATAAACCAACTATCCAGAGTATCATTCTGTTTTGTATTACAGCCTGGGGAGGAAATGCAAGAGAGCAAGACAAGAACAAAATTAACAACTCTATTATCAAAAAAGCTTGCCATCTAACTAACAGTGAATACGTGAACTTTGATGAGTTATTCGTGCATTCGTGCAAACAGAAACTAATGTCAGTTCTAAATGATTGCTCTCACCCCTTGTTCCATCAGATAGTCCGTTCCCAAAGAAGTGGACGAATACTGTATTTAAAAACAAACTGAGAGCGCTATAGACGATCTTTTTGCCATCCGCAGTTCGAGGTGGCAGTGTTTCTTGATGTAGTACTCTGGTGTTGTTAGTTTTTCCTAATGGATTGTTCTTACAGTGTGTGTGTGTGTGTGAGCAATGTTCTTACGCGTTGGTAATGCCGTGTGAGCAATGTGCGTGTGTGCGTTAAAGACTTGTAGGTCTTAGATACTGTATTTGCTGTTGTACTGTTACTGAAGGCTGTGACAACAAATATCCTGGAAACAGGATAATAAAGTCATATCTTATCTTATCTCTCTAAGATGAAGTAGTTTCTCTTCTTGGCCATTCATTCTCAGGGTTCAGTTACTTCTTTGGTGAACAAAAAATGCAAATATACCGACACTTCTAAATTCATTACCAAAAATGGAAAGCGTTGGTACTCTCCCCTAGACCGTGTACGCTTTTCATGTGTTGGGGATTACATGTCCGTCGGGGATTACGTACTTTCTGTATGGCCCCGGGGTCAGGGAGAACTCCGTCCAAGGGCTTGTCACAGCTCATATAGCGTACAGACCTGTAAAATTTTCGACTATAGTCGGATTTCCGACTATTTTACCACAACCAAAAAAAAAAAATCGCCTTTTATGCTGAAATATAAGTTCTCACATGCCCATGTATTCTTGCTGCGCTGCCACGGTACCGAAAAAATGTCTGACTGTTTTGTCACCAGCCACTTACAGGTCTGAGCGTAGCATCTGAACATCCGCGCCTAGTGGAATGCAAAAGTTACCGGTGACTTTCTGTGACTTGTTGTTAATGGCGAAGACGACAAATATTTCGTCGGGTATGTGCCATATTGTTGTATGTGCATTTTTGGCTTTTTAGGAAAATGAGGATTGAAGTTTGGTCGGCAAAAGGACTAAAATGCATAAACATTGCGTCACAAACACATATATTGAAAACCTTTTAACAGAATGGAATGACACTTATACATAATGAAATTAGGAGTGAGAGAATCACTTTCATGACAAAACCTCAAAATCGGCAAAATGTCGCATGCAGCAATATGGCAAATGTCCCTCGATTTCTTCCTACAGTGTTTTTGCAGTCTGTCTGTTAATGATAGCGTCCTCTTTTAATGACGCAGCCAGTAACACCCAAAGTTACCCGATATGTTGAGGTAGAAGAAAGGGGTGCCTGAGAAAGGACCGGTGGACCAAGATTGAGTTGTTTGGTTGACAAAGACCGCAGTGGGAATTGATCACGGGACAGACATGTCACTAGTGAATGCAGTCTTCAGTCTTCACTCCGCTGCCTGGCGCCAATGCCAGTGGCCGAGTAGAAAAATGGTAAGCTTGAAATGAAAAGGCCGACTATTGATATCGTCATCTGTGAAAAGCACGATACCATTGGCTATTCAGCCAGTTTCCCAACATTCATAAAGAAACCCCCTTTTATTACACTGTTAAAGTGTTATGGAGCTGCAGGGGTTCCCAATCGGGTGGGTGCGAGACGATATTTCAGGGGGTTCGAAAACTTGGATTTCGAAATTCTAAAATGACAGTGTACATGCATAATTTGTTATCAGATATTACTTTTGGAGGGGGTGCGAGAATATATCGAGGGGTGCCTGGGCCAAGACCGTTACGCCCATTTTTTAAAATTCTACAGGAGAACGATTTGAAAGTTTGACATGAAGTATCAAATCATGCCTGTTACGACCTTTAAATCCTCATCAATAATTAGGTCAATTAATTCGACAATGGAACACCCATCATGTCAAAATGTAGTACGTGTAATTACCAAGGCGAAACAGAATATTGAAAAGAAAAAAAATCGAAAATTTTCGAGTTACGGTGTTCTCGCAGGCTGCGGCAGCCCTCGATATCAATAGGCTAAAAGGGTATAGGAAAGGTTTGGAACCGCTGCACCTAAACTTTGTTACCAAGCGACCAAAAAGCACGAACTTTTGTGTACTGCCTCAATTTTAAATGGTGAATTAGGCAGATACACCCATCCCCGACAAAAGCCAGTCCTTAGTATTATTTATTCACGTTCAGCTGCAAAAAAGCAATGTTTTTCGTTGGGTGGAATCGAAAAGTACGATCGGAAGTTTCGTTTCCTCGACTCTCCTTGCTCTATGTCGCTTTGGCAAGATGTTTTTGCACGGTTTGGCTAGAAATAATAAACCAGTGCTATTTGAACTGGGAGGTGTAGAACACAAGTATTGGAGTGGTGGTGGAAGGGGGGTGGGGGATGAATTGATTGAAGTGCGCTGCCGAGACATCACCCTTGGTTCTCTAGAGTCATCACCCTTGGTTCTCTAGGGATGTAACGGTAGTTGATAATTTGACCTTCGGAAGTGATGTCAGGGCATGTGTGACCTGTTTTCTGTGGCACGGCCAGAATAATTGTCTTTGTAATGAAAGCATGAACAACTATAATAGATCTGTGCCATACTCTTTCTTGATGGAATTCCCCTTCTCTCTATATGTTTCCCTTTCTCTGTGTCTGTCTCTCAGTCTCTCGCTCTCTGTTTCTCATTATTTCTACCTCTCTTTCTTTCTCGTTGCCTATCTCTCTGTTTCTCATTTTTTCTACCTCTCTCTCTCTCTCTCTGTCTTTCCGTTTCTGCTGTTTTTCTTTCTTTCTCTCTGTCTACTTGCCTGTCTCCCTCTTTTTGCCTGTCTCAGTGTCTGTCTCTCTGTTTCTCTTTCATTGTCGCTGTCTGTCTGTCTCTCTTTGTCTGTTCCTCTCTCTGTCTGTCGGTCTTTCTCTCTCTTCACATGTCTGTGTGTGTGTATAAATACATGTATATACATATAATACATGTGGTACGTGAGGGTTGATGGCACAGACACGACTGGGGAGGAAACAGAAAGGAGAGAACAGTGGGAAAGCTAAAGGATGACATTGGAAGAGAAAGCAGCCGAGCAGAGAGATAGAGAGAGAGGGGTGGGGGGGGGGGGTAAAAAACAGACCAGCCGGGAGAGGAAAGGCTACATATGTGTATAGCAGTGCAAAGTGGAAAGACCTGTCCGTGACACGGTGTGTTGAGCACAGTTGTTTGCGTGTGTTGTTGGGATTTGACAAATCTTGTATTCGTGCTTGTGGGAATGACTTGGAAAAGAATAATTTATGACCGACAAAGAATCTGTATCTGCTGCCTTCAAGCAGTGAATCGTTGATCAGATCCCGGATGGCGTCATTTGACAATCAGGATATCGTCAGGTACATGCCATAATTGTTGTATGTGCATTTTTCATCTTTTCGAGAAAATGAGGATTGAAGTTTGGTCGGCAAAGGGCTGAAACGCACACAACATTACATCACAAACACATACACTGTACAGTCATGTATCTCGGAAAGTGTGTAACCGATGGGAATAACACTTAGGCATGGTGAAATTAGGAGTGAGAGAACCACTTTCATGTCAAAACCCCAGAATCGGCAGAATGTCACATAATTATGAGTATGTTAGGTCCAATCATGCTCTGATGCCCCGAGTGTGGAGTTCGAGAGCAATCATTACGTCCTTTTAGAATGACAGGGTTCTATCTGCACTTTTTGGCTGAACTGAGTTACACACTACACACTACTTCTATGGACCTTCTCCATTGTGTGTCCAAGTATCATTCAGATTCGGTGTGTAATTTGTAAGTATGTCTAAAAAGGAAAAAAATTCTTTGCTCTAGAAGCTCTGATCACATGAAACTTGAACGCTCGATTTCTCAAAAATTGACGGACGGGAGTTAGAACCTTGTCATTTCTAAAGGGACGATTAGTTTGTGCTTGCCGTGGTTACGGGTCAAGAATGCTGACATTTGTGGTAATGGACAGCCAATCACAGCGGATGCATTTAGTGATCCAGGGACGGCGCGTGTCACGTGTGGTCTGGACACGTGACTTCATCAGTCGTTGATTTTCTCCCAGATCAAATCTTTCTTTGTCGCCCAGTCCTCCAGTTTAGAAGGGGGGGGGGGGTGGATGGTGGATGTCCCAAACCCTCCGGCAATCCCCCTCCCTCCCGGCACGCACACACCTCGTCCCCTTAGAAAGGTTCTAACTCGCTTCTGTCAACTTTTGAGAAATTATTGATGATTGAAGTTTTATCTTTCACACGTGCTCGTATCTTGTAGTGATACGATTTTTTTTTTCTTTTTAGTAATACTCACAGATTACACATCGAATCCTCTGATACTTCGACACGCAATAGAGAAGGCCCGTGGAAGTAGTGTGTAACTCAGTACAACCACAAAGTGGAAATAGAATCTTTTGTCTTTCTAATGCGACGACCTGTTTGATGGATGGAGATGCAAATTAGATGACACATTACTTAATGTGTCTAGTTGGTGTTTGTTTTTGTGGAAAAGCCACCAATTTCGTTGTGGCTCATTAAGCAAAGACTTCTGTTTGTGTTAGGTCTTTATGTTAGGAGGTTCGTTGTCCTTGGCATTTACATGTACGTAAAAATAGCGCAGGATAAAAAAGAGCACGGTTAAAATGGCGCAGCAAAAAGGGAACAAATCCAAAAAGAGGAAATAATGGCACAGATGTTATTTGATACAAATAATTGAAATAATAACAAAATCAATGAAAATAATTATAATACATATATTACTATTATTATATATTTTTATGCGATGGCTAAAAAAGTGCACAGTTTACTCATTACCGAATTAGAATGTTTGGCCTAATATATACACTATAGAGTGCACTATATTAATTTTTTTTTTTTTAATAGATTACAGTTGATTAGCAGTGATTGCTAACGTTAAAACATGCTGTCATTCTTTTGATGTGCTATAAAATAATGTTGCACCGTCGGCGTTCGCACCTTGATAACTATGTTACCATGGCATGCATTTTATATCTAACACGTATGCCAACATACCGTGTGTTGAATTCAGTACAAGGCTGAAACAGACAAACCAAACACCAGTCGCCAGAGCATTCCCTTGAGCAATGCTAATTCATATTTTATTAAGTGTGCCATTTTTTCCTATGTTTCTGTGTGTGCCATTTTTGTCTGTGCCCTAATTAAGTAGTTTCCTGTGCCATTTTGACCGTTCACCAGCATTTACACCTGACTTATCGTGTGTTTATTTTACTTGTTCTTGTTTCTGTGTGTGTTTTTGTGGTAGGAATTAGTTTTTTTTTTTTTTTAGAATTTTGCTCGGGCAGCGGCCTTGTCCGGCCTGCTCTCTTTTCGACTTTCAACTGCCAAGGTATCTTTTACGTGCGCATTGTGCACACCGGCCCTTTGAGTTTTTCGTCCTTATATATCCGAGAAGACTAGGTGCTCGATCCTACTTGCCATAGGATCAGGGACAAGAATCCAACATGCCTGCACCAACCAGGGATCGAACCCCGAAACATCGGCATGAGAGGCGAGCACCTTGCCTCTAGACCAATCTCTCTCTCTCTCTCTTCCCCCCCCCCCCCCCCCAATTAAACAAAGACTTGAAACCGAGTGTTTATTCAGCATTTTGAGAGAGGAGCTCAGGACAGGCAAAAGGAATGGCCACGATACTGACAGTGGACGGGGGGGGGGGGGGGAGGAAGGAAGGAGGTGACACAGGGGCGGTTGCCAAGTTCGCAAAATTTTAAACAGAAAAAGAAAAATTTTTAATTAGAAATGAAAAAAAAAAAAAAAAGCGTGCCCCTCACACAGAAAATCTCCCAATGTTCGGACATTCTACACAGGTGTTCAACATGACGGCGCAACTAAACGTTGTCATGCGCTAACAGTCCACAGGTCAGGGGGCCGCAATACTCGCCTTCCTCCTGGGGCGGGCAGCGTGATTTTTTTCCGTACGAGCTTTAGCAAATTCAGGAGCGGGGCAGCAACAGACCCCCCAAGCACAGGACAGCTCCAACATATCCAAGGGATTTTCGGTGACATTCAGAGTCATATCAGGCACAGTCCAGAGATTTGCAGCACCCATGGCAGTGTTCGATAGGACGAGAAATCCCTTAGCCGGTGACTTGTGTTTGGGGGGTGTTGCTGCTCCGCTCCTGAATTTGCTAATGCTCGTATGGAAAAAAATCACGCGGGCTGGCCTTACGTCTCTGGGTACGGATACAAATACACAGACACGCAAAAAACAACAACACAAAATCTGGTGGTAGAGGTGAGAGTCGCAACAAGGCACGAAACAAAGGAAAAATTAGGGCAAAAAAAAAAACACAACAGTTTGTAATCTCTGTGTAAGAAATAATACATAAACAAGACAATTAAACACAAAGGAAATGGACAGACAAAGCCAGCCTTCTATCAATTCACCCCCCCCCCCCCCCCCAGGCCAAACATTGAAGAATTTTGTTACAAGTACGTAACTATGTCCCGTCCCTCATGTGTTTTGCGCTTGGGGTACGTATTTTCAAGCCGTTTGTGACTAGAGAGCTCCTCCCGAAATAGCCTTATAAACAACAGCATTAATTGATTATTCTTTCACATTTTCTTTTTGTTTTCCTCCCCCCCCCCCCCCCCCCTTTTTTTTTTTTTTTCGTTTGAAAGGGTGCGGGACAGGGTTAAGTATTCGGTAAGATTTAGGGTTGAGGATACGGTCGGTGTTAGGGCCAGTGCGTATACGTACTCGCCCCTTGCGCAGCAGAACAGCTAACATTGAACCAGGTTGAAAAGAAGATGCAAAAAAATCCATCTAGTATAATTATATTATGCAGTCCGCTTTGTCAAGGGCTTTTAGTGTACGTTCATAAAATGCGCCTTCAGATCAAGACTCGTTTCAGTGAGCACTCCGGCGTGACATTGAAAACCAAAAATGGACTGTGTCTATTTCGGTTCACTTCAGTCAACCTGACCCGGGACGGGGGGAGTAGTAGTAGTAGCTAGTAGTAGTACATTTTTGCTTAGCGATGCGGATGCAGGATCTATTTATGGGCGCCGGGCCCATTTAAATTGAACGTACAAAGAAATCGTCCCTAAGATCAATGATGTATGATTGATTTGAGCGGTTGTGTGTATGTGTGTGTGTGTGTGCGAGTATCAAGTTTGTTGTAAAGCGGCGAAACCTGAGTTTGCCCACAGATCTTTGGTTGTCCACGACGTGAACCAAGTAAGATTTTTTTTTTTTCTATGACTTTAACTGTTGTGAGTGATAAATAGTTAATTTTCTACGACTTGAAGCTTGAAGCGTTGTCAGTGATAAATAGTTAACATTCTATGGCATCATGCGATCTGAGTGATAAATGGTTTATTTTTATTTGACTTGAAGGGTTGTTAGTTTTAGTTCATTTTCTTTGTCGTCAAGTGTTGTGAGTGATAAATAGCTCATCTTGAAGCGTTGTGAGTGATAAAGATTTATTTTCAATGACTTGAAGCAGTATGAGTGATAAATATTTTATTTTCTAGGAATTAAAGCGTTATGAGTGATAAATATTTTATTTTCTAGGAATTAAAGTATTATGAGTGATAAATATTTTATTTTCTAGGAATTAAAGTATTATGAGTGATAAATAGTTTGATCTAATTTTCTATGGCGTGAAGCATTATGAATGATAAATAGTTTATTTTTATGACTTGAAATGTTCTCAGTGATGGAAAGTTTGTATTCTGTGTCTTACTTAAAGCGTTCGGGGTGATAAATAGTTTATTTTCTATGACTTGAAGTGTTTAGATTGAGAACTGAAAGTTTAAGACTGTAGCAACAACAGCAACACATATAAAAGAAACCCAAAGCTCTTACCGCCGGCGCTGCGATAGGCGTGTTGCCTAGGGGATAAATCCTTCCAAGTTACAAGGATCCCCCACTACCCCCCCCCCCTCTCACCCATGATAGGAATCTCTACCCTCTCTGCTTTTTTTGGTTTTTTTGCGCCACTCAAAAGAAAGAAACCATAGAAGACACCCATAAGGGAGCCATTTTGAGAGCTAAGAAGAAGAAGAAGAAGACACCAGGACAACAAGAAAAGGAGGCACAAATGCCCAGGGCAGCGACACCTCCCTAAACAAAGATCTACTACACATACGCCGGCGCTACAAAACTCCAAAACTTAAAACAAAATCCAGTTTAACGATGTCTTGATTGTCTGAACGTAGTAATTTGTAATTTGCCTATTGGTTGTCGAGTGCAGTGGACTGTGTGAACATTTTCTGAAGAGGGAGATCACCAGCCTAGGATGTTGGAATAGCTAAAGTGTTTTGGTCTTTATTTTAGGAGATTTCGCTGCTCTTTGGTATAACCTTTCACTTTCCTTCTTTTTATATTGCTTGTTCTTGTTTCTGCGTGTTTTTGTGACTGCTAGGGATTAGTTGTTTTTAGAACTTTGCCCGGGCAGCGGCCTTGTTCAGCTGGCTCTTCTGGACTTTCAATTGCCGAGGTGGCAAGATGCACGCGAGCCTTCCGAGTTTTCCGTCCTTATCCGAGAAGACCAGGTGCTCGATCCTACCTATCATGATAGGTATAGGTGAAGTGACCTAGGGGGAAATACCTCTTGAAGACTAACCAGGTACCAGTTTGGTTCTTTTTAAGACAGAGTTTGACCTACAGGCACATTTGTCATGTCCTGATAGATACATTTAATTATTATGTGTGAGCAACAGTGGCAGAGATTATGATCTGAGAGGATACTCCACAGCAGTGGTTCTCTGCGTGGGGGCGATTTTTATTTTCAGTGAGTGAAAACAAAGAAGGGATGGGGGGGGGGGGGTGGAGCATTAACGTAAGCTGATTTGGGGACAAGTAAACAGGGCAGTCACTGGCCTGTACAACTGTTCAACAGCACGCTTGGATGGGTTTTAAGAACAGAAAGGGCTTTTTTTTTTTTTTTAATGTATAATTTTCAAATGCATTTGATAGAGAACATTTTCTGTCCCATAATCTGCAAATAGCAACACGCCTATTGTTATTAGCAAGGCTTTGAAAAACTTGACAACACAATTTGTGCGTTGTCTGTGTCCTTGTGAAATGTATCTGGTGGGTTTGGGTAGATCAGGGGGTCACCAAACAACGGCCCGCGGGCCGGATCCGGCCCTGGACGTCAGTTCATCCGGCCCGCCGTGGTACTTGATTTTGTGTGATAAAACCAGGGATATCTAGAGCTACGGGATGGACAAGCTTCCTCAAACCAAGATTCCTCGATACAAGTGAGGGTTAACAGATTGCTTATGCGGCCCGCGCTTGTAAGTCTGTCAGTTATCCAGCCCTCTGTGAAAAAAGTTTGGTGACCCCTGAGGTAGATGAAAGAAAACTTGGAGCCCGAGGGGGTGATTGCCTGAAAAAAAATTTGAGAACCACTGTCCTACAGTGATACTGTAGCTGTGGTATGGCAGTCAGTCAGTCAGGTAAATGTAACATTCAATTGTGACCCTTAAACTTTTGATGGAAGAAGACACGTTTTAAATCTGCAACGATATTGAAATTTGAGAAACCGCCAAAGAAGTCAATATTCTGTTGCTTTTGACATTTTTCCCCCCTTCGTGTATTAATACTACTAAGAACATCTGTTCACCGAAGGATATCCAGCCGTCCTCCATACTTTCTTTGTTGGTCTGTGTCAGCTGGAGATCTAGTGCAGGACGAATATTTCTTTGTGTCCCGCCTGTATTGGCCTGGGCCCCACAAACGCTCATTACAGACGGTTTTGAGTTTGGAGGCCTACACAATATATTATTCACTATTTAACATTGGAATCCCCTATTTCATTTCATTTCCGGTTTATCTCTTTGGTGTGTGCAGTAATCTGCTGTGCGTTATTTAGCAAATCGAAGATAAGGAGAAAAACCTTGTTCGATTCTGCCACCGCTTGCCTTGCCACTGCCAGACCAGTTCAGTGTAATTAAAATAGGTATTTCTTTGTTAGGCAGTAAAACACTACAGACTTTCAACTGGTAAATTTCCCACTATGTAGATCGATTAAATAGATGTTGTTGTTGTCAAGAAAACTCTTCTTCAGATCAGATCACAACGCATATATTCCATTGATCAGGCGGAAAAATGGAGTCCAGGTTGCGTGAAGGGAAAAAAAACACAACAAAACACGACATCTGTCACTGCAGACAATCTGTACTATCGCCTCCTTTTGCCGTATACAACCTGAAATTTAAAAATATAGAATAAAAAATTGAAACTGTGAAAATGAATTGAAATGTGTGTCTCTTTAACGATGCTCAATTTTTGAACCAAGACGTGCAAAAAAAATAAATAATGTAGGAACGAAGAGTGTACGTATAATATCAGTCTTGAACAACATTTTGACACAATTTCATTTCACACTTCTTCCTTAAAAAAAAAAAAGAGAGTTTTAGCTGACTTGACTTGGACCTTTGTTTGACTTGTGGATGTTTGAATGTTTTTGGCGCAGAGAATCCAGTCTCCATTTTTCTGTAAGTTTTGAGGGGGGGGGGGGGGGCTGGAAGAGGATTTAACATACCAAAGGGACAACTGTGCAGTGACAGTGGATAGGTTTGTATTCAGTGTTTGGCAGAGAGAGCGGACATAACTTTTAGTTTGACCTAAAATCACTCATGGATGTAAGTACTTTAAGCACCAGACGTTTACAAAAGAACTGGCTAAAAATGTTATTGCAAGCATACCTTTTCCCATTGAATCTTATCTGGTTTGAAAGGTTTTTGGATGCAGTTTCTTGTGGCCTTTTCAGCTCAGTTTTGATCTAAGTTCGAACCGAACAGCAGGATCTAAGTTCGCTTCGAACAGTAGGGCTGTTTGTTCCATTCCGGTAAGTAAAATTAATAGCTTCTTGGTTCCGGCAACTAAAAAGTCGTCCATGTGCGCGCCAGGCCTAAAGGCGGTATCCAACAGTTCGCCACAAAGACGATTGATCTAAGTCTTTTTCCTTGAGTTATGAAGGGGTATG